>NC_024127.1:32859946-32883454 GCF_000346735.1 Prunus mume
ACACTGCAATCCAATATTAGTAGCCAAACGTGGCTTAAGTGTTTATGCAAGTTTGGGGTTCTTTTCCTGTAAGCTCAATATACGTAAATCTTTGGGAGATTCACTATTATACCCAATATAGAGATCCAAATTATATATAAAAAAAACCTTATATGAAATGGACTTTAGAAACACAAAAAAAAAAACCCATTTACAACATAACAAAAAAGGCTTCGAACTTTGTATGTATTACAAAACTGCCATCAATTTCTTCAAAGACCCCAAAACCTCTTTAAAAAACCTAAAACACTCAATAAGTTATCATAGTAATTTAATAATCAAAATTAAATTCAATAGGGTCAGCTTTCATTTTTTAGGTTTGTTTATAGAAATTAAATGTTGTATGATTTGTCTATATCGTTAGTGCTAATGATATGATACCAAACCGCCCAAAATTATGTGGTTTTTTTTTTCTTTGGTTCTCACAGAAGCCACGGCGATGGGGTCTTTCGTTCAATCCACTGAGTATTTATTAACTCCCATAATTTCTCGATTGTGAGAGAAATCATCAAAAAAAATATTTAAGGTTGTTAATTATACAATAAACCCCATTAAATCGGCAACCCATTGTTTGAACCTAAAACATCCATTTAACAAACATCGACCTTTAGTCTGATTCTCCCAAGCAATTAATTGCAAAAGACGATGGACTACCAAACAAGAACAAATTCTGAAGGAAAGATCCTTAAATTAAACCCCTTTTCCCAAAAGGAAAAAAACAAATTCCATGTTTTCCTTTACTAACACAAGAACAAATTGGGCAGAGGATAATTTCAATTAAAATTTAAAGAAAAAATAAAACCAGAGAAGAAGTTAAGAGAGGAAGATAAAGATCTGAAGCAGCACACCAATAATGAAGTCAACTTTTTACTCTTAACAGAATATCTCCAGTTCTTTTGACTTAATTAGATCTTTTGTAGCTTTGTGAAGGAGAAACATAGCTGCTTCACAAGGTGTCAAACGACAAATGAATCTTGCAGAAATGGGAGAGGTTGGCGATGACTGGAGAAGATGTGGGTAATGGATAAAGATCTTAGACTGTGAGGTTAACGTCAATATTAAACGATCTTTAATTTAACTCTTTTTTAAGTATTTTTATCCATATGTCATAATGTAAAAGACGGATACTACCATGTCGCATGGACAGGTGGTGAAATTACTTGTAGGATGACTAAAAAAGCCTAGACATTTTTGATATATTTCTTTGGTCCCGATTTGGTGGTTCCTAGCTCAGTTATTTTCAAAGTAGCACTATGCACTTGCAAATGATAATGAGTGAATTGATTTCATGGTCATAATTACTGTTTTTGAATTACTTATTATGGTCGGGGGACGCCACTCCTGGTACCTGTTTTAATATTTAAACCGACAAATTGGTTTTATTCGTATTAAACTAGGAATCACTCATCATGTATAAATCAATATTGCACATGCTCTCATAACTTTTGGTTTTCATCTTCATGACAAATTAGGGATCCTTTTAATCTCCTTCACACTCCTCACTTTGATAGGAATCTAAGTCCTAAACCAACTTATTTTATTTCCTCTGCGTGTGTGTATATATATAGGGCTAAGGAGTTGCATATTCAAGAAGAAGAAGAAAACAGTTATTGTCATTCTAGAATTCAATAGTAGTGATTGTGAAGCTGGCAACAGCATCAGCAGCAGGGTTTTAAGCCTTCTTCTGCTATATTAATCCCAGGGGCTCCTATACTGGTTGTCTGTTTTGATATTTCGTTTGTTGAAGGAGGTGATGATGTCCTTGATGGTTTTAGAGATGTCGTTCTTGAAGGTGGTGATGATGTCCTTGGTGGTGATTTGGGCGTCTCTAATTTTCTGCCTTAGCCTATTGCAAATATTTCTAACGCCGGTGTATGTTGAAGGTTGTAAGTGTGTCATGCTTTAAAATTGTTTAGATCTAATTGTGTTTGTTTACATCATTAATTGATTTTTTTTTTCTAACGGTTAATCTTGCAGGGTTCTTGCGACTCCTCTGGCTTTTGATCAGATTGAGGCTCAAGCATGACTTGTCACAAGGTTTCTTTGCTAAATTTTACACATGGCTCGTTGAATTTGAGGCCGAGCTGAACAAAGGGGATGACAAGAACCCAGTTATTGTAACAGCCCAGAGCGAATCAACAACAATGAAATTTAAAGCTAAGAGTGAGTCAACGACAATGGAATCTTGAAGCTGAAATTTGAAGTCTAAGATGTTATAGTTTGATGTTCTAGGGATTCTTTTTCTTGTTTATCTAGGATACTATGTTGCCTAAGCTCATCTGTCATTGCAATAAACACAAAAATATTATAAGTTTTTTTCAGAATAAACAGGATAGAGATGAAGCATCAATATTACTAAATGGAGAACCTGACAACCTCTTCAACTTCTCTTTCATTCTCATAACATCCTCCTCTTCATTAAACATCCCAGCTTCTCATCCTGATCATCCATCAAGATGGAACTTCTCAAACAAACTTGTTCTCAATCTGTTTGTTGGGTCACCTGACCTGATGAACCTTCAGAATTGTTATTGTTTTTTCCTAGTTAGAATTGTTATTGTTATTCAAAGGGAATTTTTGTCCTTGACTCGTGACATTTAGCATCTACAGTGGGGTCCTTAACTCACCTCCTTAGAGAAATTTTAGGGAGGAATTGGAAAAATTCAACTGCAACTATGCTCCCTATCAACCTCCCAAATAGGGAGACTTCTAAATCTAAGGAGAGAGAAAAAACTCATAGTGACTCCTTATAATTTAATACTGCTTTGTTCTATGCATAGTTTAAACTTTTAATTAATGCTATTGTTATATGAATAGTTTAAACTTTTAATTAATGCTGACTAATTTATAATTTATAATTTTTTTTTAAAGATGGAACAATCATATTGAATTATAAAATAACTATAGTATTTATAACTCCCTAAACTAGGGAGAATGTTGCATGGCTTGTGCACCCCCCAAGTGAGGCATGCTGCCTTCCCACTCACACACGGCTTGCTCTCTCCTATACACATGCTGTTCACTTCTCTGTAGTCCCACGGCAAGTGTCGTAGTCAATCACACGCAAGCTTTCACAATAAAAAACTCTTTTTAAAAATAAAATAAAAAACTACTGAGGCAGCACATGTGTTGTCCATTTGCCAAGATTCTCCCAACAAATCAATTCCTCTTTGTCGGCTATCAAAGCTAGAAAGCCACACAACTATTAGACACAGGGGTGGCCCTGGGGTGGCGCAAGTGGTGCCACCGCACAGGGCCTCAGATTTTTAAAGGCCTCTGAAAAAAAATTCTTTATATTATATATATATATATTAATATTATAGGAATTGTTTATATAGTATAGCGTGCTAGACATTTGCACAAGGGCGCATCTGGTGGAGTTGGCCCCAGTGCTTGTCCATTTAACGAAGCGCCAGAGTTCGTGTGCAACTACTCTTTAATTTGTGATTGCCAATTTTTTTTCCTATTGAACACAAATTGCTTATTGGAAGCATCAAGGGACCTTGTAGGGGCACAATGAGCTTATTTTTGTACCAAACATATAATTTTATCAAATAGAAACATTTAATTTTTTTTATGAATTTGATTTCTGATTGTCATTTCATATTTATTCATGGTGACTTTTAGTTATAAAAAAATTGTTTATGACATTAAGTTACGGCAAATTTTTATTTATAGTATTTTCTTATTAGATTATGTGAGGCCCCAATTTAAGTTTCGCACAGGGCCCTTAAAATCTCAAGGACGGCCCTGATTAGACATGTGTGTAATTTGTGACAATAATCAACAACCCTTGAGTTTCCGCCTTTGCTCCTCTCGGATCGACCATCCCCAATAGGAAACACGTGGCACTGTCCATTCCCTTGGACTCATAAATCATCGATCTGAAAAACTCAGGTGGTTGGGTCGTCACCGACCTCGAAAACTGAGTGATGTGCCACGGGGGATGTCACTGATGGCTATGGTGGCTGTGGGAGCAAATATTTTCGTCTCCAATCACGACACGCCACATGGAAAGAAAGATTATCTACTAAATTATTTAATTGAACCAATTTATTTGGCCAATTAATTAATAGAGATAATATCTGAATTAATATGATATTATCTTTATTAAATAAGATAATATCATTAATTTAGATATTATCATAATAAAGAGAATAGAATATCATTAATTCATATATTATCATAATAAAAAGAGATAATATCATTAATTCAAATATTATCTTCAATAAAGAGATATAATTAAGTCTGACTTGATCCCTACGAATTTGGGTAAAGAATAAACTCATCAAAATAAGAGTTTATTCTCTACGAAACCCTAGCCCGGAGGCTCTTATAAATAGATGACTTCATTTATCATTCAAGGTACATCTAAACCTACACCTAATACCCGAAGCTCTCTCTCTCTCTCTACTCTCCACTCTCCATATTTTCTCCACACGGCTCCGGCCGCCCGGCTCACACCATACATACAGCTCCGTACCCTTTGCTTAGCTATTGTTTTCATACAAACACTCGAACTAACTTAGGCATTAGAGGGCTTTTGGCCAACACCACCCGGGTGTGGTCTATTTACTCCGGTCTTTTTTATAGGAATCGAGGAAGAGAGAGAAGAAAGATCGAAGGTTGAAGGATCTAGATGCGAATATTTTCTCGCTAGATTACTTGCACAAACAGTGGCTGTAACACCCCGACTCTATTTAATTTTCCAATGCAAAAGGGTAAAACTAAATTAACTGTGAAATTACGAAACTACCCTTGGGGTAGGATATTTTGGTCGTTTTCTTGTCCGGAGGGATTTTGGGACCACAAGTGATTTGGTTGCGTAGGTGGTTCTGAGATGAATTCGTGGACAGGCGGTAGGTTTGAATCGGAATTATAACGAAGTTTTGGCAATCAAATTACTTTCGGTGGCAAAACCGTAAATAATTCGAAAAGGGTATTTGTAAAAAAATCAGATTTTTAGTTCATTTTTATTTTTTTCCCCGTCTTTTCTCTCTCCCCGCGCACTCTCTCTTTCCTCGGTTTCTCTCTCCCCGACCCGACTCTCTCTCTCTCTCTCTCTCTCTTCGATTCTCCCAGCTCAGGCCACGGCAAGGGCCGGCACCAGTTCCGTTGGCTTCGTCTTGACGTCCTGGTCAATACCCACTAGTTTTCGTTGCCAGAAAACTTGAGAATAGTCGGAAGTATCGATTGGTTCCAATCGGAGGTTTTCCGATTGTTGCACCACCGCTTCAGTCGTCCTTTTCCGGTGTTAAAGGTGAGATTTCTCCTTCTTTTTATCTGTTCTAGCTGCCTATTGCTTAGGATGGAAACGATTTTGAGGTTTTGGAAGTTATTTTCGAGTTAGGTTTTTGGCCGGTTTTCAATTCGAAATTCCGGCTAGTTCCGGGTGGTTTTGGGCTGCCCCGTAGTTGAATGAAGTGCTCCCCTAGTTGAGTAGGACCTGTAGCCGGGAGGGTGACTTGTGATTTGGAGATTTTCCATCGCCGGAATTTCTCTGCACACCCGCTTGCTGCCGGCGCGTGTGGTGGCGTGTGGGCAAGTGTGGTGGAGCTGCAAACTGTTCCAATGTGATCTTTAAGTTGTCATGAGCGCGTAGGATTTCGCAGATCTCGATTCCGAGGTCGTTTGACTATCGAACGGGTTATTGCATATTGTGCGTTATTCGGGTTCGATATGTTCTGACCGTTGGATCGTTTTCAAATTGAAGTATGTTCCTCTAGATACCCTTAGGATCATGTAGGATTCGACGGATTGTAAAACAGAGTCCCGGATACTCCGGAAATGCCAACCCTAGCGTGAGGGTTTCAGTAACCGTCCAATCGTGCGATCGTGAGCGATCTAACCGTCCGTTTCGGACCAAACTTACAGGGCGTGTATTCTAGACCTCGTAAAACCTATAGGAACTCCCGGGAAGCTAGGGTTTTATTTTAAAGTTCTGTTTTGAAGCGCTTGACGTTCATCGTATTTTCGTATTCTGAATCAGGTACTCCGACCCAGCATACGCAGCAGGCGGGACCCTCTAAGGGTCAAGCTGTGTGGGACTACTTGTGAGTGGACTTTTCTTTTGAAACTCAGTATGATTTCATTCATGGAAATATGGCATATAGTTTTATTATATTTATCAAGAATTTATATACGCTCGAATGAAAGTTCGAGGTTTTTATAAAACT
This sequence comes from Prunus mume, assembly GCF_000346735.1. Next base: position 32,866,162 of record NC_024127.1, read on the forward strand.
TATTATGATATTTGACTTTTGAGAAGCTATATTTACATGCGTCTATGCATGGGGTACGTGATGGTTGATATGAGCTATGGAAAGGTAATATTTGATCTGTTAGTTGGAGTGCGTTAAGCACTAATTTATGTACCTCCCCTGATCTGATTTTGGTTACGGATATTGAATACTTTTGAAATTATGAGAACTCAGAACATCCTTGAGGGGATGTTGCTGTGGACCCTGGATTTGGGGTAGTCTGCGCGCGTAGGACTGGTATTTCAGGCGTACAAGCTTTGACTGTGTCGGCTGTACGTGCTGGCTGAGAGTTAGCCCCCCAGTTGGACGGCTCGTTCCCTAGACACATGGTGAATTGAGGAATGGCTCTGCCATGTGGACTAGTCAAACAGTCCCCCGGTTGGATTGTTTTCCCAGTACAATCAAATATTGGTTATATCTATATACTATTATTATGAGTATTATTATTATTATTCTGTTACATCATATAATTAGTATGTATATAATTATATATATATAAATGTTCTTTTGTTTTATTTCCCGGTAAGGATACTTCCTCGCCGGTCGTACCTTTGAGAACGTTTATGAGAGTCTAACCTCTCGGAACTCTTAAGTTGAGTGGTGGGCTTCGTGAAGTATTATTCACGGATTACGGATTTGAGATCCGGTATAAATGTGTTAGTTTGTGTTCATATACTGTTTATGATGGTTTTGTTATGCTTATGGTTTCTTTGCATGTTTTAATAAAGGTGGGGGTTACACCATTTTGTTTTCACTTGAACTGAACTTGATTTCTGTCCACTCACAACTTTCTGTTTTGCCCCCCCAGCCAGTAGCGACTGAGCTTTACAGTTGAGCCGGACCGGGTGCATCTTGGAATTCGAGTCTTCATAGAGACTCTTGGAACCTTTTCCTTTCAGTTAAACGATACTTCGGTTGTATTTTGAATTCTATAGATATGCTCTGTATCGCCCACTGAGGGTTTAAATTTTGTAAGGCCTGGAGGCCTTGTTTGTAAATTATTTCATTGCTTGTAAAGCATGCTGCTAGTTGGTTGTAATTAACTGTAAATTTTGAACAGGTTGAAATTTGGAAATGTTCAATTTACAGGGGAGACTCTGCCAAATTTTTGGTAGAAAGTCTCCGTCTTTAGTAAGTGGGCCCGGCATCGGGTTGATGTCGGTAATTAGGCGGGGTCCGTCCCAGATTCCGAGAAATTTCAGGGCGGGCCTTGTCAGCTTGGTATCAGAGCATTAGGTTCATTTTCCTTCGACCTTTGCGCTTTTGTTGCATTGTTGAAACTAATGATTCTATGGTTTCCTTTGTGTAGAATCATGCATCCTCAGCGTCTTAGAACGAGGGGTGGTCGTGTTCCGAGATGGGAAGCAAATCCTCCACCTCCACCACCACTACCCTCTTCATCTCTTTCACCTTCATCTTCACCATCTCCACCTGCCGAGGAGCATGATGGAGGAAATGAGCCCTGCTTGCGGCGTCTCTTATCTTGGTTCACCCGCACTATGTCTACTGCCTTACATGGGAGAAGGAATACTGAAGGCTTAGACATAAAGAGGGTAAAGGAACTGAGAGCAAAAGAGTTTTATGGTGGTGCTGATCTCAGATGTCGAGCGGATATTTGAAGTTCTCCAGTGTCCTAATAGAGATAAGGTTCGCTTGGCCACCTTTTTGCTAAAGGGGAATGCATACTATTGGTGGAAGACAGTTCGAAGAGGGTATGCATATCCTGCTGTCATTACTTGGGAAGAGTTCCAAAGGGCATTCTTTGATCAGTTCTACCAGCATACTTACAAGACTACAAAGAAATCTGAGTTTCTGCATCTGAGGCAAGGTTCCATGTCACTGTTCGAGTATGAGCACAAATTTAATGAGCTATCCCGGTTTGCACCTGAGTTAGTAACCACAGAAGCAGATAAGTGCATTAGTTTTGAAGAGGGTCTGTGGCTAAATATTCAGGCGGTGGTCACTGCTACGACGTATCCTACCATGAGTGCCTTGGCCCAAGCCGCAGACAGGGTGGCCAAAAAGTACAGTTTGGGTGCCGGTATTGGTAGGCGTCGCAGAGGCTCATCTGGTTTTGGTGGGCCCAGTCATGGTCCATCAAAGAGGGGGGATCCAGCTCCAGTTCTGCGAGTAGTGGTTGGTCTGGAGGACGTGGGACCTGCTCCAGTAGTGGGGGGTCTGGCTCTCGACCATTCTGGAGCCAGTCCTCGGGACAACAATTAGTGGGCAGTATAGCCAGGGATCCTCAGAGGCAGTTTACTGCAACTTGTTACAGCTGTGGGCAGGCAGGACATGTTATGAAGGATTGCCCGAACCGTGGGCAAGCTAGTGGCTCTGGTCAGAGGGGCGGAGTGACGTGTTTTCAATGTGGGCAAGTAGGGCACTATAAGAGTGAGTGCCCCCTTCTTGCTGTTAGTGGTACTGCTGCAACGGAGACTGGGGCCCAGCAGGGCAGCAGAGCACAGAGGCAGACACAGAGTGGTGCATCGTCGTCTGCGGCGGGTTCGTCATCGAGTAGTGGGGTGCAGTCCACTTTTCGGGGCAGAGGCGGTAGGGGTCAGAGGGGTCAGTCTGGACGCTCTACTACGCAGGCCCGTGTATTCTCGATGACACAGCAGGAGGTGCAGGCTACACCCGATGTTATCACTGGTATGATCCCTATTTTTTGTTACCTTACTCGTGTTTTAATAGATCCCGGGGCCACCCATTCCTTCATCACCTATAGTTTCTTACCTTATGCCAGTGTTAGACCGACACCTATGGGAGAGCATTTTAGTATCTCATTACCTACGGGCAATGTTCTGTTTGCGGACATGGTTTTCAAGGATTGTTATGTCCAAGTGGGTAATGCCATGTTAGAAGTTGATTTGATTCCCTTGGAATTAGTTGACCCTGACATTATCTTGGGAATGGATTGGCTGGAAAAGCATCGTGCATCGGTGGATTGTTTCCGGAAAGAAGTTGTGTCCAGAAGTCCTGGACAACCTGAAGTAGTATTCCATGGAGAACGTAGAATTCTCCCATCTTGTTTTATTTCTGCCATAAGGGCAAAAAGGTTATTCAATAAGGGCTGTGTGGGATACTTAGCTCATATCATTGATACTCAAAGATCCACTCTGAATCTGGAAGATATTCCTGTGGTTTGTGAATTTTCAGATGTCTTTCCTGATGATCTTCCTGGTTTGCCTCCCCAGAGAGAAACTGAATTCACTATTGAACTTCTTCCAGGAACGAATCCAATTCATCAAGCCCCTTATCGAATGGCACCAGCAGAATTGCGTGAGTTGAAGACTCAATTGCAGGAGTTGGTGGATCTTGGGTTCATTCGACCTAGTGTTTCCCCTTGGGGTGCACCGGTATTATTTGTAAGGAAGAAGGATGGAAGTATGAGGCTTTGTATCGATTACAGGCAATTGAACAAGGTGACAGTGCGTAATCGATATCCTTTGCCTCGAATTGATGACTTGTTCGATCAGTTGAAGGGTGCCAAGTACTTTTCTAAGATTGATCTGAGATCGGGATATCATCAGCTCAGAGTACGGGAAGATGATATTCCCAAGACAGCATTTAGGACTCGTTATGGCCATTACGAGTTCTTGGTGATGCCTTTCGGATTGACAAATGCACCGGCAGCGTTTATGGATCTCATGAACAGAGTGTTCCGACCTTATTTGGATCGTTTTGTGATTGTATTCATAGACGATATTCTGGTTTATTCCCGAACTTTGGAGGGTCATAAGAAACATCTGCGACTAGTGTTGAAGACTTTGAGAAGGAAGCAGCTTTATGCCAAGTTCAGTAAGTGTCAGTTTTGGTTGGATAAAGTGGAATTCCTTGGACATGTTATATCAGCAGAAGGAATCTATGTAGACCCTCGTAAAGTAGAAGCAGTTGTGAATTGGGTGCAACCCACAAGTGTAACAGAGATACGGAGTTTCCTGGGGTTAGCGGGCTACTATCGTCGATTTGTAGAAGGGTTTTCTTCGATAACAACACCTCTTACTTGGTTGACGAGGAAAGATGTTAAGTTATATTATAAATAACATATAAACAAATTGAAAAGCTTTGAAGGTATAATGAAATTGAAGAAAACAAAATAATAGGGAAATAAAAGGAAAATAAATAATAGGTAAAAAGGTGAGTTTGGTACGGTGAAGCACGTCAAAGACGTTGTCCTAAAGCCTTTATAGCCTCCCTACATGCAGGTACTGACGGTCTATAAGACTCCAAGATACGACCCCCTGTACACAAACTCAAGATCCATTATGAGCACGTTCATAGACAGATATAGGTATCCAAGTCACATAACTATTGCCCAAAATAATAATAATATAAAGTAGAGAATATATGTAAAAGTAGAAAACGAGAGAATTAGAATGTGTATGTGATATTCTAAAAGTGTATTGTGGTTCTTGTGTGTGTATCAAATGTGAAGGAGGAGTGACCTTTTATAGACATCCGAAACATGTAACCTTCACCAACCATAAAAGTTCACCAACTAAAAAATTAAGGCATTCACCAACCAGAAATAAAGTCTGAATATTAAATATTTATAACCCCTACAATAAATAAAATAAAAAAACCAGAATAATTAAATAAATAAAACTCTTAAATTTTTAAAACCTTTTAAAATTCCAATAAAGACCTACAAATAAAACCCCCTTTCTCTCTTACTCCATCTTCTTCTTCTCTCTTTACCCAAGTACAAATACAACTCTAGCTTTGGAATTCTCAAAGCCATCATCAACAGCGGTCTCAGAGACAGAGTGCTTGTTTGCAAAGTCCTAATCATCGTCGTCAGCCTCCTCCAGCAGTTCTAACTACCTCAATGGTCGCATCCATTTTCCCACTTCCTACGACGTCGTCTTCGGCAAGTTCATCTATCTCTCATTGATCAAGCTCTTCTTATTTAATTGTCAACATCCTTAAATCTTAACATGTTTTTGTCAACCTAGAAACTTCTGGGGCTAAAATGGGTGAATGATGTGTTTATAGTTTAGGGTATAGATCTGTTGAAATTTATTTAATCCATTTTAGGACTTTTAATGGGATCCTTACAAATCAATGGTGTTCATGGTGGATTTGGGTTAATTTGGGGCTTTAAAGGTTCAGATCTACACAGGACGTGGAAATAGTCTTTTCAACCTTAATCGCTTTTGGGTTATTATGCCACTTGTGCTTACCACATTCTTGCTCTTGTTGGTGAGTTTTAGCTTGTAGTCAGATTTTGATATTTTTAGTAGTAAAGGTTCTCAAAAAAGTGAAAATTCTATTATGAAATGGGCATTTAGAACTGTTCAGATGATTGCTATGAGTTTATTCAATCTTTGATTGTTAGATGGTATGTTGGTGTTGCACAAAAGATAAGGCTTTTTTATTATTATTTTGTGATTCTTTCTGCGCGTTGTATGCTTGTAGACTTCCTCACTTTTCTTAGTTTTTGTTTTCACAATTTTTTCATTCTTTCTCAAGCAAGTCAAACAAGAATCCTTATTGGAGGATCCACTAGATGCTTAAAGTTCATCAAACTTTTCAGGAAGAACTTTAGAGCTATTTGGAGAAATGGTAAGTTTGGGGTAGAAACCTGATGGCTTTACGTTTATTGGAGTTCTAATTGCATATAGCCATGCTAGGTTGTTTAAGGAGGGGCTAAAAATTTTAACTAGATGCAAAGCTTGTATGGCATTGATCCAAAAATAGAGCATTACGCATGTGTGGTGCCACACATGCTTGGTCGGAGTGGCCAATTTATGTGTCATCATGCATCCTACGGCACAAATGCAACATCTCTGTTGAATTTACTTTTGAATGTCAACTTTGTTCTTTGTAAGTATTTTTTAATACCCCTTCCAATTTGGTTTGAAATTCAGGACCTTGATAAACCTTCTCTTATGAACCTTCTCTTATGTGAGAAACATTTTTCTATTCTAGCATCGTTGTGTATCATGCTCGTTGCATAATTCAGCTTGTCTATGGGGATAATGGGTCATTTATGTATCATCATGGATATGGTTATGCACCATACGACACATATGCAACATCTCTATTAAATGTACTTTTGAATGTCAATGTCCCTTCCAATTATGTTTAAAATTCAGGACCTTGAGAAAACACCTCTTATGTGAGAAACTTTTCTCTATCCTGACATCATTGTGTATCATGTTCGTTGCATAATTCAGCTTGTTTATGGGGATAATGGGTCATTTATGTGTCATTTCAAGCGGGTATATGGGGTAACTTCACTTCATTTTTTTTTTCTTCATGTTCCTCACCCCTCTGCCTCCCCCTTTATTCAAAACAAGGGCAACCATTCTCCCATTTCCACCTCTCACAACTAGAGCTAAGCTAAAGCACAAGGAAATTTTGCAAAGAGGTATATTTAATATGTGCAGCTTATTTCAATTTTGGCTATTTAATTTGGGAATTTTAGGAGCTTAGTTTGATTTGTATTGTGTTTATTTAATTTGTGCAGCCTTGGTTTAAAGCTTTGGTTGCCTTTGTGATTGGACAAGGATTGATTTCACTGTGAAAGTAATCAAATATAGAAAAAAAAGAAAAACAAAAAGAAATTGCTTCAACGCGTTTGGTACTTCCGCATTTTTTGGTGAGTGTTCCTCTAAATGTTAAATTGTGTTTTTTTTTTTTTTTGGTTTAATATTGGGATTTTAGCAGCTTGGTTTTATTTTTATTATGTTCATTTAATTTGTGCAGGCCCTTGTGGAAAGCTTTGGTTCCCTTGACAATTCAAATATGAAGAGTTGTTCCCAGGAACTTACACTAATTTTACGTATATTTTTATGAATTTTACAAATAATAGAGAAATGACACAAGTCATAATTCCAATGCTACATCAGTACTTGTTTGCCACCAAAATTTCGTTAACGCTTCAAAAGGATTTGCTAGAGCTTCAACATCGCTTCATTTACTATTCACTAAAGCTTCGTAATATTATTTTTATTTTTTTGACTTTGTCTTCATTAGTGCTTTTATGAATGTTTTAAGATGAATTCAAAAGACTTGGAAAGTGTTACATTGAATTTGTATAAGAGTACATTATCAGTGCTTCTTACAAGCGTCATTTCGTGTAGCTCCACGTGCCAACAGGGTTTCATTTTGTGTTTGTTTATTTTATTTTTTTAAATCCTTAATATCTTCAAATTTCATGCAACATTATCTTTAACTATTATGTGCGAAAATCAAAATTTGACTTCAGAAAATTTGAATTAATAATTCCATGAAGAATTGTAGTGAGGAAGAGTAATGATCTTAAACTTGGTGTGTAGTAAGTGTATAAACAAATTTGAGTTTGAGAAAGTATTTGAAATTTATTTTTATCTCAAAATTATATTTTAATGCTTAAAAGATGAAGAAAAAATCAAAAGGAGTTTGTAGGATTTTTTCGTACATATTTATGATTTTTTATGATTTTTTTATTTATGATTTTTAGAAATTAAAGCATCGAAAAATAGTAATTAATGGAAAAGAATGACAAGTGGAAGCACCTAAATGTTGCATTATCAATGTTTCAGACGGGTGTCATTCTCGTGTAGCACCACAAGTCACCAGCACTGCCACATCTCATTCTCTTCCATTTATTACTGTTTTCCAATGCTTTAACTTCAAAAAAGTCATAATAAATCAGAAAAATTACACCAACAAATCCTATGAAATCCTTGCAACATTTTTTTTTCGTCCTTTATGTTTTAAAATATAACTTTGAGTTGTATAAAATTCAAACAATTTCACAAAGTCAAGTCGCTTTCATACTAACAATAACACTAAGTTGAAGATCACTAGTCTTCATCACTACAATTTTTCCTCCAATTATTCTTTCAAATTTCTCAAAGTAAAATTTTGATTTTCGAGTATCATAGTCGAAGATAATGTCGCAAGGAATTTGTAGGAATTTTCGGTATAATTTTCTTATTTTTTATGATTTTTTAAGATAAACTCACAAAAATGAAACATGAATGACACGTGGAGCTATGAGATACTGACACCCGTTGGAAAAGCTGATGACACGCCCATCAGCCGCTGCCATGTGTCATTATCTTCCATTTATTATTATTTTCCAATATTTTGACTTCCAAAAAATCATAATAATTTGATAATAAATCTGAAAAATTCACAAAAAAATACAATGGACTCCTTGTGATATTTCCAACATCTTTTGAGACTTAAAATATAATTTTGAATTAGAGAAAAATTCAAATAATTTCACAAAGTCAAGTTTGCTTCCATACTAATAATAATACTAAGTTGAAGATTATTAGTCTTCATCACTACAACTCTTCCTCCAATTATTCCTTCAAATTTCTCAAAGTCAAATTTTGATTTTCGAGTATCATAGTTGAAGATAATGTCGCAAGGAATTTTTAAAAAATTTCTGTGTATTTTTTTGATTTTTTCTGAATTTTTTAAGATAAACTCACAAAACTGAAACATGAATAACACGTGGAGCTATGAGATACTAACACCTATTGGAAAAGCTGACGACAAGCCCATCAGACACTGCCATGTGTCATTATCTTCCATTTATTATTATTTTCCAATATTTTGACTTCCAAAAATCATAATAATTTGATAATAAATCAGAAAAATTCACCAAAAAATACAACGGACTCCTTGAGACATTTTCAACATCCTTTGAGACTTAAAATATAATTTTAACTTAGAAAAAAATTCAAATAATTTCATAAAGTCAAGTTTGCTTCCATACTAATAATAATACTAAGTTGAAGATTACTAGTCTTCAGCACTACAACTATTTCTCCAATTATTCCTTCAATTTTCTCAAAGTCAAATTTTGATTTTCGAGTATCATAGTCGAAGATAATGTCGCAAGGAATTTGTAGAAATTTTCGGTGTATTTTTCTGGTTTTTTAATGAATTTTTGTGAATTTTTTAATATATACTATTTTTTAATAATTTTTTGTGAATTTTTTAAGATATACTCACAAAAATGAAATATGAACGACACGTGGAGCTATGAGATACTGACACCCATTGGAAAAGCTGATGACGCACCCATCAGAAGCTGCCATGTGTCATTATCTTTCATTTATTACTATTTTCCTATATTTTGACTTCCAAAAATCATAATAAATTCATAATAAATCTGAAAAATTCACCAAAAAATACTCTGGACTCCTTGCAACATTTCCAACATCTTTTGAGACTTAAAATATAATTTCCACTAAGAGAAAAATTCAAATAATTTCACAAAATCAAGTTTGCTTCCACACTAACAATAACACTTAGTTGAAGATCACTAGTCTTCATGAGTATAACTCTTCCTCCAATTATTACTTCAAATTTTTCAAAGTCAAATTTTGATTTTCGAGTATCATAATCAAAGATAATGTTGCAAGGAATATGGAGAAATTTTCGGTGTATTTTTTTAATTTTTTAATGATTTTTCGTAAAGTTTTTAAGATAAACTCACAAAAATGAAACATTAATGACATGTGGTGCTAGGAGATACTGACACCCATTGGAAAAGCTGACGACGCACCTATCAGGTGCTGCCATGTCTAATATTTTGACTTCCAAAAATCATAATAAATTCATTATAAATCTGAAAATTTCACCAAAAAATACCCCAGACTTCTTGCGACATTTCCAACATCTTTTGAGACTTAAAATATAATTTTGACTAAAAGAAAATTTCAAATAATTTCACAAAATCAAGTTTGCTTCTATACTAACAACAACACTAAGTTGAAGATCACTAGTCTTCATGAGTATAACTCTTCCTCCAATTATTACTTTAAAATTTTCAAGTCAAATTTTGATTTTTGAGTATCATAGTCGAAGATAATGTTGCAAGGAATATGTAGAAATTTTCGATGTATTTTTCTGATTTTTTTAATGATTTTTCGTAATTTTTTTAAGATAAACTCACAAAAATGAAACATTAATGACATGTGGCGCTATGAGATAATGACACATGGGTTTATTATGATGTAGAAATGACAGAGGAAAATTGAGACAAATGTCAAGATTGCATTGGAAGACCAAGTAGCATGTATGTACATTGTATACGTCCTCCAAGTAATAGAATTTGGGTAAAAATAAAAATTTCCAATTTTTTTTTACATCAAGAAGTTGAAACATGGCAATAAAGAACTTAAAATTCAAGAGAAGAACTGAACTCAAAATAAAAATAATTAACGAACTTCATTCTTAAAAACAATAAACTTAAACATTTGTTCTCAGCTTAATAATTTTGCAATGCAAATGCAAATTGGAGGGGAAAAACAACCTGCATAGAGAACGAAGGAGAGCATTAGAAAGCCAAATAGTAGACAAAAATCCATAATTAAAAAACCAATTGGGTGGGGTTATCTATTTTCTCATTTACTAGCCAAAGACATTTAGTTGCACATATTTTTTCAGCAATCACCGCAACCATAGCAATTAAGGCAATCACAACAAACAACACCAATCATAATCATCCATTTGAACCATACACTATATAACTATACATACACTTACAGATTAAGATTTTTTTAAAACCTTGATTACTAACCTTCACAGAATCACGAAAGCCAACCTTTGTCCAATCTCAAAGCCAATTACAATTTTAAACAAGGCCTACCAAATTTAATTAAGGTCATCTCTAGTCATGGGCTAAACAAAATTTTGGCCAAATTTGGAGGGCCACATTTGGCCCTTTAGCCCACCAACCGGGCCACATTTAGCCCAGCTTTGGCCTAATCCTATGCCAAATTTTTTGTGAGCTCCATGCATAAGCTTTTCATTGATGATGTCAGCTGGATATATATATACAGAGAACTTCCATTGAGGGATCCCTCAAATAAGCTTATTTGAGGGACACTGCTTGTAGGGCCCACTTCGGATTGTATTTCACTAATCCAAACCGTCTATTTTGTAGATACTCATTCAAAAATCATCTCTACAAAAAAAATCACTTGAATCTGATATCATTTGAACACTCAATTGAGTTATTGAAATTTTAGTGCTTTCTTGAAGTACTGTGTTCATTGATTTTGTAAGACACAATTGGATGTCGAAACGGTTTCCGATTTGTCTAATTTTTTGTAAGGATGATCTATGAATGAAGACCTAAAAAATAGATGATGTGGATCATCGAGAAAAAAATTGTAGGGTGCCCTAAATGGCGTCCCTCAAATAAAATTATTTGAGGGATCCCTCAATAGAAGGGGACTGATATATATATATATACATTTATATATTTAAAAGCCTTTTTAAATATTTTCAATTCGTAAAAAAATTATAAAAAATTATTGGTCATGACCATTGGATGTCAAACCATTAAAACCCATCCTTTTAAAAAAAAGAATGTAGTCACTTTTTCAAATGTTTTAAGTGTTGTTTAAAAAAAATATAAAAAATTCTTGGTCATGGAATATTGTCTCTAAATAGTAGTTTAATTAAATTAAACAATATATAGTTGTGGAATGTATGTGTTGTACCATAGTTTTTCTCAAAATAATAAAATATGAAGGACCCTAAAATATTGCCCTGCATGACTAGAGATGGAAAATTTTAGTCCCATACTATTCTTTAAAAAATTAATATTTTGGAGGGCTAAATTTTTAGCCATGGACTACATTTAGCCCTATGACTGGAGATGGCCTAAAGAGGACAAATTCGAACCAAAACCAAACAGACCAAATTAATTGATGAAGAAAAGAAATTGAAAAACAAGTAATCAAAAATGAAAAAAAAACAAGTCATAATTAAAGATATTGATGCAGATAGAGAACGGCAGGAACAACCAGATGGCTAGCAGTAAAAATCCAATCTTTGAGCACCAGTATGACTTTGCGAGATTACTACATTTTCCTCCACCACCACGAAAAGAGAGGGGCACAACGAAGAGGAAAATGAAAGAGATATCAAATGAGAGTAGTAAATACGGCTTTTGGGCCTCCATTTTTGAATTGTGATAGGGAGAGAGAGAGAGAGAGAGATGAGGAGGAGGAGGGAGATCGACGCAGAGAAACTGAGAGAGAAATACATAAAAGGAGTTTGAAAGGAGAGAAACTAAGAGGGCAGAGAAAGAAGAGAGGGAGCGTGAGAAAGTTGAACAGCTGTTTAGGAAGGAGGGAGGAGAGAGAACAAGTTGAGGGACTCATTCTAGTACAACCTAGTACAACTGTTTCATTTACAATTGCTTTTCACGAAGTTGTTGGATTATATCCTACGGTGTTCTCACATAAGATTCTCACATAATTGTTCTCGCTAGATAACCGCCCGGATCTGTGACAATGTGTTATTGGGCTCACATTAAGCATACCCAAAAGAGCTCTTTTTTATTTCTCTTCTATCTTTTAAAGTTGTATAAAGTTGTAGAAACGGGCACTAGTTTGTTGGTGGTTATGTAAGTTTATTTATTATACGGACTAGCAATGGTGCCCGTGCGATGCTGCGGGTTTTAAAACCATGTGAAATGTGTACGAAGTTGTAAAATATGTAGAAAAGATGGTACTATTTATATAGACATGGAGATCTAAATAGTGGCATCATGCTCTGTTTAGCAAGTCTAAGTTACAAAAAATAGGATAATAACATGTTTGTCATGATTAAAATACTAACTATATTTTAATAAATCAAATAGCAGTCAAAACATCAAAATATCGACAATATTGAGTTGCTCATTGTTCAAAAGAGTTTGGATAGGTCTTTATATATACGCTACTGGGTGGTGGAAGAGGATTTTTCTGCTTTGATCTCTATTATAAGGGGTTCTTTCTCTTGTTAGCTCTGCTATAGAGGTGGCTTATGTTCTTTCTTGTCCTCTGCAGAGGTTTTAACTCCGTTGGTACAAATTTGGAAAATGAGAGGTGTTAATGTAAGTAGAATAAAGACAGAAATAACAGGCTATATGTTATAATTTTGTTCATTACATCTAAAACATCTGATAAGGCCATCAAATTAGTATTAGGCCACCAAATTTAAACACCACATTAGTATTAGGCCATCAAATTTTTTCCATCTCTTTCATTTGTAAACTCTAATGGGTTTGAACAAAATGTACTCATCACCTACCCCTCAATTGGTGGGAACAGTTTTTTCACTAACGCCCTTAACTATGTAAATAACTACATTTAAAAAGTAGGCAAACAGATAATAAACAAACAGGAATTCTCATGTTTCACCAAAAATAAACAGTTTCACCTCTGAGCAACAAATTGTAAATTGAAATAAAGTTATGTTCTTGTATTCAATGAAAGAGAGCAATCTTACATTTGAATCTGCAATGAAGTTGAAATACTAGAATAAGATTCCCAAGGCGAAGAAAACAATTCCAACAATAATACCCAATGACTCAGGCCTGCAAAACACAAATGGAACATTAACTATAAAAGATAAGTTGGGGGTATGAAACATCAGACTAATATAATAGACTATTTATAATTTGGAAAAGAAAAAAGAGGATCTTCTCCGGTGCACGCTTCATAATATTTGGATTTTGCATTTTCTAGAACCAACCTTCTGAAGTAGAAATCCAGATTTCTCACTAAAATTAATTTATAGGGAATATAAAAGGAAAAACCAAAGTCAAAACTATGGATGATAATCACTGTGCCTTAATTGTCTAAGTCACTAATGCTGCAAATCATCAAACTTTCTATAAACAACAGTCTAATAATGAGCTCCAAAGACTCAGTAACATAGATGAAAGAGTTGAGCTGCAAATTTAGCATGCAGCAGAACCTATATAATTTTGGTTTTCCATGTGAGATAAGACAGAATCTCAATTAATTAATCCGTTGCAACACTGTTTTGGATATGAAGGAATATAAAAAATATGGACCCCAACAGAAATCACCACCTGTGTTACATTTCCTTTTCTCATACCAACATGGAAACATGAAAATATGAGGATATGAAGCGAAGACTGGTTTGTTTTCAAATTCATTCAGAGGACAATGACATGTTAATTGTGAGCGAAGACAGTTCCTACAACTCTGTCCTTGTGTATCATAAAGTTCTAAGTCATCAAAATTATCTATCAGCCTCAGCATGATGCGAGACAGCGGTCTGCTTATATACCAAAAAACAAATAGACACGCAAACACATATATATTACAACTAAAATTATTACAGTTGTGGTTCATTAGGCACAATTAACTTGAGTTTAATTAATTAGCACCACAATAAATAAGTTGATAATCTGAAGCCACCATAATACCAGGTTCACATGATGCCTTAAATCTTAAGCCTAAAAATTGGTTAAAATATTACCCTGGAGAAGTTTCATGTGCTGGTTCCACCTTCAGTTTTTGAAGCTGACCAATAAAGAAAATATCGACCTCATTCAATGCAATGTGAGAAAAAAAAACTCAACAAAAGTACTTGCAGCACAGAGTGCTTCAAAATTTACCTGATCTGCAAGTTCAATAATAAAGAAGTCTTCTGCACCACCAACCAGAAAAGCATTTGGAAAAAGAGGAAATTGCCTTAAGAAGCTCCCGAGTTTGTCAACTGCATGAATCAACACATTACTGGAGAATTTACAATTTCTTGATTCAGGGGCTGAAGATGCATTACCAGAAAACCCACCTGAGTTATAAAAAAATATAAACCTCGAAAGTAAAAGAAATAGATCTCACTGGACCTGAGAATTAATGAAGAATTCTAAAGTTAATTTTAAATTCCAATGCTAAATATATTGGCTCCTCAATCGATGTCATGGCTAGAATGATATAGTTATCCACATCAAGTAAAAAGTTACCTGTAAAAGATAAAAAAAAAGCATGAACTCCTGACCTACAGGGATTTTATTCAACCGTTTGGGCTCCAAAGCAACATCCTCAAGAAGATACTGAAATGCAACGTGGGGTAAAACAATACAAAAATGTAATGAATATTTCGTAAAGTTCTTCAACAAAAGCATATAAATGTCATTTTATGAGGGCTCATACACGAAAGAGGGGTTGAAATCTCCTTGTATTTGATTGAGTATCAATCCTGAAAATATGCAGAGAGTGCCATTAATAAGTTTGTTAAGCTAAATGGAGAATAAATTATTTATTGTGTGCAAGCACAAATTAAACCTAGTAACTTTTTTTTCGGTTACAATTAAACCTAGTAACTTTGAAAAGGAAGAAAAAGAACAAATTTCATTATCCAAATATGCTATTTGTCATTATATATTTGACAGAAGACGAATGCTATTTGAAAAACAACAATATAATATTTGACATATAATCATATTCTCGGTTTCATCAGTCATTCAAATCTTCCCTTTCAGAAAGCCAATTTTAAACAGAGTAAATAAAGTCCAAAAAGTCAGTTTCCTTGAGAATACCTTTACCAGTCAAAATCCATCTGATTTTGTGCGGTAGCCGTAGTGGGTTGGGCTTGAACGCACATTAGCATCACCTGCATGGAATGGATCGAAATCTTAACTTAATCTAATCCTAACCAATTTTTATCAAACACCTTCTCCGCTACTTGAGCTAGTTCCAAGAGCATACACCTCTTTCTTTTAAACTAACGAAAATGGCTTTTTTAGATTGGGACCAGCAATGGGCGAAACCCATTCAAAAGCCCATTTTGCGAAAAGACCCAAGTTTTGACCCACACTAAAGTTAGAAAAATGAGTAACTCTTATCCATTGACCCACGTGACAGCCTGAAGATGGGTTCTCGCCATTAAGAGTGACTTGACTGCCGTCTCTCTCAGCAAGAAAGCATACTTGTTGATTGGCTCACAAGGACGGATCAACAGCTGACTTTGGACAAACATCCAAGTAACCTCCTCTAGCTTTCATCATTAGGGATTCTTGCCTATAAGTATAGAGGCTCTACAGCATCATAAGAGGACTCTCTCTCTCTCTCTAAAATCAAGCGCAACGTCTTGTAAACACTTTAACAAATTTCAAGATCTTTCAAATGGCCAATTTTTTGCCCAGATAACCAATTGACAACTCTTGTGTTTATCTTTTATTGCCCTACCATCTCTATGGTATGATTCTTGTTTAAACACTTGATATATTTTTCTTCTAAATAACTGAAACATGTGCAGATTGGATACGAGAAATCTCCCGTCTTTTCAATATTGTATCTTGTTATTGAAAAAGCAACTAATTTGTGCAGGCCCTTGTGTAAAGCTTTGGTTCCTTTGACAATTCAAATATGAAGAGTTGTTCCCAGGAACTTATAGTAATTTTATGTATATTTTTATGAATTTTAAAGATTATAAATTTTACAAATAATAGAGAAATGGCACAAGTCATAATTGCAATGCTACATCAGTCCTTGTTTGCCACCAAAATTTCGTAAACGCTTCAAAATGATTCTTTAGAGTTTCAACATCGCTTCATTTACTATTCACTAAAGCTTCATAATATTATTTTTAATTTTTTGACTTTGTCTTCATTAGTGCTTTTATGAATGTTTTAAGATGAACTCAAAAGACTTGGAAAGTGTCACATTGAGTTTGTAGAAGAGTGCATCATCAGTGCTTCTGACATTGAGTGAATCATATTTTTGGTGTGTTGAAAGACTACTACCAGTTCATCCAATGGAGTAATCAGCCTACAAAAAAATCAGACTTGGATTGCTATTTGGAGGAACCTATCTTACCTTAGAGCCAGGATTTTAGTGCATTGACTTGGTGGAGAACTACAGGCGCTAAGTATCCTACCCTTTCGAAGATGGCGCGTGATTTTCTGGCCGTTTCAGTTTCTCTTGCAACTTCATATGAGGCATCATTCTATACCGAACCAAGGCCAGTTAACGAACATATAATTCGGTTGAAGCCAGACTTGGGAAATGCCTTGATGTGCACGCGAAGCTGGTACCGTACACTAAAAGAATAGTAATGGGTTATGGACATAGTTTTCCTCTGCTCTCCTGTTTCTTATCCTTAACAATTTTCGATATGTAGATCCTGCAGAATGTTATACTATAAGATTCTTTTGATTTTTCTCTTTGTTGTGGTGCAGTAAGTGTGTAGAACAGGTGCTCGTTGGCCTTCTGCTGCTCTTGCCTAGCTTGTGATTAGCTCTATTCTGACAGACATTGGGATCAGATCAGCTTAGTATAGCAATTGGCATGGACATCGAGTTTATTACTATTGAATTCCATGATGGAGACTAGACTTTTAAACTCATTTTGTTTGAATGTATCTTTTTGATGGATCTGTTTCCCTTGGATTCTCCCGGAGAATGGAGATTGTTTCAGATATGAAGTTGGGTCTTGTGGTGGAAATTCTGGCCATTTTGACTGGTTGATGAATGAAGCATTGTACAAGACTACAAGTAGAGATGAAATCT
>NC_024127.1:32883554-32902134 GCF_000346735.1 Prunus mume
AAATCTTATTTCATTTTTTATAAGAAGCAACTTAACTTTATTAATAAATATAAGCAACAGCTTAAACCTTGATAATTATAAATAAATAAATAAAATTAAACCTGATCATATCAATTAACAGCAGTTGCCCAAGTAACGCACACCTAAATTATTGTGGTGGACCATAAAAATAATAAAATCATTAGTAAAAAATGAGGAAAAAAAAAATATTGATTCCAAAGATTTGAAAATATATGTTTTTTACCAGAATAAAATTAGCTCAATAATCAAATCAGACACTTACCAAAAAAATCCAGACAGCAACGTCCCACCTGGGACCTGACAAGGCAACCGCCTTAGACGACGCCGTATTAGGAGCTCTCCGAAATCTAGAATGCTACTACTAGCAGTAAAGAGTGCAGTATCTGGAAGTTGATTTCCAGAATACAAGAAGATCATCTTTTCATATTGAGAAGAATAAGAAGAAGAATCATTCTTAAAAGCTTTGCAAGTTTTGCATAGACAGCATATTTCCTTTCAAATTTTGGTTTTTTTTTTTTTTTGCGGGAGAGAATCAGATTTGAGGTGCTCAAGTTCTGGAGAAGCATATAAGGTATGTGCGAGTAAGGTTGTGTTCATTCGAAGCTTTATAGAGTTTTTCAGTCATTCGTTGCTTTGATTGATACTTGATAGTGGCACTAAAACTAGACCCTCATTAGGAAGATTCAAATTTTGGTGACATTCTCTGTGTTTGTGTGTATAGCTGGAGCATATGTTTTTATTTTATTTTATCCTAAAGTTTTGATTTTTGAGAATTCAACTATTAGATTAGGCTTGCTTGGGCGAATTTTTCTTTATAACTTTTGTGTTTTGAATTATTGTGTGTGTGTGTGTGTGTGTGTGTGTGTGTGTGTTGGCTATTGAATAATCGGAAGTAGTATTCAATGTCATTTTGCAAGCAAATCAGAGCAAGAAGCTTACAGAAGATGACAGTTCACGAACTGGGTTACAGACAAAGAGGACTCTAGAAGGGTCATGTGGTTTTGTTTAAGCATCAGCTTCACCAGATAACCAAAATGAAGAAGTGGTCCGGAGGCTTGTTTATCATTGCTCTTGCTATGAGATTGGTTTTTCGTTACTGCAGCGTTGTCAAAATTGAGCCACCAAAGCAGTGGCGGAAGCAGTCGGCTTCTGATTTCTTCGGAAATCATCCAACCAATGATTCTTTTATTACATCGTCAGAGATAAAAGTGAAAAAAGAAGCAGAATCATATAAGAAACCCATTTTATAGAAGTTGATGGGCCCAATGAGCTGTTTGCTTCACGTGACATCTTCAAAGAAGGGTCAAGGGCCTTGCTTGTATGGCCTCACATGCGTCCCCTACTGTCAAGGTCTGATGCTTTGCCTGAAACTGCTCAAGGGGTTAAAGAGGCCTCCGTGGCGTGGAAAGACTTGTTGTCTGCAATTGACAAGGACAAGGCTTCCAAATTAAGCAAAAGTGACAGCCAAGAAGATAAAAATTGCCCTTTCTCTGTAAGTACACTTGATAAGATAGTGTCAAGAGACGGGGTTATTCTTGAAATCCCTTGTGGCCTCGTTGACGATTCCTCCATTTCTTTGGTTCGCATTCCTGATGGGCACTCTAGAAGCTTTCAAATTCAACTTCTAGGCTCCCAACTTGCTGGAGAGCCTGAGCCTCCTATTATCTTGCATTACAATGTCAGTCTCCCCGGTGATAACATGACAGAGGAGCCATTTGTAGTTCAAAATATTTGGACTCATGAACTTGGGTGGGGCAAAGAGGAAAGATGTCCTTCTCACAGGTCTGCTAACAACCTGAAAGGTAAATTTTTTGTTTAGACTTTAGACGGTATGAGAATTGCAAGTCCAACTCTTTCGCAAGAACATTCTCGTTTTTTTTATCCTATGGTAGCTCAAACTTGAAGAGCACATTATATGAAAAAAAAAATGTAATTAAACTCATGATAACTTTAGAACACTCATTTGTCCTCTGTATTAATCGAAAATGTTATAATGTATAACACTGTTTTCATACTAATCAAATAAAGATTATTTATCATATCCTGCTCTTTTTCTTTAACTTATGAGTAAGGTTCCTCTTAAAAAACAATAAGGGTGTTACAGGTAGAAATCTTACACATTTTAGCAAATTTGACAGTTGATGGACTTGTTCTTTGCAATGAACAAGCTGTCAGAAGCTCCTTGGAAGAAAATCTAAATATGAGTCAGCCTAGTATTGACATGTTGACCAATGTTTCCAGGGGAGGTGCCTTTGGAAGTGCAAATTTCCCATTTGTTGAAGGGAATCCCTTTACTGCTACATTGTGGGTTGGTTTAGAGGGATTTCA
The DNA here is from genome assembly GCF_000346735.1 of Prunus mume. The sequence continues at coordinate 32,885,904 of NC_024127.1, forward strand.
CATGACTGTGAATGGAAGGCATGAAACATCTTTTGCATATAGGGAGGTAAGGTCTGATTTTATTGGTAATAACAGATTATTGCCCAAAACTTGTTTTCTGCAAGACAATTCCATTTTGGAAAAAGTGAATAATTCCACCCTACATTGCTTTTTTGTATATGTAGAAACTTGAGCCATGGTCAGTTACCAAAGTCAAAGTGGCTGGTGGTTTGGACCTCTTATCTGCCTTAGCTAAAGGCTTTCCTGTTTCTGAGGATCATGATTTAGTTGTTGATGTTGAGCACCTCAAAGCTCCTGCAACTTTGAAGAAAAGGCCATTGATGTTGGTTGGAGTGTTCTCTACTGGAAATAATTTTGAGCGTAGAATGGCATTGAGGAGGGCTTGGATGCAATATGAGGCTGTACGTTCTGGGGATGTGGCTGTCCGGTTTTTCATTGGCCTTGTAAGTGAAGCATTGCAGACTCTGAGTCATTTGCGTGTGCATACCAACATGGTCTCATATTCTTCAATATCCTCTGGTTTTTCCCAATAAGAAGTCTAAAGGCTGTGGTTGTCTGTTAGTTGAATTATTTTCAGCAGTGGTCATAGCAAGGATGTGAGTTCCTTTTCATCAGTTTCAGATACAAAGGTCAAGGAGGTAGTTGAATATGACCAGCAGAAAGATTTAAGGACTCTTCCAGAGTTGATTTGCTCTGGAGCACTGGATCCTCGATTCAAGATGAGATATATTGAATTCTTTTGTTTAGAGGTTAAGCTTAAGGACCGAAAAAAAAAAAACAAAAAACAAAACAAAACAAAAACAAAAGTTGCAATTGTTTTGTGGGCGATGCAGGAACTGTTTGATGACTATGTGATCCGTTTTCCTACCGAAGAAGAGTCTTGTCGTCCTAGACGTTGGAAATGCAGTTGTAGAGTGGTGAAGGACTACCAGCGGTACATCCGTTCAAATGACCACCCTGCGAAAAAATCAGACTTGGATCACTATTTGGAAGAACCTGTGTTACCTTGGAGTCCAGATTTCAATGCATTGTCTTGATGGAGAACCGCAGGCACTGAGTACCCTACCCTTTGCAAATGGTGTATACTATACCGTACCAAAGCCAGCTGATGAACATATAGTTTGCTTGAAGCCAGACTTGATGAATGCCTTGATGTGTACTCGAGGCTGGGTATGGTAGGCACTAGGCAGGCACTGATACAATGTTAACAGGTAATTATCAATACTATTTCTTCTTTGTTCGTTTTGTTCTTAATTATCTTCAATATGTATCCCGCAAGATGATTTAATTCTCACAAGATTTTTTTTTTCCCCTTTTTTTGTGCGTGTGCTTGATGTTGAGAGAACAGGTACAGTTTTTGCTTTTTGCTGCTCTTCCCTAGCTTATGGCTACCTCACTTTTGGAAGGCTTGGGAATCTCAGTTTAGCTATAGACATTAAAGCAGTTACAGAGATTGAACATTCTTTTTTTCTGTTGTTGTATTGTGAATTTGTTTCCCTTGGATGGTAAAAACTAGCTGTCCTGTCTTGATGTCTTGAGATGGGTGAATATATGATGCTAAATTTTACCCTATTGCTGCGTTTGTATATTGCACTTTGGTTGAAATTCTGGTAACTTTACTGGTTCATAATATGGTAAAAGTTGAATTACAATATCCTGTGTGTTTTGAACTTTGATTTCATTGTGGTTTTGAACTGTCCACTGACACAGGTAGTTTTATTAGAACAATAACCGAGGACATGTTGAACAAGTATGGTAAGTACTGGGACTACATGTTCTTGCTGCTGGCAATAGCCGCAGTTTTGGATCCTCGATTTGAGATGAAATACGTAGAATTTGTTTGTTTATTGGGAGTTTTTACAATGAGGAGTTAAAGTGAGAAGGTTATTTGAGGGGACCGATCCGACCCTCAAAACATTTAAAATATTTAAGTCCCATGATTTCTTTACATTTGTTGATGGTGAGATTTGACCTCCTCAAATAACCTCCTCACTTTAAGCCCTCATTATAGCCTTTCCGTTAAAAGTCAAAGGGTAGGGACGGGAACTCACAAGTTGCAGCTGTTTTGGACGAGGCCCATTTCTTAACTAACCCTCATAACCAGCCCATATCATGAGTTTCACCATTTTTAAAAGCCCATTTATTGCCATTAGAGGTGGGCGCCGTTCGGATTGGATCGATTTCATATCGAAACCGCAACTGAATTGATTACAATATAATGGTTTGGCTTAGTTCAGTTCTGATAAAAATCATGAAGGAAACCGAACCAAACCAAACCAATTTAAGACAGTTTGGTTCCGCCAATTTGGGCCTAAGCCCAATTCCCCTTCCTTTTTCCTTTTTTTTTTTTTGCTTTTTCTTTTTTAAACATTGTTAGCCCAATTGCAAAGTCCGGTATAGAAAAGTCCGGTTAGTTTTTTAAACCATTTGATTTTGTCTTGGTCAAAACCAAACTAAACCGGTAATTACGGTTTTGATTTGCCGGTTTCATTAGTTCGACTTGATTGATACCCACCCTTAATGGCTATGGATGAGATGCAGAGGGTGTGCGAAAGTGGAGGAGAGATGAGAAAGAAAAACTTTAATTAACATACTCAAAATTCATAAAACATAATAAATGAAATATAAGCAATTGCCCATTTTTAAGTGAAAAGAATAGTAATTAAAGTAGAACTTATAAAAGGCAATTAAAGAAAAGAAAAATTAGGTTTAACTCGAAAAAAAATCTTTGGTAAATCATCATGTAGTAATTGTTTTCAAGTGTTTATAACTAGGGAAAAACAAAAACAAAAACAAAAACATTAACAATTCTGAATCATATTGATTCACGGGCTGTAGGAGTAGGAGAATACATGGTCGATTGAGCTGCTACTATGATTGGATTTCTATCATTCCCTTTTTCAAGCTCGGCCTCAAATTCAATGAGCCATGAGCGCAATTTAGCCCCGAAACTTTGCTCTGAGTCATGCTTGAGTCTCAGTCTAGTCAAACGACAAAGGAGCCACACAGACACTGCAAGATGAATTAATGGTTAAAAATAAATAAATAAATAAATAAGCATTTATACAAACACAAGTTCAAAATTTGATCCAAAAAATTATACTTACAAACTCCAAGATGTATCAATTGAACAGTCATTTGCAATAGGTCAAGGCAAAAATTTAGACATGCGCAAATCACCACCCATGATGTATCCGCCTTCAACAACGAAATATCATAAGAAACTGCCGGTGTAAGAGATCCTGGAATTAATACTAGAACGCCAATTTCTAATCTCTTAAGTAGGCTTAAAATCCTGCTACCAAAAGATTCATGATCCATCATCGTATGGTACAAGTTGATTCTAGAATGGCTCTAATTGCTTTGTCTCTTTTATTAATTCTTCAATATGCAACTCTTGACACACACATATATATAGGTACATAGGATGTGAACAAGTAGGTTTAGGTTTTCAATCAAAGTGAGGAGTCTGAAGATTGAAAGGATTTGTAATTTGATGTGAAGATAAAAAACCGAAAAGTGAAAGCATATATCAATATTAATTATACAGGAGTGAGGATTCCTTGTTTAATATGAACAGTACAACTGATTTAATTTATAGCAGATAAATTATTTTTATTTTTTTTCTAATTTATAGCAGATAAGTTACTACGTAGGAGTTTTTGTCAATTGTCAGCCTAGAAAATAAACTAAATTTTGTCATCGACTTTCCTTTCCTTATTAATTGATTAAATCATTTGAGAATACTTCAAGTAAAACCGCCTAAAAGCATAACGGCTATAGCGACTCGAATTGGGTTATTTCGAGATATAACCTTTATTTTTAGTTTTTCTATGCATTTCAATTAGAGATCTTCCCTTTTGCATGGATGACGTCAATTAGTGAACAACCACCATTGCTATTCCAAAAGGTCACTTGGGTTCTATATAAACCTAAGTTGTATGATATTCAAGGAGTTTTCACCACTCATGCTATGCTAGAGTATTAATCTTCAAGTTTCCTTCCGAAGTGTCTCGAGAGTGTACAAATATATAATTGGTCCGCCAAAATCTTAAATTGAAGTGCTTCAATTTAGAATTATCAATTATTGAATCCTGGGAGATAAACGACTATAGAACTACGAGTACAAGAGCAAGGGCGAAATCTGTCTTTAAGACATTGCAATTCTTGCAAGCCTCAATTGCTAAAGTTGTTAGAATCTCTATTTGTGTTTGTTGATTTACATTAATTTCATGTAATTTGTTATTGTATTTGATGATTATAATTTTATTGAGAATTATTATAATTTAAATTCATATTTCCTATTATTCCGCCAACACAACGTTCTCTTGTCAGATAAATATTTATATATCGCCAAACAGTATACTTACAAAACATTTTTGTATATGTATATAGATGAGATGTGTTTTGATCATCACATACCGCAGCACAGTAATGAAGGACAACCTTCACTTGGTCAATGTCCACATTTTCAGGGTGGCGCCACAAGAGAGCCATAAGAGATTGTGTGCAGGTGGGATAGGCTTGTATACATCCATGGAGAACATGTTCAAAAATTCCTCCACATCACCAAAATTAATTTTCAAAAATCCCAAACCAACCTACAAGGACGAAATCATCAGAGAAACACAAACAAATAAAGGATCATATTGGATTATAATTTACCTGCTCTGCAAATGAGGAAGGAGAGGTGACTTTGAGGGTCTAGTCAGAAGACGAGGCACATAGACAAACATCCCAGCATTGAAGTAAGGTGGTGTTGGTGAGCCCAAGTCGACTGGCCAGTGAAACTTCTCAGGGCACTGCTGGCAGTATCCAATCTTATGCTGAGGAGTCTTACTCCATGTCTTCTCACAAAAGCAATCCATCACAGCATAAAAATAACTCTCCGGCATGTCGAAAAGGTGATCGATATCATCAAACACTTGTATGTCTCCATCCAAGTATATCATCTTCTCGTACTCCCCAAACTACAAATGTCTATACGACATACTCGAATTCATTCATTTACATATATGGTACATGGTTAACTTGCATGATTGAAATGCACTCATGACTGGTAAATCAATCAATTAAGGGAAATTTTTATCTTTCATGTTTTATTTAGGGCTAACGTCAAAAGACCGCCTAAAGATTTGGGTCATTCTCAATATGGGCTTTCGAGTTTTAATTTCATCAATTTACACTTGATGGTTTTCAAATCCGACTAATTTAAGCCTTCTGTTAAGTTGATTGTTTTGGTCAGACGTTAACTGATGACGTGTCCACTATGGGGCCCACCAATTCCGTAAAAAATCAATAAATCAATTATATAGTATAATAAAATAACATTTTAAAAAGAGCTTATAAAAAAAACCCTCCCACTCTTCATCCCTTAATTTTTTGGGCTAATCTCGTGGAATCAAGGCTGGAAATGGGTATAGACATGAAGAGGAGGAAGAGGCGAGCAAAACCCGTCCAAGATTGACGGCAACCGTGGCCGGACGACGGAGATCTCTCGCTGGGAAGTCGAAGAGACGCTATGCGCAGTCCATTGGGAGGGAGGGAGAGAGAGAGAGAGAGAGAGAGAGAGAGAGAGAGAGAGAGAGCTATTTAACTTTGCAAAAATTATAATTGTGCCACTGTACTTCTGTAGATCATAACTTTTTTGTTTTAACTTCAAATTAAACCTGCCACCTATCTACGAACTCATATCGTCGAGCTCTACGCAATAGTACCACTCAATTCCCCAAATTCCTTTCTGAACAAAAAGTGACTAAAGCCCCCCTACACCCAATGGCATAAATGTAATTCCACAATAAATAATCAATTGAACAGTGATTTTTGGGACGGGATGTTACATTCCATAAGTGCTCAACTGATGTTACTCAAATGTTTATTCTCGTTTTTCATCTTAAAAATGTGCTAATAGTCATCATATTTTTACCTATATACACTCACCATATACATGTGACAACATCATCACCAAGGAATGTCATATATATAATCCTTAGTTTAAAGGTTTAATGAATGAACATGATAGATAGCTCAGAAATTGGTTACTAGTAACCAACTCACAATATAAAACATGGATAGTTTCAGTCACTAAATATATTTCAATCAAGTTTAAATAATAAATTTAGACGGATTGAATTTTGTTTTTATGCCAATTATATCTTATATAGTGGTTTTAAACCAGTCAAACTAAAACAATCAAGTCAGCTTTCATTATTTTTTTTAATTCAAGTGATGATCAAAGATCACAAGTTTGTTTAATAATGTTCTACGTTTATTCTTTTTATTTTATTTATTGTTTTTGTTATTAATTGTTTCATTTAATTTGTTTCCGGCTGGTTTTAGGCCAAAAACAATTTGGGTAGACTTGTACCAAAGCATCATCATGCAGTAATGTTTTCAAGTGATACAATTGTCTCCTGGATGAACAAGAACAGGAAAACTTCGAGCACTAGAACATCAAGTCCTTTCTTATTAGAAAAGAAAAAAAAAAAGAAAAGTACAATGACTACTGAATATAGAAAAAAACAAAGAGGATTTAGAGAAGACTAGATTGAAAAACTAATATAATTTTAGTTTTGATCAATAACTATGCAAACAATTACAACCAAGTTCTAAAAAACACACATAACATGCATGCATTGCTACCACCATGTGTGCAAGTGATTCTACTTTGCAAATTAGCATGATTTCATGTTTCCCATTTTTATGATTCTAGAGTTGGAATCAATACCTTTTCTAATTGTAGGGGATTTTTTCTTCCGGCAGCTGTAAATGGGTCGGGCTGTCGTAAATGGCAGACTGATGAAATTATCCCCTTTGTCTGGATTCGAAAATTAAGCCCCAAAAATGATTCGAAAGGGCAATAGAGCCTTAGGAAGTATTTTGGTTACCTTCACAGGCCAAAACAATGGCAACTTACAGGTAATTACTTCAAGCTTACAGATAAACTTTTGAGCTTGGCACGAGAGGCATGTGGCATGGAAGCAAAATCAACATGAGTTTAGCACTAAGGGGAAATTTAGGCTTTCTTGGGGGAAAAAAGGAAATGTTAAGGTAAGAAAGGAGAAGTTTGTAAGAGATTTGGCTGAGAAGAGAGAAATAAAGAACAATGCTCTTCCAGCAGCTTGACAGATACTCTGTCTGCCAGAAAAGGAAGATGGAGAAGAAGGGTGAATAGTGCACGATTGCTAGATTTTTGCAGGTGGGAGAGGTAGCTTGCTCTCTCAGTGTGGATTGGTTTTGTTGGGTAAACGATGCCTCATTTTATAGCTGCGGGAAACTATCATTTCCCAAGAAACCCTAATGGTTTCTTCCCAACTTGGCCAAGCCTTTCCTTCATTTCTACTCTCCTCCCTTGACTTTCCTATCTTGGTGAGATTTCCTCTATCAATTTGCACTAAATTAGGAATTTTGGGAGTTCAAGGCCCCCTTTCCCGCAGCTGTTCAGTGGGAAGTTCCATTCTTAGCTAATTTTCTTCTTCTTTCCTTCCTTCTTCCCTGGCCAATTCTGATGAAGGAAAACAAATGGGTGTGCATGATGGTTTGAAGGGTGCTCCTTCTCCTGGCAGCTTACATGCTAATATCCCTTGGTTCCTTGATTGTTTTGGCTTTGAAACTTGCTCCCCCATGTGCTGGCATCTCCCAGCAGCCTTTGTTCAATAAATCTTCTGCACTCTCTCTTCGTGGCTTTTATTTTTCTAGCAAGGGGCTGAGGCTTTTGTGGCTTGTTGTGAAGTTTTGTATGGGCCAATGTGGTTCATTTAAATAAGTGGGTTATTTTATTAAACATTGGGCTTTTGAGCCAATAGGCCATTTTGCTTGGGCTATTTAGGCTATTTCTTCCCCATTGTGCTCACCCACATGTTTGGGTCTAAGAAATTGGCTTGAGTCCCGAGACTCCCAAGCAACCCGAGACTTTCTATTTCTCGACCCATCAATGGGCCTTATGTTGATTTATTACCGTCCATACCACAACCCACTCAAGCAAGCCCCGGGCGTTTTGAGTGACTTGGGCCCACTTAGGCTTGTAGTGTGATTGGATGCGAAATAACGATTGCGTGCTTGGCATGGCATATCACTTGGCATGTTTTAATTTTATCATCCTTGGGAAGGACTGTGATGTTTAATTTCGGCATGGGGTTGTAGAGCCGGTATACTTTATCTTGACTCCTAGCATGACGAATTATTTATTTAGCGTGACACGTGAACTGTAACTCGCGTGTGGTGGTTTTTGTGCACTCCGGTTTATGTCTCCTTTTAGTATAATGTCATTTTGGGCCTGATAATTTATTCGGGCCCAATCGTGAATTTTTTGGGTCTCAACACTAATTCATATATATATATACATATATATTTGTTTGTAACATATTTGAAAAATGGGCCAAAGATGGTTTTGTTTTTCAAATAAGATTACATTAGACCCAAGCCCAACCTCTTTCTTTTAAACTAACAAAAATGGCTTTTTTAGATTGGGACCAGCAATGGGCGAAACCCATTCAAAAGCCCATTTTGGGAAAAGACCCCAGTTTTGACCCACACTAAGTTAGAAAAATGAGTAACTCTTATCCATCGAGCCACGTGACAGTCTGAAGATGGGTTCTCGCCATTAAGAGTGACTTGACTGCCGTCTCTCTCAGCAAGAAAGCATGCTGGATAATGGACGTCATACCCAAGAGGAACCGCCTTCCAACCTGTTTTTCAGTTGCGAAACAAACCAAAAGGACATCCCTTGAGACCAGTAGTTTCATCTGAGATATCATTTCCCCTACTTGTTGATTGGCTCACGAGGACGGATCAACAGCTGACTTTGGACAAACATCCAAGTAACCTCCTCTAGCTTTCATCATTAGGGATTCTTGCCTATAAGTATAGAGGCTCTACAGCATCATAAGAGGACTCTCTCTCTCTCTCTCTCTCTCTCTCTCTCTAAAATCAGGCGCAACCTCTTGTAAACACTTGAACAAATTTCAAGATCTTTCAAATGGCCAATTTTTTGCCCAGATAACCAATTGACAACTCTTGTGTTTATCTTTTATTGCCCTACCATCTCTATGGTATGATTCTTGTTTAAACACTTGATATATTTTTCTTCTAAATAACTGAAACATGTGCAGATTGGATACGAGAAATCTCCCGTCTTTTCAATATTGTATCTTGTTATTGAAAAAGCAACTAATTTGTGCAGGCCCTTGTGTAAAGCTTTGGTTCCTTTGACAATTCAAATATGAAGAGTTGTTCCCAGGAACTTATAGTAATTTTATGTATATTTTTATGAATTTTAAAGATTATAAATTTGACAAATAATAGAGAAATGGCACAAGTCATAATTGCAATGCTACATCAGTCCTTGTTTGCCACCAAAATTCTGTAAACGCTTCAAAATGATTCTTTAGAGTTTCAACATCGCTTCATTTACTATTCACTAAAGCTTCATAATATTATTTTTAATGTTTTGACTTTGTCTTCATTAGTACTTTTATGAATGTTTTAAGATGAACTCAAAAGACTTGGAAAGTGTCACATTGAGTTTGTAGAAGAGTGCATCATCAGTGCTTCTGACAAGCCTCATTTCGTGTTGCGCCACGTGTCAACATGGTTTCATTTTGTGTCTATTTATCTTTAAAAATTCACAAACAATTAATTTTTATAAAATAAAAAAAATCCTTAATATCTACAAATTTCATGCGACATTATCTTTAACTATTATGTGCGAAAATCAAAATTTGACTCTAGAAAATTTGAATTAATAATTCCAGGAAGAGGTGTAGTGAGGAAGAGTAATGATCTTAAACTTGGTGTGTAGTTAGTATATAAACAAATTTGAGTTTGAGAAATTATTTGAAATTATTTGAGATTGGAACTAAGGTCTGTCTTGTAAATTTTGTCTCTTTCTCTTATCCGTTGAGTTTAAAGTGATGGGTTAATGGGTTAATGGGCATGAGCTCAAATAAAGAAATTGCATGTGTGTATGTCAAATTTGACACTGGGTCTGTGACTCTGTGTTATTGGGCTCACATTAAGCATACCCAAAATAGCTCTTTTTTATTTCTCTTCTATCTTTTAAAGTTGTAGAAATGGGCACTAGTTTGGATGGACAGATTAACCAAAAACAATTTTCTTTTTGGGGAAAAACCCAATATGAGTTAATTAAAACGGGCCAGCCCATTTCGTTTTAGAGTATATATAAAATCACCAGTAATTTCGATTCAAGGATACTCCAACATTTTTAAGTTTCTAAACTAAAGAAAATCCCAATCATCATCCTCATCCAACAGACAAAATAGAAAGTTTTAGTTCTTACAAACTGTGACAAAAAATCAACATAAAGTCAGATTTTACAACCCATTTGAAAAAACGAAATTGCAGTTTGTAATTTGACAGCCAGCCTCCACGGGTCCAAAACCTGCCGCGCGCCGGCGCGGGGGGTGGGGGGAGAGAGAGAGATGATACACTCATGTGCTATAAATAACGTTTCTGATGTATTTGATTCATACTTTCGCGCTAAGGAGGTTAGGCCTTCAACTCAAGATTCTATCTTTATGTTTCTCCTATCAAAATCAACTCTTGAAATGGCGATTACAAGCATTTTGCTTCTTCTACTGTCATTATGTGTTATGCTTTCTATGTTTCTTTCTTCTGGGTCCGCCTTATTCTCTCACCCTCGGATCATTTTTGCATTTTTTATTATTATTTCTCTTTCATTCTGTATATTATCTTTGAGTTCTCTGTCCAGTGGATGAATAAAGTTCGTCTTTTTAAGAATTCTTGTAAGATTTTTTGTTAGAATCTTTGAGTTTTCTTCTCAGTGGCTTAATAAAGTTTGTGTTTTTAGGAATTCACTCTAAGATTCTTGCTTATAATCTGTTGCCTATTTTGCCTATTTTGTTGTGATCATTTTTGCCTATTTTGTTGTTTCTCCTTCGTTCTTTATATTATCGTTGAGTTCTCTGTTCAGTGGGTGAATAAAGTTTGTGTTTTTAATAAGATTCTTGGTTATATTGTTGATGGGTATCCAAGATTTCTTTTCTTGGGTACTTTTAACTCCAAAATGCAAAACCAGAAATAGACTGCATACGTGATTTAGTAGAACAAAGTGGGGTTGCCGTGGTGCTTACTAGAATTTTGTGTTTTTTTCAGATATGTCTGGGGTTCCTGAAGCTAATGCAGTTACTGGGTCTGCGAAGAATGGAATATCTGATTCTAATGAAGGGAATTCTAGCAGTGGTCATAGCAAGGATGTGAGTTCCTTTTCATCAGTTTCAGATACGAAGGTCAAGGAGGTAGTTGAATATGACCAGCAGAAAGATTTAAGGACTCTTGCAGAGTTGATTTGCTCTGGAGCACTGGATCCTCGATTCAAGATGAGATATATTGAATTCTTTTGTTTAGAGGATAAGCATAAGGACGGAAAAAAACCAAAATTTGCAATTGTTTTGGGGCGATGCAGGAACTGTTTGATGACTATGTGATCTGTTTTCCTACCGAAGAAGAGTCTTGTCGTCCTAGACGTTGGAAACGCAGTTGTAGAGTGGTGAAGGACTACCACCCTGCGAAAAAATCAGACTTGGATCGCTATTTGGAAGAACCTGTGTTACCTTGGAGTCCAGATTTCAATGCATTGTCTTGATGGAGAACCGCAGGCACTGAGTACCCTACCCTTTGCAAATGGTGTATACTATACCGTACCAAAGCCAGCTGATGAACATATAGTTTGCTTGAAGCCAGACTTGATGAATGCCTTGATGTGTACTCGAGGCTGGGTATGGTAGGCACTAGGCAGGCACTGATACACTGTTAACAGGTAATTATCAATACTATTTCTTCTTTGTTCGTTTTGTTCTTAATTATCTTCAACATGTATCCTGCAAGATGATTTAGTTCTCACAAGATTTTTTTTCCCCCCTTTTTTTGTGCGTGTGCTTGATGTTGAGAGAACAGGTACAGTTTTTGCTTTTTGCTGCTCTTCCCTAGCTTATGGCTACCTCACTTTTGGAAGGCTTGGGAATCTCAGTTTAGCTATAGACATTAAAGCAGTTACAGAGATTGAACATTCTTTTTTTCTGTTGTTGTATTGTGAATTTGTTTCCCTTGGATGGTAAAAACTAGCTGTCCTGTCTTGATGTCTTGAGATGGGTGAATATATGATGCTAAATTTTACCCTATTGCTGCATTTGTATATTGCACTTTGGTTGAAATTCTGGTAACTTTACTGGTTCATAATATAGTAAAAGTGGAATTACAATATCCTGTGTGTTTTGAACTTTGATTTCATTGTAATTTTGAACTGTTCTGTGGAGAGACAATGGACATGATGGAGTTTGCTGCTCAGCAATTATATTAGGAACAAAAATTCATCTGACTTTATCTATCCTAAGTATGTTACAAAAATAAATGAATTCGAAATCAGGGCTGTAATAAATAAAAAATGACTTGATCATATTTTTGAATCCTTAGCATCCCAAACTTTTTTTTCCAACCCTTTCTTTTTGGAAGTTTTGTAAATAACACTGTAATTTTAAAAAAATTTAAATTCAACAATTTGTTCATGAAGATTTCTTACTCCTTTTTTCAACAATTATTCAGACTTGCTATGAATGTTGGAAGTGGTCTGTCAATTTGAATCCCCCTTCCTTATAAATGTTATAAATAAATAAAAAAAAATAAAATTAAAATATATATTAAAAAAAACCAAATTTGATGAATCAAAATGCTAAAATTCACAACTTAAACAAAATATAATTATAAACAAACACAACAAAAATATATTTTTTACTTAAAAACAGAAGGACGTGTCTTGTAAATAAGGGAGCCACGTGTACGGCTATTCCGTAAAATTTTCCCGCTAAAATGAAGCATAAGCATCCCCATTTCTCTCTCTCAGTCAAATTCCACTTCCAAGTTCTAACAGAACCCTAAATCCCCTTTGTGCTCTCACTCTCTCTCTGAGCTCTTTCCTCTGGGCGACCATCCCAAACGAGGTTTGTCTAAATCTCATGTTTGTGTCTTTCTTATACATTCTAAACAATGATCACGCGCTTTTTGCTTTCTTGTACTGTATTACGCTTTCTGGGTTTTCTTTTTGTCTTTACAATGCTTTGTTTTTATTCATTTGTTGGTTATAATAATTCTGAGGGTGTATAAATTTTTTTGTTTTTAAGAGTTTATTGCGAGATTTTTGCTTATATTGTTAATGGGTATCCATGATTTTACGCCATCATTGATTCTATTTTGTGCTTTAGCTCCGTAGTTGTAAATAGACGCTGGCATGCATGAATTCAAAGAAAAATGATGGGGTTAATGTAAAAGAAACGAAGTGAAAGACTAGATTTTTCACTTGTTTGGAGCTATGGTGCTAAAAAGTTTGTGTTCATTAGATGTGTCAGGGATTCGTGAAGCTGATGAAGCTGTTGGTTCTAAAATGAAAGGAATGTGTGATCATGAAAATGACAGCTAGGGTAGCGACAACAACGATGTGAATGGCATGTCATTTGATTCTGATGCAAGGTTTGAGGGGTTTGAATGTGATGAGCTTTTGCAAATCTTTTTTGCTCCGCTCATGTTCCACCTAAGTTGGTTGAAGGTAGTGGTTTTTGAGAGTTGGCACATAAGTTCAACCCACTGTTTAAGATTAGCGTCAAAGAGGTCGAAAGTGAATGCATCAAAGTCTATGAGGAAAGGAAAGAGACAGTTAAAGATGACTTAGGAAAGTATGAAGGACAGATTAAGATAACTTGGGAAATTATGAAGTACAGATTAGCCTCTCAATGGAGATATTGAAGTACTATAATTTCCGTAAGTTTTTGTGCCGTTCGGCACATTTTATTGATGAAAATTGGAAACTGAGAAAGTGGGTACCTTACTTCCGCTGTGTTTTGGATCCATGTGATGAAGATGATTTATCTGATGATGTCTCTTGTCAAGATTGGGGCATTTTTAAGTCGCTTGAAGATTGGGGTATTAAGGATAAGATTTCTACATTTGTATGACTAATGGTTATGGCTGTGTGGCTGAGTATGTGATAAATCATATCCAAGAAAACAAAGGAACTCTGTTTTAATGGTCAGCTGTTTTGTGGGTTTCGCGTGTATTCTTGTGGGGAAATGGTCAGTGAAAGGGTGCAGGATGCGTTTGGCAAGATTATAGATATCATCAACAAGGTTCATGGATTGTCTTCTTCTGTAAAATCATTACCCTTATGATGGAATCACACAATTTTCGATCTACAACAAGCTCTGAAGTTGCGGGCTATGGGAGAATTCTCTTTGGAAAAAATAATCGATTTTCACGGTGTACCATCCCCTGAGGAATGGCAGAAAGTTGAAGGTGTTTGTAAAATTGTAGGGAGCATAGATGAAGTATCAAATGCATTATTTGAGACGAAACATCCAACTCCTAATGTTTATCTTTATCACCTCCATGAGCTTCACGAAATTCTGACCAAAATGTCCACTGACTCAGATACTTTTATTAGAACAATAGCCGAGGACATGTTGAACAAGTTTGTTAAGTATCGGGACAACATGTTCTTGCTGCTGGCAATAGCTGCAGTTCTGGATCCTTGATTTAAGATGAAATACATAGAATTTGTTTGTTCTAAAGTCAAGGGTAGGGACGGGAACTCACAAGTTGCAGCTGTTTTGGGTGCCATCCGCAAACATTTTGATGAATATGTGATTCGTTTTCCTGAAAAAGAAAACTTCATGAGTGATTCATCTTCTTCCGATTCAAATTCAGAAGGACACTCTCCTAGTCCAGCACATGTGAATCATATTTTTGGTGTGTTGAAAGACTACTACCAGTTCATCCAATCGAGTAATCAGCCTACAAAAAAATCAGACTTGGATTGCCATTTGGAGGAACCTATCTTACCTTGGAGCCAGGATTTTAGTGCATTGACTTGGTGGAGAACTACAGGCGCTAAGTATCCTACCCTTTCGAAGATGGCGCGTGATTTTCTGGCCGTTTCAGTTTCTCTTGCAACTTCATATGAGGCATCATTCTATACCGAACCAAGGCCAGTTAACGAACATATAATTCGGTTGAAGCCAGACTTGGGAAATGCCTTGATGTGCACGCGAAGCTGGTACCGTACACTAAAAGAATAGTAATGGGTTATGGACATAGTTTTCCTCTGCTCTCCTGTTTCTTATCCTTAACAATTTTCGATATGTAGATCCTGCAGAATGTTATACTATAAGATTCTTTTGATTTTTCTCTTTGTTGTGGTGCAGTAAATGTCTAGAACAGGTGCTCTTTGGCCTTCTGCTGCTCTTGTCTAGCTTGTGATTAGCTCTATTCTGACAGACATTGGGATCAGATCAGCTTAGTATAGCAATTGGCATGGACATCGAGTTTATTACTATTGAATTCCATGATGGAGACTAGACTTTTAAACTCATTTTGTTTGAATGTATCTTTTTGATGGATCTGTTTCCCTTGGATTCTCCCGGAGAATGGAGATTGTTTCAGATATGAAGTTGGGTCTTGTGGTGGAAATTCTGGCCATTTTGACTGGTTGATGAATGAAGCATTGTACAAGACTACAAGTAGAGATGAAATCTTATAGCTTTTATTTTTATTTCATTTTTTATAAGAAGCAAGCAACTTAAATTTATTAATAAATATAAACAACAACTTAAACCTTGATAATTATAAATAAATAAATAAAATTAGGGACATTTTGGAAAAAGCAAAAGGAGAGAGAAAAATTTTAAAAGAAGCAAAAATGGACAAAAATGCCCTTATTTATTTTTAGATTTCCTAAGGAATCCAATGCATTTGCATGTCTTTGATTTGAAAGTTGAGTGGTTTTTTTGTCATTTTTGAAAAAGCTTTGGCTTTTTCCAAAAGTGAAATTTTTTTTATGTTTAAAACCTAAAAAACCTATAAAATTATACCTCATCATATCAATTAACAGCAGTTGCCCAAGTAACGCACACCTAAATTATTGTGGTGGACCATAAAAATAATAAAATCATTAGTCAAAAATGAATATAAAAAAATTCCGAAGATTTGAAAATATATGTTTTTTACCAGAATAAAATTAGCTCAAAATTCGATATATATTTTTTTTGGTTGAACAAAAATTGATAGTTTGATGGGTGCGACCGCACACACTGGATAGCGACCCCCCCAAATCTCATAATCAAATCTGACACTTATTCCCCAAAAAAAAAAACAAAAAAAAAAATATCAGACACTTACCAAAATAATCCAGACAACAACGTCCCACCTG
>NC_024127.1:32910569-33013604 GCF_000346735.1 Prunus mume
ACCATAGTAGGTATAGTTTTGTGTCTGAAGAAATAGAGATGGATGATAATGATTTTGGTGATTTTGGATCTGATCCTTATGAGTTTGCCAATGTGATTGGGGATGGAGATCAACCATTGTACCCTGGTTGTAGAAAGTACACGAAGTTATCGGCATTAGTGAAGTTGTATAATTTGAAGGCAAAATATGGGATGAGTGATGTCTGTTTTACAGAATTATTGATACTTCAAGGCGATTTGCTTCCAGAAGGAAATACAATACCGGCTTCTATGTATGAGGCAAAAAAGACTTTGTGTGCATTGGGGCTGAGTTATGAGAAAATGCACGCATGCCCCAATGATTGCATCTTGTATAGGAAGGAGTATGAGGATTTAACTCATTGTCCTAATTGTGGTATCTCAAGGTGGAAGGAAGGCAAAGATTCAATCTTGAAAGAGGGTGTGCCAGCGAAGGTGGTGTGGTATTTTCCTCCAATTCCAAGGTTTAAAAGGATGTTTCGATCACATGAGACCGCTAAGAGTTTGACTTGGCATGCTGCTAGAAAATCAATTGACGGTTATATGTCTCATCCAGCGGATTCCCCGTCTTGGAAACTTCTTGATGATAAATGGCCCGAGTTTGGTAATGAGCCGAGAAACTTGAGATTGGCTCTGTCATCTGATGGATTCAATCCCCACAGTTCTCTAAGTAGCAGATATAGTTGCTGGCCAGTTATCTTAGTTACATATAATCTCCCTTCATAGCTGTGCATGAAACCAAAGTTCATGATGTTGAC
Organism: Prunus mume; assembly: GCF_000346735.1. The sequence continues at coordinate 32,911,345 of NC_024127.1, forward strand.
CTTATTGATCTCCGGTCCTAAACAACCCGGAAATGATATAGACGTCTACTTGGAGCCTTTGATTGATGATTTAAAATCTTTATGGGATGAGATTAATGGGATTGGAGGAGTGTATGATGCACATAATGGAGAATACTTTACACTCAGAGCTGCATTAATGTGGACAATTAATGATTTCCCCGCCTATGGAAACTTATCTGGTTGTGTTGTTAAAGGATATAAAGCTTGTCCAATATGCGGCGATGATACACCTAGTCACAGGTTGAAAAATGGCCACAAAATTTGTTACATTGGGCATAGAAAATGGTTACCGATCAATCATCCATATAGGAGGCAACTGCAGCTTTTAATGGGAAACCTGAATATGGCACGCCTCCTGAGCCATTAACCGGAGAAGAAGTGCTGCATATGGTTGAAGATGGTGACCGAGTTTGTTGGAAGAAGAAATCAATATTCTTTGATCTCGAGTATTGGAAATACCTTCCTGTGAGGCATGTCCTAGATGTTATGCACATTGAGAAGAATGTTTGCGATAGTATCATTGGTACATTGCTGGAGATCCCTGGAAAAAATAAAGATGGGATTGCTGCTCGATTAGATTTATTGAACATGAGGAAAACTACTGATTTGCAACCCGAGTATGGAGAAAGACGTACTCGTTTGCCTCCCGGGCCTTGGAATTTGTCAAGAGCAGAGAAGAGAGAGGTTTGCAATTCTTTCTATGGTATGAAGGTCCCTGAAGGTTATTCTTCAAATATAAAAAATCTTGTATCTTTACAAGATTCAAGACTTCTTGGCCTTAAATCACATGATTGTCATACCTTAATGCAACAATTGCTCCCTGTGGCAATTCGTTCTGTTTTGGAGTATCCTGCAAGGTATGCAATAACTCGTTTGTGCTTCTTCTTCAATGCTATATGTGCAAAGACTGTTGATGTTTCCAAGCTAGCTAAGTTGGAAGAAGATGTAGTAGTTACTTTGTGTTTGCTTGAGAAGTACTTTCCCCCTTCATTCTTTGATATCATGGTTCATCTAGTAGTACATTTTGTCAGAGAAGTTCGTCTATGTGGCCCAGTATATTTTAGATGAATGTATCCATTTGAAAGATATATGAAAGTGCTAAAGGGTTATGTTCAGAATCGTACTCGTCCCGAAGGTTGCATTGCTTAGCAGTATATAGCTGAAGAAGCTGTAGAGTTTTGTACTGAGCATTTATCTGATGTTAGTACAGTTGGAGTGCCTTCAAGCCAAAAGATGGGAGTTTCAAAGCCATTATCAGGTTGCACAGTGAGCGTAGTTGATCGGGACCTGTTGAACCAAGCACATCTATATGTCTTGGAGAATACGGAGGAAGTCCTACCTTATATCGAGTACGTATGAGTTTTATTCTTTAAGTTTCCATTTTAAATTATTTCTTATGTTTATCTTATATGTTTGGGACCGTAATACTTGAATTTTGTGTGTCATGTAGGCAACATATGATTCACATCCAGACCACTTATCCAAAATTTAGAAAGAGAACAAAGTGGCTGCAGGATAAGCACAATAGCACTTTCATTCAATGGCTACGCTTCAAGGTATATGTTATTGAATAACATATTGGACTTTTAATTTTCTTCTTTCTATGTTAGATTGAATTAAGTTATGATTAATTTGCAGGTTCAAAGTGAACTTAATGAGGAAGACAATCATGGCGTATCAAAAAATTTAAGGTGGCTAGCAGCTGGTCCAAACATGGCAGTGCCATTATATAGGAGCTATCTTATTAAAGGTATTAAATTCAATATCAATGCACAAGATAGCAGAATCTCAGAAAGCAGTAACTGCGGCAATAAATTATAATAACAAAGTTGTTGAATGTCGTCTAGCTTCTGTAAGTTTGATAATCTCTGTAGTAAGATATATCTTCCATGAGATCGATCAGTTTGGAGAAGAACAGAGAGAGAGAGAGGTGAGGAGGAGGAGAAGAAGATGAGATTGATCAATGTTGGAGGATTTGGGAATTGTGTTCAAATCATGATCGAGAAAGGAGAAAGGAGAAGAGAAGAGAAGAATAGATAGAGGGAAGGAAAGGAAAGGATGGAGGAGAAACAAAGCTGAGTCGAAATATCTGTGGGAGAGAGAGGAGGAACTGAAATTAAATTAGGATTATTATTTACCTGTACTGTTCGGTACAGTATGACACCAAATGGGAGCACAAATCTGGAATCGGTGTCATGCCAAACAATAACGGGATGACACGGTATCATCCCCTTTACACGTCAACACCAAATGGGACGACACGAGATTGACACGATTTGGCATGGTTTCGGGATGGTTTCGATATTCCAGTTTTGATGCCCAACCCAACCCACAGGCTCCTGCAAGATTAATTCAATTAAAGATTTGATTTAATTAAACAAATAGAAACAACTTTAAAACTTGATCCAAAAAATATAAAAACACATGACACTTACAAAGTTGAAGATGCAAACTCGAAAACCACCATAAACGCATCCAACGGCGAAATCTCACAACAAACCACCGTAAGTTGCATAATTATAAACTCATTTTATTGACTAATATTTTAGCTTCTTCCAATATCTCAAATATATCTTGAAACGTTCTTGAAGCATTTGTACCATAAGTCCTCAACTAACGTTACTCAAATGTTTATTCTCATTTTTCATCTTAAAAATGTGCTAATAGTCATCACATTTTTACCTATATACACTCACCATATACATGTGACAACAACATCATCAAGGAATGTCATATATATAATCCTTAGTTTAAAGGCTTAATGAATGAACATGATAGATAGCTCACAAATTGGTTACTAGTAACCAACTCACAGTATAAAACATGGATAGTTCAGTCACTAAATATATTTCAATCAAGTTTAAACAATAAATTTAGACAGATTGATTTTTTTTTAATACCAATTATATCTTATATAGTGGTTTTAAACCGGTCAAACTAAAACAATCAAGTCAGCTTTCATTGTTTTTTTTAGTTCAAGCGATGATCAAAGATCAACAGTTTGTTTAATGATGCTCTACATTTATTCTTTTTATTTTATTAATTGTTTCATTTAATTTGTTTCCGGCTGGTTGGGTAGACTTGTACCAAACCATCATCATGTAGTAATGTTTTCAAGCGATACAAATGTCTCCTGGATAAACAAGAACAGTAAAACTTCGAGCACTAGAACCTCAAGTCCTTTCTTATTGAAAAAGAAAAACAAAACAAAAAAAAGTACAATGACTACTGAATAGAAAAAACAAAGAGGATTTAGAGAAGGCTAGATTGAAAAACTCGTATAATTATATATAAATAGAATAAGAAAGGACCCAGATTGAAGGACTCTGTGAAGGATATTGAAAGGATCCGTCAAAATTTATGAGTGAGGATTCCTTCCTAGTTTAATATGAATGAAACTGATTTGTCTTCTTTACCTGTTTTGTTTGTCTCGCCAAACTTTGGGAAATGCCACAATGCCAGGTGAAATTCAGTCTGGTTTCCGCCCGGACCTATATAGCTCGTAGCAACTCATGTGGAGACGGCCCTGCTCAAAAGCAAGTCTGATTTCAAATCGTTTTTTAATTTAAACCTACCCTTTACTCTAATTTAAATCCAACGGCTCGGGTTTAATCTCGGTAATTCCAATGGAATTTTTTATTAATTTGTTTGTTCACGTGGAGTCCACTTCAGCCAAAAAAAAAACCACATAAAAAAGGTCACGCGAGCACTTAATAGATTGACTAACAATCTAACTAACAGAGGCTCTAATTTGTATGTTTTTCGACAGATTGAGTATGCCCACAAAAAAATTACAAGATTAGATACTAATTTGAAATGACTCTCAAAAGTTAGGTACTTTTATGTAGTTAACCTTAAAAGATTTGATATGTGTTTGTCTTCTAAGTGAATTTATTTTATAATATTGTTGTTTTTTTTTTTTTTCAGACCAAAAGAAAAGAAACTAAACTATTACAATGATCAATTGTTGAAAAGTATAAGTTCAACTTCAAAGATAATGACTAACTAACTTTTGGTTTAGTGGTATTTTCATAATATTGAAAAAGGTTTCAAATTCAAAATCCCTCAGCCCGCATTAATTTTTAAAATAAACTTAAAATGTTCAAAAAAATGAAAATTCATTCATGCGTATTTTAGTTGTGTCAGCTTGTAATTATCAAAGTGAAGGTGCATTATCAAAGAATTTGAAGCTCAATTAGCTATAATTATTTATTCATACTTTGAAGTTTTGTGTTTGAATTTTTCCATTATATTGCATGTACAAAATGAAACTCCTATTAAAAGAAGAAGAAAAAAAAGATCGAAATTTATTCTCCATAGCTTGGTGGCCAATGTTTTGGATTTATGTAGCCAAGGTAAAGGAATGGGTTACTAAAGCAATTTGTTCCGTTAGAGACAAGACAACATTTAAAATATGATCTTCGTTTCAAGAATAGTTTAGGAATTTGTTCTCCATAGCGTGGGGGCCACTAGATCATTTGATTAATGTAGCTAATGTAAGAAATGGGTTATAAAAGCAATTTGTTCCGTTAGAGACAAGGCAACTTTTTCATTTATCATAAGCTATATAATTTTATTGATAAAGGGCATATTCTAAAAAGTTCCCTTATAAACCCTTTGCAACGGAGAAAGGCTCCCATGAAATCGGGATAATACTACTTTGCTATATCTAACTAATAACGTTATGACACACGTGACATAGCATTATTGGTCGAAAATAGCAAAATAGTACTATCCCGTTACAACTAAATTTTTCTCCTTGCAACGACACCAACTCCCCCCGTACAAGATAAGACAACATTTAACCTATAATCAATTGTCATATTTATATCGTAGTGAAATTATTCAGGATTAGTATTTTGGAATTAAATGCTAAAACTTAATCCCTAGTTAGTGTTTTTAATAGATGGCAAGATTAGATAAGGGGGTAAAAAGCACTCCCCTAATTTGTCATGGCCAAATATTCTAAAAGAGCACACCAATTACCATATAAACTCTTTTTTTTTCCAGTTTCAGTTCACCCCCCTATTGTAACTGAAGATAAAATTCCATTTCTTATAATTTAGCCAAGTTAGCTAGAACGAATGTGCTCCTCAATTTAAATCCCCCTTTCTATAACTTTTATAATTAAAACAAAATTGAAGATGAAATTCAAATAATTATTAAATAGTTTTAGAAAATAAGAATACTACATGCACTAACTTTAGTATCAATATGTTCTTATACAAGCAACAAATTAAATTATTATAAATTAGTCTAATATACAATGAGATGACCCAAACTTCGGGTGCAATAGAGCAAATTCAATATTCTAACTAGCCTAACTCACGTATAATTCGGTCCATAACTTTTTTACCAGCTTGACGTGGCAACTACCATAATAATCCGTGTCAATGTCATCATTCATTTTACCGAAGTTATCCATAACCACGTCGTATAGTGAAATCCTCCCTAACCAATTAAGAACAAAACTCCTATTTTTGAATTCGAATTATGAATTTTCCCACGTAACTAGATTTAGATTTCGCTGTAATCCGTTAAAGACAAAAAGAAAAAAAGTGGATGAAAAGGAAAACTGATTAAACGGGGATTATCTTTTGTCCTCCTTCCTTTTTAACTTATCGGAATCTTAATCCTATGATGTTTTACTTTATCCATTAGTGGTTTCTGTCCTGTGCGACACTCCTCCCATCCACCGTTTCAGTTTTTTGGCCCAAACTCCTCGCTCTCTCCCTCTCTCTCTCTCTCTCTCTCTAGAAGAAAAGCCCAACGACAAACCACCTCCAATTAAACTACTACAATTTTCTCTCGCTTGATATATATACAAAGTGCAATTCAATCACCCTCGTCATCATAGTGCCGTAGATTATTATATTTCCTTTGTATTATTATTCCACCACAAGAAGAGTTAGTGTTACAGAGGAAGCAAATCAATCAATCGAATGGCTCAAATCTTCAAGCACGAAGAGCTCCCGATCCCAATTCACGACAGCCTGGATCCTGTCTATGGCGACTCTTCCCAACTCGAAGAGGCGCAGCTTCGTTTCCACACTTTGAAGTCCAAGTTTCAACAGGTCTTCGGTCACGCCCCTCAACTGTTCGCTCGCTCTCCAGGTCTGTATCTATCTGTCTCTGTCTCTGTCTCTGTCTCTGGTTTTCAATTCTGTGTATGTGGTTTTGATTTTGTGTGATCGGACGGTGGCAGGGAGAGTGAACTTGATCGGAGAGCATATAGACTATGAGGGCTATTCGGTGTTGCCGATGGCGATACGACAGGACACCATTGTCGCAGTTCGGAGGCACGACGACGTAGAGGCCGAGAAGGTTCTCAGAATTGCCAATGTCAACGATAAGTACCAAATATGTACTTATCCCGCTGACCCTAACCAGGTCCTTAATATTTGCCTTTTTTTTTGCATTGCTTTTTTCTGAAATTTTTTATCTTTTCGACCCATAATTGTTTGAATTGCGCATTTGCTTAATTACAGTGGTTCCCCAGTCTATTTTCAATTTCGGTCAAAGTTCATGACTTTTCTTTTTTTGTTTTTTGGGTGCAGGAAATTGACTTGAAGAATCACAAATGGGGTCATTACTTCATTTGTGGGTGAGACATAGAAAAACCCATGCTTTAGTTGTTGCTTTCATCTCAGTTAATGCTTGTTAATTAATCAAGCAGTTTGCCTGATAGAAAATATAAAGGGTTGTTGGTACTTTATATTTATCTTAATTCGCCTTAATGATGATGAACACTTTTGAATATTCTAAAGTTAAAACTATCAATTATGAGGTACTGATGGCTAATGTTCTTCAGGTACAAAGGTTTTTATGAGTACGCCAAATCCAAAGGAGCAAATTTTGGCGCATCAGTTGGACTTGATGTTCTTGTTGATGGAACAGTTCCTGCAGGTATAGTTCCCATAAATTAATTAATACATATAGAAAATCTATATATTGCCAATTTTAAGGTTAAGTTTTTCTCATGTAGTGGAATAAAATCTGAGATGTTACATACTGGTTTGTTTGTTTCGTATAGGGTCTGGACTATCAAGCTCTGCGGCATTAGTTTGTGCTTCTACTATTGCTATAATGGCTGCTTTTGATGTGAATTTTCCCAAGGTAAACCGCATGTCTACCAATAGTCTGTAGATGTATAAATAAGTTTCTTGGTAATCTTCAAGGGACCTTCTGATTTTAGAATCACCTCTTTCAAATGCTAACATTCTTTCTTGTGAGCAGAAAGAAGTTGCCCAACTTACATGTGTCTGTGAGCGACACATTGGTACACAATCTGGTGGAATGGATCAGGCAATCTCAGTGATGGCCAAGACTGGATTTGCAGAGCTAATTGATTTCAATCCTATACGTGCTACTGATGTGCGACTTCCAGACGGTGGAACTTTTGTTGTAGCCCATTCCTTAGCAGAATCTCAGAAAGCAGTAACTGCGGCAATAAATTACAATAACAGAGTTGTTGAATGTCGTCTAGCTTCTGTAAGTTTGATAATCTCTGTAGTAAGATATATCTTACATGTGATTTAATATAATTTTAGGCATTGGTCCAAACATCAATCTCAGATCCATTTTCTGAGATCCTAATACAGGGGTGGTTGTCTTTTATTTTCAGAAATATTATATACTCACAATGTGGTCTTGGAATTTTTTTAGATTTTGCTGGGTATAAATTTGGGGATGAAACCGCAAGAGGCAATTTCAAAAGCCAAAACTCTTTCTGATGTTGAAGGGTTGTGCATATCATTTGCTAGCACTCGCGGGTCTTCAGATCCTGCCCTTGCTGTAAAGGTAGTTTCCTTCGTTGTGTGCCAAAATTTTCATTTTATCAGCCAGTGGTTGATACATGTAATTTATGCATTTTGTCGTTTTAGGTTCATATTAATCACTCCAGTATCTTTATCAGTTAACATAACGCTTTGTCTTTACTGCAGGAGTATTTAAAAGAAGAACCATATACAACTACTGAAATAGAGAAAATCCTTGGGGAAAGTCTACCATCTATCTTCGCAACTTCTCCATCTTCTTTGAATGTGTTGAATGCTGCAAAGCACTTCAAGTTATATCAGGTACTTCTTTTGTTGTCTCCTATATCAAGTTATCACTAAATCTGTTGATTCTTTTCTTTCAACTTGGAAATTTTCTTTAATTTTGACAAACTCCTGTTTACCAGAGAGCCTCCCATGTCTACTCTGAAGCCAAGCGGGTACATGCTTTCAAGGAGGCTGTATCATCAAATTTAAGGTGCGCATATTAGTTGAGGAAGTGGCAATTTGTGTATGCTACAAGAAGGGAATAGCCTTCCCGTTTTAAATTCTACCCCTTTATTAGACAGAGAAATACCCCACTTTTGCTACAAGAGCCAGTGGTGTGTTATATTAATTCATATGGGATATTTTCCCCTTTCCCTGTGATGCAGTAAAAGTGCGTTCTTTTTAAGATAAATAAGAAACAGTTCCATTTAGAAAATGCTGAAAATTGATGAATTCCAAATTTGAGCTTAGAGATACTCAAGCGAACTTAGATCTGTCTGGTTTGAATGAGGAATTTATACTCTCACGTTCATTCTGTAGCCAATAGTAATTACAGGTCACTGCAGTGCATGCTCTGTGATGGACATGCACTGGTGTTTTAACATGTACACATGCATTATAGACAGTCTTTAATATGTCTGCGTTGCAGAGCTTGTTAGAGGTAGGAACATTCCCAAAGGTTTTATTCTAACACTCGAAGTATTTTTGCAGTGATGAGGATAAGCTAAAGAACCTTGGCGATCTTATGAATGGGAGCCACTATAGCTGCAGTGTGTTATATGAGTGCAGGTACAAATTTCTATTTTCCAGCTCCCTGGAATCTAGATGCATACTGACACAGTTGCAATAGTTTTTGATCCTTCGTACATGTATCTGTAATTTGAGATGGTCCTTACCCACTTACAATGTCTTTTCTTTTTTCACTCAACTAGCTGTCCGGAGTTGGAAGAACTCGTAAATATTTGTCGGGAGAATGGGGCTCTTGGGGCAAGGCTTACAGGAGCTGGATGGGGTGGCTGTGCTGTTGCTTTGGTAAAGGATAGTATTGTCCCAGAGTTTATCCTTAACTTAAAGGTTATATCCTTAATTGGACTCTTTCTCCATTGTTGATTTATTGGAGTTGTTGAACCTAAATATCATTTTATTGTTCAATCTGTATCAGGAACGGTTCTACCAGTCGCGGATCGACAGAGGTGTCATAAACAATAACGATCTCGGCCTATATGTTTTCGCTTCCAAGCCATCGAGTGGAGCTGCTATTTTCAAGCTTTAGCATATGTCAACTTGTGCAGTGCTTTGTGATTTCGGCTTCAAACTATATAGTACTCTGTCTTAACTAAATGTGTGTCGATATAAACCATATGAATCTCTACTCTAATTTAATAAAACCTGGTGCGTTCCATTCAGAGTTCTCTCCAATGTTTTAAACCTGGTGCGTTCCTGCTAGCTCGCCTTTCAATGGACTGTAGGACCATTGTGTTCAAGAGGGTAGCCTTCCTACTTGCCTCAAGTCCCACGTTATATTCGTAGGCCATAGTGACTAAGGGCATCCAGAATAGACTCTCTAAGCCATTTCTTTCTCTCTTAACTTTCTTTTCTGGACATTCTCCTTTTTTCTCATGACATGTGTCACTTTCTTTACACTTAAAACAATGTCATTAAATATATCACACAAACTAATTTTTGTTTTCCAAATTTACCCTTATTAAATGTTGGAGGTGGGTTGGAGGGAGCAAGGTTAAGTATAGGTCTCATATTTGAACACTGATGTCATCATAGTTTATGTGTGTGTGAGAAATCTCCTTCCCTATAGTTTAAACTATCGCTTATACTTAATAAAAAAAAAAGATAACATAATTTAATCAACTACTCCCCTAGCAGATCTCCCCTAATTGATGGCAGAGTAAGTCAAGAATGGGAATCATATGAGAAGAAGCAAGTGTAAACATGCCATTACAAGATTGTAAAACAGATTTAGGTCCGTATATTGTTATGTATGTATTTCAACATTTGACCCCAAAAAAATGTATGTATTTCAACAGAATGGACCAACTTTCTTGACAAGCTAACATGCTTGCATCGTTGGGTGCCCTATCCAGGGACCCAGGCTCATATGCAGCATTGTTTACATTCGATAGCTCAGATTTAACAGAATCTTAAGTGGTCCCAAATCGATATATGTGGCCGAGGAGCAAAAATTTATAATAAAAAAATAATTATTATTATTATGCCTTCGCTGGCTTAAGTGGAAGATAACCACTTTTCTTTTTAAGTTTTTTCTTAAATCTGAATTTGAACCTGCTCAATGTTGAAGTTCCTGTGCTTTCGTTGTAAACAACTTATCAGCTGCTAGGCTACAAATCAACTGCTACAACAAAACACTCAACCACCGTCTCCTAGACTCTAAAACAACATTTTAAAATACTTCAATTATCTAGTTGTTTCCTTAATTTTGGGAAATTACCCACCTAAGCAATGCATGCACCACAGGAGCACAATATCTCTGAATGTGCCCTGCATATCAAAGGATGGGACATAAACTCAATTATCAACAATAACATCAACTTAATTAGCAAAAAAAGAAAGAAAACAAGCTTTGTATTTGATCATATATACACGTATGTCGGTGGGCTCCAAACAAGTCCCCCACCTACGCAACATCAAAAGCCCTTTAATTAAATTCCGATATCACCTTTAAGATATCTGCATTTTTATTTCACGTGGAGTGTAGAGTGTGGAATTAGTGAAGTGGAGGTTGGCCTACCCCATAACCCATCCATTTTTATCTTCTTTGTTTTTTTTTTCATGGATTTTGGTCACAGAGAGATTTTTCTCAATTATATGGAGGAGCAGTAATTGGAGGTCACAATCCAGCTAAGACTATGACTATCTTTTCTTTTGTCCCTACAAATGTCCTTATGAATTTTAATATTTTGGACCAATTTTGTCTGTACGACATTTATATCATTCATATTCGATTTACCTGTTGTCAGTATCTTTTTGGGTTTTGTCAATTATCTTCATATTTTGTTTTGCAAAAAAAGAAAAAAAAAAGAATTTATTAAGAACTTGTTTAGTTTCTCTTCTTTTTTTGTGTGTGTGTGTGTTTATAATATCCATCTTATACTATTACATGTGAATTAGTTATACCACGTCACCATATAGTTTGTTACTTATTAAAAATAAAAGACCAAACTACTCTCGGTTAAGATTTGTGACATCTGTTTTATGAAGAAAATCATAATCCTTATACCATATGTTACGAATGATTGTAAACCTATTTCCTCATACCATATGTTATGAATGAATGATTGTGATCTTTGGAATTACAGCACAAATTTGAGGACAGAGATATATGCTCCCGGATTTATTGAGGATAAAGATAAATAACTGAGTTATTGCTAAACTTAGCATTATAAAGATTGATTAATTTCTATTATTAGACATTCCGGTTGATTATGTAGTTGAAATGTTAGTTAAAACTTCATAAATAAATAAAACATTGTTAGTTAAAACAAATAAAAACAAAAGCCTGAATTTAATTGAAAAAACTAACAAAGAATATCCCACAAGATTGTATGGCATATACCCATTGTTATTATAAAAGAATTTGAAGAGACTAATGAAAAATTAGAAGTATTTGTTACTAATCACAAAGGCCAACCCCAATTAGCCAACTGTAATCAAAAGTAGCCAAAAGGGATTTTTTTTTTTAAAAAAAAGATTTGAATAAACAAAGTCAAAGACTCAAAATGCCATGCAAGTGTCGGTGAAGGTTTTGAGGAGAGAAGAAAACATCAGATTCCCATCATTTGCGGTGGTGTTTATCCGACGAAGATATAGCGCCACAATAATGAAAATCTGAAAATCAAAATATTTATATAAAGCACAGCACTTTCTCGGTGATTCCCCTAAAACCCCTCGTGTCCATTCCCTTCTCTCTCTCTCTCTCTCTCTCTCTCCCCCCTTCACTCTGACTCGCTTTAATTAGCACTTGAGCCTCCATATTTGACGCTAACTTCGCTGGAAGCTCTTTCTCCGCATCGGATCTGGGGTTTCTTCGCGTTCTTTTGAAGGTTTCTACTTTCCCTTTTCTTTTGTCTTTTATTAATTTTTATTTCATTATTCAAATCATTTCTCAATGTTTAGTTTTGGGTTTTTTGGGAACTACAATATTATTTTCCTGATGATGTGAAGGGGTTGATTGGATGTTCATACGGTCCATTTAAATCTTTGCCTGATGTAGTTTTGATTGGTTTTGCTTTAAAGTTTCAGTCTTTAGTTTTGTTTGATCAGGTTTGTTTCGATTTTGCATTGCTTTGGAAGCTCATGTTGGTACATTTAAGCAATTGAAAGCCGTTATTCACATTCAAGTTTTTATTATTAATTTATTGATTCTCAGCACGTTTTTGTTCACATTACGTTCGAGTTTTTGTATGTTTTATTGTTTTTGGCGTGTATTATTGGTAATGGTTGAAGGATTTTGTTGATTGACAGGAAAGGGGAAAAAAAGAAGGGAGGTTGTTGTTTAAACTTTAACGGTTGATTGTTCTTTGGGAAAGCGCGTGAGCCGTCTCGAACAAGTTAAATTGCATTCAATTAAGCTGTCTTTCATTTGATTGCAAGTTAAATTGGAAAGTGTTGTTTGCTTGATGAAGCTGGATATCAAGTTTCACCTGTAAAACTAATATATATGTTGCAAAGAGGTAATTCCTTATAATGGGTTGACTCCGAAGTTTCAAATTTGGCTGTTTCCTTTTGAGGGGTGAAAATATCGTGGCTTTGATCATTTGGAGTGTGGGGAGCAGGTTAACAATTACGTTGGGTTAATTGGTTGTAATGGATCATAACAGTCCGAGGGAAAAAGACTCTGAAGTTGATCTTGAAAGTGGGGTGGTAGTTAGTGAAGAAGATTCAAGCGACAGCACTGTTTCGAGTGCTAAGAAGCAGGCAAAGACATTAATTTCTAAGGTTTGTGGTGGACTTTTGGATGGATCAGTTAAGGTTGAAGAGAGGGTCAGTTTGTGTGGCAATGGGTCCAATTCCAGTGGAGTATCCCCCGAGAATTTGAAAGTGGCAACAAACAAGATGTTGCAAGGAAATGAAGGTACAGATCACGTAGAGAAGACACGGGTGAAGGATAAGCGTAAGAAGACGAGCAATAAAAAACCTCCTAAACCTCCCAGACCTCCAAGAGGCCCATCTTTGGATGCAGCAGACCAGAAGTTGATCAAGGAACTCTCTGAGATTGCCATGTGGAAACGTGCAAGGATTGATCGGATGAAAGCCTTGAAGAAGATGAAAGCTGCTAAGGCATCATCTTCCAATAGCAGCATATTTGCCATGGTGTTCACCATTCTCTTCTGTCTTGTGCTAATCTTTCAAGGTAATATTTCTTTTATTGAACTTGAGTGTCAGTAACCAGATCTGCGGTATTTGATAGTTCTTAACTTGTTTCTGGTGATAATAAATAGCTTAGTTTAAGACAGAACACTTTTTCCTAGTTAGGAACCCAATGAAATACATGGCCAAACTGTTTTGGTGAACTTGTGATGTGCATATCATTTTTGCTTTATGTGATTGATAGTTAAACTTTTGGATCTCATCAGTGCTTACTCTATCATTTCTTTTGGCTAATCCCTGAAACATAAATGGGTTAATTTTTACATACATTGTTTACAGAGATGCCTAAAGCCCTTTCCTTGCCCCTATTATTTGGTTTTTATTTCTGTTTATTTGATTAAATATGCCTTTTGTCTTCAAAAGTGTAATACTAGTTTCTTTATCATCTTTTTCCTCTATAGATAGGGTCAGCAACTAACATAGGGAGACTAGGCTATATCTGATTGAAAATAGGTTAGGCTTTAGAAAACACTTTGATGGAAGTGGAAATTTTTTTTTTTTGGGGAACAATTTTGTGGTGCTTTTTTCCTTTCCTATTAAGGGTTTATGATCATTTTTCCCTACTCATTACTAGACATTTATATCCTTTTTGCTTATACTCATAACTTGACAGTAACATTCTATTGGCATTTCTGTGCAGGAATTTCTTCTAGAAGAAGCTCACCTGTAAGCTTCGAGGGATCTCCTGTGTCTGGAGGAGGAATGGAGGGCAGTTTGATCTCCGTTCAGTACTACCCAAATCTGTCATCAACTGCCCCAAATGGGCCTGGTTCTGAGTCCCCCAAGTACGTTAGTTCATTTTAGCTTTAAATGTATCCTGGTAAAATTGCTGTTTTGTTGTTGTTGGGAATCTTCATATCTTAGAATTTTTTTTCTTTAACGGGAGGAATAATATTAGTTTCAGAGTCTGAAATAAAATATTTCACTTTTATTGCACCTTGCAGTATCGTAGAGCAGGTTGCTGGTTCAGATCCGCAGGAGAAGCTGAAAAGATGGGCAGGATGATGTTGCAATTTTGTTGCCTAGTCTATCTGGAAGAACAAATTTCCATATGCTTTTGAATCCTCATGCAAGCCATTGATACTTCCACTTTTTCGTTTGAATGGTCTACTGAAGCTGATACATCCCCTGTATGTACAAAGAGAGAGAGAGAGAGAAAGAGAGAGGTTACGTACGATACAATTTTTAGTTGTGTTCTGCAGGTGTTGTCAAGTGCATACTGATGAGTTGCCTTCTTTGCAACCTGTCCAAATAAAATTATGGTAATTATCCTACTAGTTTAGTTTTCCAAGATTTAGAATCGAAATTCTTTTCCCTTGTAAATTCTAGAAAATCACCAATTCTTCTGTTCAAATACTGCATTTTTTTTATCCTTTCGGCTGAAATTGGAAGTGATAAGTGAATCCCATTGGCACTTAGTGTTTATGCAGGCATGTGATCTAAATGCCATTTTCCTTTTATGAAATTCAGGGTTTATTATGATGGGGTTTCTAAATGTAGTTTGGATTTGGATGATGCAACGGTTTCTTTCGCAAGATGCAAAGATTTCCTTTATGGCTGGAAATGCCATGAATGTAGGTATGTTTTCCCAATGAGCGCGAGGGGTTGATAATTTTGATCTCCTGTTGTTTTGCTAGAAAGTCTAGAACTCTTGTTATGTAACGTGTATTGGTTTTGGCCACAAATGGTTTTGAAGAAAAGGGAAACGACTTTTCCAAACTTGGCAATATGGATCCATTGATTTCTCTTTTCTGGTTGTGTGGGACCATTTAAGGCAATCCCAAATGTTGTGTGCGCCTTGGTTCCCTCTTCCCTTTTCTGTTTATCAAAGTCCTGTGAACCAGGTTGTTGTTTTGACATGCTGTGAGGCATTGGCCTTGGCAATGCTGGCATGTGATTTCACATGGTATTGGCTTCATCCTCTAGTCAGCGGCTCTCCTCTGTATAATTGCTGCATGGGAATTGAGAATAGACCTGTCTGTCTACACCTGTGCTTCTAGAGCCTTCCCTCCTTTAAAAAATTATTATAATTTAAATATGAAGGGCCCCAATTAGTCACAAGATACCATTTGCCTTCACATGCATACATTAAGCAATCTTAAATGCTTGGTTAAGGCAAAATCTGGATCAAGGTATACAGTAAATTACCCTATAATCTGGTCATCTAAACGCTTTAATGAATTCTTGGAACTAGTATTTGCACCAAAAATTTCAGAATTTTTGGATCTCCCCTGGAAGCCTTCTGTTCACTGCACCATGAGGCTTAAAGCTATTGGACAATGAAAAACTTGATCAGGCCCAAACGAATTCCAAATTTCAATAACACAGCTAAAATAGTGTTATCCCAGTTTCATACAAGAAGCCCACAAAAGAACATGAAAGAGAATAGAAATTCTAATTTCATTGGTTGAAACTGCTGCTGCAAGTACAAATATCTAAACAAAAAGCTGAAAGCTTCACAAACAAAAGTTACAGAAGAACAGCAATAATAGTACATGACATTACAATAAGAGGGAGAGAGAATAATTCAGCTGCCCTTTAACAAATTGATAATGGCCACAGCCACACCAGAGAGGTTGTCTACCAGTTTGTTCCTATCAGTCAGAGGTGATTCGGTAGATCCTGAAAACTCTTTCTCACATGCATCAGCCTCCTTGGCAGCATCAGAAATGCCATAGTTGGCAAACCCAAAATGGCCATTGGTCAGTGCATCAATTGCTTGTGGCAGACTAAACTT
The DNA here is from genome assembly GCF_000346735.1 of Prunus mume. The sequence goes on from NC_024127.1 coordinate 32,927,548, forward strand.
CACCACTGGGATGTACAATTCAGCACAGTTTGCCAAGGCTTTCTGTAACTCTGCCTCTGGAGACTGCTTGAGCAGGCCATGGATGTAATCCAGTGTATCAGTTGCCTTTGCTAGAAGAAAATCAGATATTATGTGGGCTAGTCCTGGAACATCTGTGTTTGAGCTTTGAGGGTTTGATTGTAGAGTTGACACACAGAGATCATAATGGGGTGTTTTCTTGCATGTCTTTACTATGAGATCACCGCCTTCATCTAAGGGAAAAACAAAAGATTGGGTAATTGGTAGCACCATGAGTAGAAGTACAAAATGAAGAAGAAGAAGGAATGAAATTGGGCAACTCATTTTCTTAGAGTGAAAGATTGGAGGGGAAGAGAAGAATGGGGCTAAGGAGCTGTCCAGCTTGTTCATTGGGGGGTTTTGCTTCTTGGTTCTTGTATCAGCAAAAGAAAATGGATCTCTTTGTTGGGCTTGTTTTTCTGGTTCTGTTGCTGATTAATTTATACTCATGTTTCAGTTTGATGGATTGGCAGATTGCCACATATTATTATGTTCACTCGTCTTGCAGGCGGTTTTTGTAACCATGTGCTGCGAGTTTCAATTGCGTCTACATTTTGTGTTGGTTCACATGTCTTAAAGTTGATCATCATTCTCACACCAACCTTTTTCAAGCCAAAGTGCTCAAGTAAAAACAATTGGAAAATTGAAAGAAACATACGCTTCAAACAATCAGTATCATTTTTTTTCCCTCTTAAGCTTTGTGGCCTCAATGGAAAGAAACAGGGAACAAGGCAAAACAACAAACAGAAAAAACCAGAAACTAGAAACAAAGCTTGGAAGCAAAAGTAAACCCTGGATGGGGTGGGCCGTTACTGTCAAGATGTGAGGCATGAAGAAGACACACAAGTCAGCATTCTTGTGCCGCGTGGACGAGATATTACATCAGCACTAAAAAGGGTGGCTTGGACAAGAAATCACAGTTCATATCAGTATCACTCAAGGAATGCAATTGATTATCAAATTGGTCTATAGTAATTTGAGTGTATTAACATCATTATGTAAATGATAACGATGAAATAAAGTGAGGCTCCATTTGGAGGGAGGAGTTAAAAATATGTGGATATAATACATGTATGTCAAGATTTGGACAATCAAAAAAGGAAGAAAACAAATGGATTTCATATGATTCCTTGGATATAGTTGTTTCAAATCCATTTCAAATGTATTGCGTCTACTTATTTCAAATACATTTAATCTAATGCGGTTCTTGTTTTTTTAGCAAATTTAGCCTTATTGTCAAACTCAAATCCTCTCGAATCCCTCCATCCAAATGGAGCTTAAGGATTTTAGATACTGAAATGATTTATTGATTTACCAAGGAAACTAACATAGTTAAACAAACCAACAACAAGAAGAAACATATCAAGGCAATGTCCTGGCAATTGCTGCAGCCACAGCCGCAACATCAAGGAGAGCTTTGTTGTTATCTACCAAAGGAGAGCTGCTTGAAAAACCACTTTCACATGAATCTGCTTCCGTGGCAATATCATTCATGCCTTGCTCTGCCGACTTAGAGTCACCTTGAGTGAAAGCTTGACTGCCTTGTGGGACATCATTTTGTAAAACCTCATTGTATATTTTGACGCAAGAGAGTAAGGCTTGATCTCCTGGGCTCTGCTTAAGCAGCTCGTTGGCTTTGTTCAGAGCACCGGTTGCCTTATCCTTAACTGCATCAACCATGATGAGGCCTAAACCTTTGACATCTGCACCGGTGCTTCGAGGGTCTGAGTTAATAGTAGAGACACAAACATCATAATTGGGTGTTTGTTTGCAGGTTTTGTCAATGAGACTGGCATCCATTGGCAAGTAAACCCTGCATTGGCTTGCTGGAAGTAGGGAAACTTGAATGAGAAATATGAGTGCTAGAGAGATTAAATTCTTCATCTTTTAAAGCAAAAGAAAAGATGAAGAAACTTGAATACTGCACATCTTGCTAAGATGTGAGTCCCTTTATATAATTGTGTGAAGCTTGGTTGACTATACAAAACAAATATGGTTTCAGTAACCTTCTTAATATGGAAATCCAAATCCAACTTGATTTTCTTAGTTCTGCGGGAGATCATTCAGATATGCTACTTTTGGTACCATATCTGTATAATAATAAAAAAACCGAAAATCAATTGCTTTTTAAGGAGACAATAGAGATTGAATAATGCTACTCTTACCACATTTGTATACCACATTTCCATACCACCTTATGTGGCAGATGAGATGTAGAGCCACATCAATTAAAATTATTTAATATTTTCTTTTCTTTTATGATTTATTAACACTTAAAAAAAAACTATTAATTAAACTTTCTTTATTAAAATATACTTCATTGATTTAATTGATATGACATATAATATGGATATGCCACATCATGTGGTATAGAAATGTGGGATAAAAATGTGGTAAGTGTAGCATTACTCATAGAGATTTTATACCTTCGAAAACCGCTGTATACAGATTAAGAAGAGGAGCTATTGACTGATGTAATGCATCATCTGAGCACAGTCAAGGGGCTGCTGTTGATATGTTTATATAAAAAAGCAGCCAGCAGCTTGATCCCATACGTAAAATTTTGATTTTCTGGGAGAAAATGAAGAATTTAAGCTTCTCTTGTCAAAATATTTTGATTTATCTTAAAAGGCAGCCAGCAGCTTCAAGATGAATTTTTTTAATTTTCTTGTCAAAATATGTAAAGCATGAAGAAGACCAATATGCAAGCATTCTTGTGCCGAATGGACAACATGTACTCATGCTCTGCAAGTAGAGGGAATGTAATTGATTACCAATGGCATTAACACCTTCATATAAAAGTAATGGCAATGATGAACTAAAATAAATGTTTTAGATACTGAAATGATTTCCTTTATTGACCAACTATATGAAAGCAATGTCCTGGCAATTGCAGCAGCCACAGCCGCAACACCATGGACATATTTGTTATAATCTGTGAGAGGAGAACTGCCTGAAAAACCATGTTCACATGAATCAGCCTCATTCATGCCTTGCTCTGCGACCTTGGGGTTACCTTTATTAAAAGCTTCACTGGCTTTTGGGATATCAGCTTGTGAAATTCTACTGTAAAATTCAGGGCAAGAGCTTAAGGATTTGTCTCCTGGCCTCTGATCACGTAGCTCACTGACTTTGAACAGAGTAACGGTTGCCTTAGCCTGAACTATCTCAACCATTATGAGGCCTAAGCCCGAAACTCTGCCCGGGAGCTCTGGGAGTCTTGTTTGAGAGAAAAGACACAAAGACTGTAATCTGGTGTTTGTTTGCAAGTCTGTTCTATAAGGTCATTCTTAGGCCTAGTTTGGGATTGCAAAAAGTTGTTTCTGTTGTGCTAATTAGCTGTAAAGTAAAACAGCTCCATGTTTGGTAAATAATATTTTTAAAGTGCTGTTAGTACAAAAAGCAATGTCAAAACTATTTGGTAAATTTTAATATAAAATTGTTGTAACTGTGAATAATGACTAAAATAGACATGATGTTGAAAGTGTTATGTACTAATCATGTGGTGGTAGTGTTGGTGATGGAGTGGAGGTGGTGGTGGTGATGAAGGTGGAGTTGGTAGTTGTGGTTGTGGTAGTGGTGGTGGTGGGGATGGTGGTTGTCGAGGTGGTGGTGGTGGTGGCAATGGCAGCGTACGTGGTGGTGGCAATGGTGTTGGTTGTGGAGGTGGTGGTGGATGTGGAGGTTTTGGAGGAGGTAGTGGTTGTGGTGGTGGTGATGGTGGTGGTGGAGGAGGTGGAGGTGGAGGAGGCGTTGGAGGAAGTGGTGGTTGTGGTGGTGGTGGTGGCGGAGGATGAGGAGGAGGATGTGGTGGTGGTGGTGGTGGCAGTGACGGTGGCGGTGGTTGTGGAGGTGGTGAATGTGGTGGTGCAAGTGGTGGAGTTGGATGTGGAAGTAGAGGTGGTGTCATTTTTTTTAAAATGAATGATGATATTTTGGGAATTAAAAAAATTCATTAATGGTTCATCTCTGCTTCTTTTGAAAGCTGCTTTGAAAAGCAACCCAGAGTCTGCTTTAAAAGCTGCTGTCAAAGGGTCACTGCTTTTAAAATAATTGGGATATTTTATTTTTACCAAACACTTTAAACTATTTAAATTTAAAGTGAAGCAGGTTTTTGGCCAAAAAAAGCAATCCCAAACGGGGCCTTATTCACAAGTAAGACAACCTTGCACTGGCTTGGAAGAAAGACGGTTAGACAAACAAGTTTAATGAGACACTAAATTCTATCGGAATTTTTAAAATGTTTTAAAATTTTAACCGTTTTGATTTATTTAATTATTTTGGCTGTTTTATTTTATTTATTGTGGAGGTTATACATATTTAATTTTCAGGTATTATTTCTATATTGAATGCCTTAATTTTCTGGTTTAATGTGATGAAGGTTACATGTTCTTGGATGCCTATAAAAGGCCACTCCTCCTTCACATTTAAACAAACACAATACACCATCAGAATATCACATCCAACAATCTGATTCTCTCTTATTCTATTTTTATATACTTTCTCTACTTATATTATTATTTTGGGCAATGATTATGTGATTTGGATACCTATATCCGTCTATGAACATGATCATAGTGGATCTTGAGTTTGTGTACAAAGGGTCCTATTTTGGAGACTGTCAGTACCTGCACATAGGGAGGCTACAAAGGCTTTAGGACAATGTCTTTGACATGCTTCACCATACCAAACTCACCTTCTTATTTATTATCTATTTTGCTTTTACTTACCTATTAATATGTTTTCTTCAATTTCATTGTACCTTAAAAGCTTTCCAATTTGTTTATACATTATTTATAATATAAATATTTTTGTATTTGGCTTTACAGAAAAGAAAAACTATATTTTTTTTTATAACACATTTAATGTAGCTAATTGGAGCAAAATAATTTTGTGAAAAACAAAAACTATAAACAAATTTATAATTTTCCATTGTTATACATATACAAACCCTTTTGAAAAGTCTGCATTCAGAGAGGGGTTTTCACACATACACTACTGAGACCACTAGGGCTAAATCCCGTTTGCAATTGAATACTACTTTAAAAGTCTTAATTGTAATTACCGTTTATAGTCACAACTTGGAAATCAAAAGATTAAAGTAAACGCAACTTGTAATTACCGTTTAGGTCTTGTTGGAGAATTAATGGGTTTGTGATTTAAATTTTATTATTCTTTAGAAATGAGTAAACGCAACTTGCAACTTGTGATTACCGTTTAAGAGTAGCATTATTCAAGATTTGATTAATGGTGTGCCCGAAATGCTCTTAAATGCAATAAAACACAAATTATCATGATCAATTCCTGATTTTATGTGGGTCTCTTTTACTTTTTAATTCCTTAATGTGAAGTAAATGCAGGAATCTTCCATAATTGGAATTCAATTCATGATTAGTGAACACACCATAAATGCAATGAAACACAAATTGCATAGTTTTTTAGTGCCGCAAACATATCATAATCCTAATTCATTTGTCTCACCGTCCGTCACCACTTGGATTCAGGGCGGAGACACATGGTATCTTCTGGAGGTGCTAGAAGCGTATATACTTTAGTACGGAGTGTTGGGGGAGAACATTATATATTTCCCGAAGTTTTTCATGAATTGTAGAAAATGTTCTTAAAATTACCCGCCAAATTGCTTGACCTAACCTAAGGGCTTAATTGTAGTTACTCAATTGGCTCCCTAACACAGATAAAGTAAAGCAGAATGATCTAAGATTCATACAAAAAGCCTTCAAATGGGCTTCTGAAAGTTTATTATTGTTTTATTTGTGCCAAAACTGCGCACCAGTGCAAGTCTCTGAAATTAAGTTGATAACGAAGAGCAGCTGCCTGAGCTAAGGTAGCTAGGGGTGGCAACCTTGGTCACATGCTTCATGAGTCTTCCAGCACACGTCACGGTGGAAGGCGCAACACCACCAATCCGACCCTGGTGGTCCGCTCTTACCTTCTTGAATGCAAAATGTTAGTTTGCGTCCCCTTATATCATTGTTCGCCATTATATTCTCAACACCATTGCTTTCCTTGCCTGTTTAATTATCATATGATGTCACATGGAAAAAGAAGATATAAATAAATATAAATAAAATCTGTGAAATATAATAAGTAAACTTGGTTAGATGTTGATCAATATTTGATTTGACAAGCATGGAGATGATAGATGCTTACATTCAGTAAGAGCCAAGAGGGCTACGAAGACGATGCAGAACAGAACCAGCTGCACTTTGATTGCCATTTGATGTTTTGTTTGAGAGAGAGTGATTTGATGCAAACTTTGTTGTTGTGGTGATATGATGTCAAAACATTGTTGGGTTTTATAACAATAAAATTTATTAGTGAACATTCATGGTGAAATATTAGAATCCAACAATACTAAAATGGTTGTGATTGTCTTAGTTTATCAGTTTCTTTTGGGTTACGGTCAATATCTAATGCAAATCCAATCTACCTGTCGTTTTACCATTTGTAATTGAATGTCTTTATTTACTAAACTTTCCCCATACAATTAAGCCCGGTTTGGTAAGTTGGATTATGTAGTTGGATAGGATTCATAATCCTAGTTAAATGTTTGGTGCCCCAAAAACAACATGGATTGGATTATTTCTAATCCTACTAAAGCCGAATGTAGTAAGATTATGAATCCTACCACACTAATTCAACCCTATTGAATTAGTGTTATCATTTCCAATCCAATGTAATCCAATGCAATCCAATTCTACCTCATATTCCAATTCAATTCTAGTCACCAAACATGGCATTGGATTAAATTTGCAAAGACGGCGCCAAACTGTTGACGCAGAAAAATGGTTCGGCACTTTCCCGCGCAACTTAGAGATGTTGGGCCTTCAGTATGCTCTGGGCCTCGGTAGGGCGTTCGATCTGCAAGATAACAAACGCTCGGTAAGACCTAGGGAACCGGTGTGGTACCGGCCGAAGGCTCTCCGATGCTTAAGTAAGTACGGAGTTAATAAGTTTGAACTACAGATCACTAGGCAGTATGCCGTAAGTTCTGATTGATTACCTCCAAGCTGGGACAGTTGTCCTCTTTTATAGGCCTTGGGAGGTGTGCAATTTGTTTAAAGTTTCGATGTGGGACTGTGGACATCAATTGTGGGACTGCCACGTGTCCCAGGGGGTGAGGTTGCCCTAATCGAGCGATCGGTAGTAATGATACCGAAGCTAGGTGCCAAAGGCTCCCATAGCTCTAGTTTGGTCCACGTGTCCGATGTTCATTGACTGTTCATTTTGGTATAAACACATACTATGGCTGATTCAACTAGATCTACACCGATTTCTTCTTCTGGAATTGTATCCGTACCCAGCTTGGTGACCCAAACCACTACGATTCCTCCAAACATCCCTCAACACTCACCATCTTCATCCCAACATTTCCCCCCTCTATCTAGACCACTGGGTGCACCAATCATGGCCACTCGGTTACCCAATACAACCATACCCACAACTTTTCCAATGCCCATGGGCAGCAACCCAAATGTACCCTTTACCACCACAAATCAAATGTTTCCCACGGGATTGCCACAGGCTGGAATACCCACATATACAAATACACCGACTGCTACTCCTACCTTTATTTTTCGATTTGGTCAACTATTTCTCATTATCAACTATTTCTTTATCTTTTACTTTCACCTAGCTATTTACCACTAGCTGTAACTCGTTATTTACTTTTATGTTGCTAAGAGACATCTTGGAAGCTGTATTTAAGCGTTGGCTGGCCCTATTTTGGGATTATGAATGAATTGAGTTTATTTTCTATTTCCCATTTGCTTTCTTTTCCCTTTTGAGATAACGAACCCATCACAAAACAAGTTGACATGCTAATGATTAATTAATCTACCGCTTTCTCAATATATATATATCAATTAAGCATGCATTTTAATGAATCTTATGTAAATTCCCCGTCCCTTCATAAGTACAAATTCTAAGCATTCTATGTGAAAAATATTATTTAACTACGACATGAACAACTAAAACAAAGAGGAGTAGAGAGAGGGAGAAGAGAGCTCAAGAAGTTGGGAGCTCTGGAGGTGTGTTTGTAAGCTTGTAGAATTTCTCTATTTATAGGCTTACATATTCAACAATCACAAGCCACTAACCTTTTTTTTTAAAAACTCAAATACCTAACTCACAATGCCATTTCTGTTGTAATTTATAAAATGTTTTAAAAATTTAACCGTTTTGATTTATTTAATTATTTTGGCTGTTTTATTTTATTTATTGTGGAGGTTATACATATTTAATTTTCAGGTATTATTTCTATATTGAATGCCTTAATTTTCTGGTTTAATGTGATGAAGGTTACATGTTCTTGGATGCCTATAAAAGGCCACTCCTCATTCACATTTGATATACTATCAGAATATCACATACCACAATTACCATCACAATCTGATTCTCTCCTCTTCTACCTTTTATACTTTCTCTACTTATATTATTATTTTTAGGCAACAGTTCTGTGACTTGGAGACCTACATCCGACTGTGAACGTGCTCATAGCAGACATTGAGCTTGTATATTGAGGGTCGTATCTTGCAGTCTTGTAGATCGTCAGTACCTATAGGTAGGGAGGTTACAAAGGCTTTAAGACAGTGTCTTTGACGTGCTTCACCATACCAGGCTTGCTTTCATATTCTTAATTTATTTTACCTTTATTTACCAATTATTTGTTTATTTAGTTTTACTTCACCTTAAAAGACTTTCCAACTTGTTTTATATATTATTTATATTATAAAGGGTTTTGCGTTTGGTTTATATAGAAAGAGGAAAACTATAATTTTTATAACAAATTCTTCATCTTTACAGGAAAAAAGGGTTTGAGAAGTTGGTTGATGCATGTGTTGGGAGAAGTGAATTTACTTGTAGGATGACTAAGAATGCCTCTGGGGAAAATCCACGAAACTCCTCAGTCCAAAACAAATCCACTATCGAACGATGATTACAAGAAGTACTCATACACTTATCCTATACACATTCTAGATAATGTTTACTAACTTCTTCGTAACTCAACTTTTGTCACGGAATGATCTTTCAACACTCCTTGTGTAGAACGCAATATTGGTCACAATTGCTTCAAGCTTGTCGAAGTTCTTTCAACTCTCCTTATGTTGAATCCGATACTAGTCACGATCGATTCAAGCACACCGGAGAAAAACCAACACAACGGTTTTGGTGTCCTCAACCATATGAGTCACCAAATAATGCAAATGAATGTAATATGAATGATAAAAGTGTTTGATAAATCACGAAGTAAACATGGAACACTTGATGATTTATCTCAAATAAAAACTCAGCTTTCTAAAGTTTATGGACAAAAAATATGATCGTGAAAGCTCCGAAAGAAGACAAAGGTCTTATTTTATAGACTTTTTCTTTACAAGAAAGAAAACATGTTGAAAACCAAATCTCCAATTTCTATGGCTTGACAGAAAATCACAAAAGTATCTTTTCTATTCTAAAAATTAGTCATGTGTAGTCCAACTAATAGGAAATGAGATATTTAAGAAAGGAAGATTTTAATCAATCACAATATGAAATGAATCCTTATATGCCTAGTCAACTATTAAGGGTATCTTGACTCCTTGATATTATGATATGATTGAAACATGATTTCCAAGCAACCAAAATGTGATAGAAAATCAAAGGGATGTTAAAACAAGAAAGTAGGAGAATTAAATTGATTTGGCCAAAATTGCTTTAAAAGAAAACACTCCTAAATAAACTTCAATTCACTTTTAAAAATAGTAAATCAATAAAACATGATTGAATGGTCCTTTAAAACAATCCTCTAATATACATGCATGATAATGACATCACTTACACTTGAATCAAATACCTTTCACGTGTCAAACCACAAGTTTGCGTTTCGAGCATTGCTGAGCTGCATCAATCCTGCCAGGATCAATTATGTCCTTAGACTTTATGACAGCACGTTTACAGCCTATGCTAGAGTTTATGCTAATATCTAAGAAATGCCAACACAAAATTCATACTAACAAGAAGGTTGTTGAAATGAAGAGAAACTGAAGAATTCTGCACATCTGCTAAGGTCTTTATATTATGAGTAGTGGTTATGAAACTTGATTTTCTTACCATAATGATGCATTAACTGCTTTCTACACAGAAGGTAAAAAATATTTCTGCAGGTAAAGTCTATGTTACCATAATAATGCAATGCATATATAGCATGCTTCCAAAACCTGCTGCTTAGACGAACAATGAAGGTGAGTCAAGAAATTTTTGAGATCGTTTCTCTTCATATCAGTTCAACTCTAGGCTAACTCGGGTTATTAGGGAAGATTTACCCAAATGCATGTCCGTCTTACTGCTAATTAGGATGGCTCCTGTTGCACTTTTCCAATTATTTGAATAAAATTCTACTGCTTGTTATAAAAATAAAAATAAAAGACCTGCTGCTTAAACGAAATCTACCATATATAAACCATATGGTTAAATTTCTTTTTGTAGGAGACAATAGACATGGCACATATATTAAGCGTTAACACGCCGACAGAAAGGCCACTACTTGGGGAAAAGTAATCTCATAAAATGATTTGCATTACAACTTTAAAGAAAATGACCAGAATTTTGTGGCCTACGGGTAGTTTATCAACCTTAATTTTTGGGATTTGCACTACAACGTTAATTGTTTAAGGGCCGGGGGACAACGATATAAATTATGAACAACATTTTGGGCAAGGCCGTATAAAGCTTAAACTTGTTTTGATGAGGTGCGCCAGGCCCATGCAATAGTGCAACGCTTGGGCGACGCTTGAGAGCTCCAGTAGCAAGCTACTGTTGTGAGCCCTCCCCCTAAAGAAATTAATTTAATATCGTGTGGGCCATTGGCCCACGTATCAGATATTAAACTGATAAGAACAGATACTACACTTGATCTTAGCCAAAAGGCCGAGAAAGGTATGCTTACTCCTGTTTTGGGCTGATTATTTTATACATAGTTCCGTTCTCCTCCTTTCATCAACTGGTCGATGTGGGACAATGGGAGTGCCAATACCCTGTCTTGAAGAAATCTTTGCTGTCTTTGTGCTTGAATTCAAGTACAGCTAAAGCCTCTCCTCCACAAACTTACTATCATCATAGGTATAAATCATCCAATAACTATAAAACATTTTAGAAACTAAACCAATTTATTGATTTGCTAAGGTGCTACAAATGAAAGAAATATAGATGATCAACCTCATTGGCTGCATCATTCATGCCCTGCTCTGCCTCGTGAGACATCAGCTTGTGAAACTACTGCATTGTACTTATCCTTGCAAGAGGTTAAGGATGGCTTATTATAATTATATGTGGTGATAATTCTTAACAAAATTTGGTTTGATCTTGACATATATCAAGCCAACGTCTCTGAAATTGCTGCAGCTACAGTCCCAGCATCATGGGCAGCTTGGTTGAAATCCCTCAGAATGTTAGGGGGCGTTTGGTATCTTATTCAAATAAGAAACTCAAAAACTTTTATTTTTCTTTAAAATAAGGAGTTCTTGAATCTATTTTTAAGATTCAAAAACTTGTTTGGTATGCATCTTGAAAACTATTTTCAATCTTAAAAATTTGAGAACTCGTGGGTTGTTAGAAAAAAATGAAAAAACATATATATTTTGTTTTTAATATTTGGGGTATTTTTTAGTTGTTCTTGAGTTTGAGTTTTTAAAAATAGAGCTACCAAACAAGTTTTCTTTGTTTTGAACTCAAATTTTGTTTTTGAGTTTAAAAAGTTGGATTCAAGTTGAATATCAAACATGTCCTTAGTTAAAGGAGCCTTAAAATTGTTCATCACACCAATCAACCTCATGGGCAGTATCCTTCAAGCGGTCTTCGGCAGCCTCATGATCACTGTTAAGGCCCAAAAAATCCGTGGATTGGGCCCGAGCAATTATCAGCCCAATACGATAGTCCAGAAGGAAAAAACGTAAAGAGAGGTACGCAAAGACCCACCACATGCGAATTACAGTTCACATGCCACGCAGAATAAATAAATTTGCCAAGGGTTGAGATAAAATATACCGGGTCTACAAGCCCATGCCAAAATTAAACATCACAGGACGATGAATTAAAACATGTCAAGAAACATGCCACGCCAAGCACGAAATTGTTATCTCACACCCAATCACGCTACAAGCCTAAGTGGGCCCAAGCCACTCAAACACCAGGGCTTGCTTGAGTGGGTTGTGGTTTGGACGGTAATAAATCAATATGAGGCCCATTGATGAGCCGGAAAATGGAAAGTCTCGGGTTACTTGGGAGCCTCGAGACTCAAGCTCATTTCTTAAGTCCAAACATGTGGGTAAGCACAAGGGAAAAGAAATAGCCCAAGAAAGCCCAAAAAGCCCAAGAAATCCCAAAAGCCCAAGAAAGCCCAAATAGCCTATTGGCTTAAAAACCCAATATTTAATAAAATAGCCCATTTGTTTAAGGGACCTCTTAGCCCATACAAAACTCCAAAAATGACCCACAAAAGCCTCAGCCCTTTTGAAAAAAATAGAAGCCACGTGAGGAAGGTTGGCAGATTCATTAAGCAAGGCTACTGGAGGTTCCACCATACGCAGGGAGCAAGTTCCAAGCCAGAGATGCTTAAAGAACCAAGGAATACTAGCCTACAGGCTGTCAGAAGCACCCCTTGGATCAGCATATATTTTCACTTCCTTTCCTTCATCAGATTTAGCCAAAGCACGGGAAAGGAAAGAAGAAAAAACAGTAGCTAAGAATGGAAGTTCCCACTACACAACTGCGGGAAAAGAGGGCATTGAGCTTCCAAATTTCCTGAATTCGTGCAAATAGACAGAGGCAATTTTTGCCAAGATAGGGAAGTTAAAGAATAAGTGGGAAAATGAGGAAAAAGCTTAGCCAAAATGGGTAGAAGCCATTAGGGTTTCTTGAAAAATGGGGGTTTCCAACAGTTATAAATTAAGGCATATCCTACCTAACGAAAGCAACTCAGATTCAGAGAGCAAGCCTTCTCTCTAACCTGCAAAACCCAGCAAACTCGTGCACTGTTCATCTTCTTCTCCATTTTGTTCTTCTGGCAGCTGCCAGAAGAACTCTGCTCTTCATTTTCCCTTTCCTTAGCCAAATCCCTCACAAAACATCTCCTTCCTTACTGCCAGAAGAACTCTGCTCTTCATTTTCCCTTTCCTTAGCCAAATCTCTCACAAAACATCTCCTTCCTTACCTTAACACTTTCTTTCCTCATAAAGCAAGCCTAAATTCTCTCTTAGTGCTAAACTCATGTTGATTTTGCTCCCATGCCACATGCCACTCACGCTGAGCTAAAAGATTATCTGTAGGCATGCCAAAAACACCTGTAAGCAGCCATTATTTTGGTTGGTGAAGATAACCAAAATATTTCCTAAGGCTTTGCTGCCCTTTCGAAGTATTTTTGGGGCTTAATTTTCGAACCCAAACAAAGGGGACGGTTTCCTCAGTCCGCCTTTTACGGCAGCCCGGCCCATTAGCTGCAGGAAGAAAAAGTCTCTTACATAAATTGGCGACTTTGCTGGGGATTAAGTCATTATCTTCATCAATGCCTCCAAGAAAAAAGACCAGAAGCAACAACATGACTTCCCAGGCTGGGCCATGCCATGCTGACTTAGAGTCAAGGCAACATGCCTCTTCTAGAGAAGAAGAACGTGCAAGTGAAGGAACTTTTACCCTCACGGACCTTGTCACAGCCATCCATGCTATGGGTGAGACCCAGAGGGAGATGGCAGAGATGATAAAAGAACTCAAAAATTCAGCTCCAAAGCCAAGTGAAGAAAATGAGAAACACCCACAAGAGGAATCTGTTGCTGCTGAAAAGGAGTCTGAAAAAAAAAAAACCATCGTTTGTCACTCAAGAGGATGTTGTTGCCATGCTGGAAAAGGAGCTGAGTCGAAGTCAGGAAGATTAGAAGTATCTTCCTCACCCACCGTACCCAGCAAGCTTGCTCCAGCAGCCATACCCTAAAGGCTATGAAGCACCAACTTTTGTCCTCTTCGACGGAAGGAAGGGGAGCCCGAAGGAGCATGTCAATCGCTTCATTGATGCCTTGGGACCATATGCTGGTGATCATAATCTCCGACTTAGAGAATTTTCAAAGAGTCTCACCGATCGTGCTTACACATGGTATACAACATTGGCACCCGGCTCTATTCACTCTTGGGAAAGCTTGGCAAGCAGGTTTTGTAAGAAGTATTTCCAGCATAAAGAACGAGTCATCACCACTCAACTCAACAACACTCGTCAAAAGCATGGTAAGGATCCTGTGGACTTTGTGCGTAGGTTCCGGGACATGGCATTGGATTGATACGATGAGAAAGATGAGGAGGCGCTTGTGGAAATCTGCATCAGCAATATTGTGGCAGATTATATAGTTTATTTGGAGAATATTGGCATTAGTCAATTTTCTCGGCTGCTGGAAGCTGTGAGGAAGACAAGCATGTCCGTCAAGCCAACGGGACAAATGACTTGGACGAATAAGAAGAAGGAAACGCATTAGACATTAGCAATAGATGACAAGTCATTCAACGACTACAATTCGCGCAAACGGAAGGATAGGGAGACGTATCCGCCGCTACCATGCAAATATGAAGAATTTCATGCTATCCTTGGCACAATCAAGCCTGTCATACCCTACAAAATTCCTACCCGAGAGGAAAAGAATGATCCTAGGTACTGCCGTTATCATTAATTTGTGGGGCATCCAACTACTGCCTGTCAGAGTCTGAGGAGGATTTTACATGCCAAGATACATGAGGGAGTCCTTGAACTTCCCTCTAGGAAGCAAACAATTGATGAGGACCCCTTGCCAAAACGAAAGGGAAATGAGGTAGCTGCTATCATTACATGTTCCGATGATTTGCTCGATGATGATGAATCGTGCCACCCCTGGAGGAATGACTCAAAGCCGCCGAAAGCTATGTGGGAACCTTGCAGAAACATGGAGAAGGCATATTGGCGTAAATATTCGAGACCTTCAAGTTACAAAACACCATGGCCGCTCGCTGATGGATGGGATAACAACTCAGGCAATAAAGTTTTTGTTTTAGACATGCTGGAAGAATGCTACTCGGGGGCTTTATTGGGGCAGCAGGAAACAGTTACTGTGACATTGCATAATCTTACGGAAGCTGAAACAAGCGTGATAGAGCTTTATTTAAGTCTGAAACAGGGCCCATAGCTTCGCAGGTCCTTCAAAGAAACCCGAAGTTCAAATCACTCTTTGACCAACTTGGCTTCGGGCCTCAAGCAAGAGAAGCAGCTGCTGTAGCTCTTATGAATATCTCTGCATAGTCTAACCCTCATTACTTTACCACTCAACCACAAAGGTCATTTTTGGGAAATGACAATGCTATTGTCTTCACGGACGAAGACATGGAAATTCCATACCCGGACCATAGGAGGCCGCTTTATTTGGAGGGACAAATCAACGACGTGTTTATAAAAATAGCTTTGGTAGACACGGGTTCCTCTGTCAACATATTACCTCTGTCTGTGCTTACGGCAGCTGGTATCCCATTATCCAAAATTGTCCAATCACAAACAAGCATCAGCGGTTTCGAGAATAAGAGTGAGGTCATAGTCGAGCATGGGCAAGTAAATTTGAAGGTCGGGCCGATTAGGTCACTTACCAAGTTCTATGTTATAGATGTGGATGTGGCTTACCATGCTTTGCTAGGAAAGTCATGGCTCAACAAGCATAAATTTGTGGTCTCTACTTATCACTAATGCGTAAAGGAAAGGATTGGGCTAAGGCCACTACGCATACCTGGAAATCAAGCACCGTTCAACAAGGATGAAGTACACTACTCCGAAGCAGAATTCTACACTGAATGCACAGGTGCTGGAAGCAACCCATCCAAGGATTTCGGGACCTACCTTCCTTCGTAAACTGAAATTCGTGATCTAAGCAATGAGGAGCTCATCACCATTGTCGATCGAGAGAGGAAGAGGCACTCAGAGGTCAACAATCATGCCTATGATTATCCCCCATGCTCGAAGGTGACGCTGCCCGATGGACGTACCGTGTACCGCTTATGACGGGGTTGGGGCCTTGACTGTGTCTTATGGGAAAGCCCCGAGTACGGAGGAGAAGTAATGCAAGCAAACAGCCGTAAGGGTCCCAATGACAAGGCACCCATGCCTTGTGTTTTCCAAGAGCCGATGACAGCACCCAGACACATGCAAGATGGATCGACAACGGTATCTGAGCAGCTGGAAACAATTGATTTGAGTGCGAATCCCTCTGCCCCAAGGCCCATCTCCATCAGCGTTCATTTAACAAATAAAGAGAGGGAGGCCATGATATCCTTGCTAAAGGAATTCTGAGATGTGTTCGCTTGGAGCTATGAGGAAATGCCTGGCTTAAACCCAAACTTAGTAAGTTACACTTTGAATATTGAGCTCGGTACAAAGCTATTGTGCAACCAAGGAGGAATTTCCATCCCGAAATTGAAAAGCAAATCAAGGTGGAGATCGAAAAATCGTTGGCTGCTGGATTAATCAAGCCAATCAAGCATCCAATGTGGTTAGCAAATATTGTTCCTGTGAAGAAGAAGACCGAAGTAATTAGAGTATGCACAGACTATCGAGACCTCAACCGAGCTTGCCCAAAGGATGAATTCCCGCTGCCTAACATGGATATCTTGATTGATTCAACCTCGGGTCAAGGCTTGTTGTCATTACTGGATGGGTTTAATGGCTACAATCAGATCAAGATATCACCCAAGGATGCTGAGAAGACAGCCTTTTGAACGCCATATGGGAATTTTTATTATACGGTCATGTCATTCGGCCTCAAGAATGCTGGCGCCACCTATCAAAGAGCCATGACAGTGGTGTTTCACGACATGATGGGAAAGGAAGTCGAGGACTATGTGGATGACCTTGTGGTGAAGTCCAAAACCAGAGAAAGCCATTGGGAAGTTTTGATGAAGGTGCTGAAAAGGTGTCGGTTGTACAGTTTAAAGATGAATCCAAAGAAGTGTGCGTTCGGGGTTTCATCCAGTAAATTCTTGGGGTTTCAAGTACACCAGCGTGGCATAGACGTGGATCCCGAAAAGACTAAAGCCATAAATTCTCTTGCACCGCCTAGAAACCCAAAGGAATTGAAAAGCTTTATGGGAAGATTGTCGTATGTTCGACGCTTCATCCCAGGTCTTGCGCCATTATGAGTATTTTTACTCCCTTACTCAAGAAGGGCAAGCCGTACAAATGGAGTAAGGAATGCCAGGAAGCCTTTCAGCAAGTGCAACAAATAATCACCAAACTGCCCACTATGAGAGCACCCATTCCTTGGCTTCCTCTCAAGCTTTATTTGGTTGCAACAAACACGGCGGTTGGGGCCTTACTTGCCCAAGATGATCACGGCGGGGAAGAAAGTCCCATTTATTACGTAAGTAGGCAACTAAGGGAAGCTGAAATGAGATATCCAAAGACCGAACTCTTGTGCCTTTCTCTTGTCTATGCTGCACAGCGTTTGCGGCATTACTTCCTTGCTCACAAGCTACATCTCATGGTAAAGTCTGATCCCGTAAGATATTTGCTCATAAGGCCGGTGTTATCTGGACGTCTTGCACGTTGGTTGCTACAACTGTCTGAGTTTGATATCACATGTACCATCCCAAAAGCCATCAAAGGACAAGCCGTGATTGACATGCTGTCTCTATTTCCCGAAGTTGAAGAATCAGCAATCTCTAAGGAAGTTCTGGGGGAGCTGCCAGAAATGGTTGTTGTAGTCACAGAGGCGGAACCATGGATCCTCTACTTCGACGGGTCTTCTACATCGAAGGGTGGAGGAGCAGGTGCTGTGCTTGTCAATCTCGAGGGGCAAGCCATGGCCCTTTCATTTAAGCTGAATTTCCTATGCACAAATAATACGGTGAAGTACGAAGCTTTCATCATGGGGATGTCTACAGCAAGGGAGATGGGTGTTGAAAGAATTAAAATTATTAGGGACTCAAACCTGGTGCTGAGTCAATTACATGGAAATTTCGCTGTGAAAGAGCCAATATTGGGGCCGTATCATACAGCTGCTGAAAGGCTTGTTCGTTCTTTCAAACAAGTAGTGTTAGAACATATTCCCGGGGTTACTAATAGGTATGCTGATGCCTTGGCCACTTTGGGATCGAAGCTCTCATTTGTTGAAAAACAACCCAATATTGCTGTGATCAAGAAAGACATGCCAGTGATCGAAGCAATGGCTCAAGAGGAGTAGCTGGAAGAGGATGACTGGAGAAAGCCTGTGAAAGAAAAAATAGGCGAGGGAAGTGATATCAAAGAATTAAAAGATTACGCGATCATCTTTAGAGAACTGTACAGACGCCTTTCAGAAGGTATTTTGACCCGCTGCATAGGAACAACAGAAGCATAAGCGAAGCTTCAAGAGGTACATGAAGTCACTTGCAATGTGGAGCCAATAATAAGCTTGTATCGGCGTTTACAACGCAAGGGTTATTACTGGCCAGAAATGAGGAAACAAGCAGCTGAAATGCAAGCCAATTGTCCCAAGTGTGCAACGATACCCTCCACTGAAGAATCATTCACCATCTCGTTTACGGAAGATTGGAGGGCTCCGTACCTGGCATCCTTCATCAACGGAGTCCTGCCAACCAATCCCAAGCATGCACGCAAGCTCAAAAGGGCAATGAAAAGATACTTCATAGATGGGTCAACTCTTTACCGCAAAAGGTTTAACGGGGAGCCATTAAAATGCTTGGGGAACTCAGAAGCACAGCAAGTTATGCAAGAAATTCATGCTGAAAAATGTGGTGAACACCAAGGAATGAAGAAGCTTTACCGGCAGCTACTGAGTGTTGGGTATTATTGGCCTACAATGAAGATCGATGCATACAACTTCGTGAAGAAGTGCCACGCATGCCAAGTTCATGCAAACTTAAGTCACAAGCCTCCCACGCTGCTGCAGGACATGCGCACTCCTTGGCCCTTTCATACTTGGGGGCTTGACTTGATCAGGACTATCCATCCACCATCAAACGGCTACATATGGATCCTCACAGCCATTGAATATTTCACAAAGTGGGTTGAGGCGGTTCCTCTTCGAAAGGCCACGGGGGCTGCCGTCGCAAATTTCATCCGTGAATATATCGTATGCAGATTTGGAATCCTGTATAAGATTGTCACCGATAATGGCACCCCGTTTGCCAATAAGCAAGTAAGCTCGACGCTTAGTGGTTATGGTGTCAAGCATCGTCGCTCCACGCCCTATTATCCACAAGGAAATGGTCAAGCAGAAGCCACGAACAAAACTTTATTGAGGATCCTAAGCAAAATGGTCTATGAGTATGAAGGAGATTATAGTGTTCACCTGCCGGATGCTTTATGGGCTTACCGCACCTCTTCAAGAAGTGCCACAGGTTTCTCGCCCTATTCGCTTGTGTACGGGTCCGATGCCATTTCACCAGTAGATATTACCATCCTCACTGCCAGAGTAGCAGCTGTTAGCGACCTCGAATGGGATACAAAGTCATGCTCGGAATGGCGCCTGCTGGACCTTGAAGCTTTGGATGAAAAAAGAGCGAAAGCCGAAAGGAGGACAGCACTGTACCACAGAACCATAGCTCAAGCCTATAACAGGACAGTCAAGCCTCGCGCCTTCAAGCAAGGAGACCTCGTGCTAAAAGTCGTGGAGCATGTGAGTAGACAAGTGTCGGGACCTTCCAAGTTTGCTCCGCAATGAGAAGGCCCGTTTGCAGTCAAAGAAGTTTACAACAGCGGCTACTATCGCTTGGTCTCTGTCAAAGAAGGCACGCTGACGGATCCCGTCAACGGAAAGTGGCTTAAGTCTTACTACTGCTAAGTTAATTTTATGCCCGGCACCTTTTATTATCGTATTACCCTTTGTTTTAAAAAAAAAATGAACTCCTTCCGTCTTATTTTCATATCTAAAAAAAAAAGACACTTTTGTATGATGCACCATTATGGTAGCAGGAGCTTTGCAATGAAAATGAAGGGTTATTTTGAAAAGGAATATGTGTATGAAGTTTTATTACCCCTTTATACATTTTAAATATCCTTTACAAAAAAAAAAAAAAGCAAAAAAAAAAAAAAAAAAAAAAAGCATGCACTTAGCAGTAGGACATGCCAAGCAAAGCTACTTCAATGGGGTCCCGAATGGACGACAAATACCAGGCCCAAGCAAAATAATATAAAGAAGGCAAAGTCAAGCTATTACAAACAAAAACAAAACAAAAACAAAAAAACACATGCAACCTTGAGGTGCTGGAACAACATGATACGCATAACACCTGGGAGTTTTATAAAAATCCTGGTAAGAAGCATACATGTACCAGCTTGCTCTTTTTCAAGCAAAACAGGAAGCTATTTTGTCAAGCTTAGAATTTAGATAAACCATGCAAAAGAAACTTTCGAAATTCTGCTTCTCTCAAAAAAAAAAAATTCGGCAGCATATACCCTGTTTTCAATGACATCTAACCTGTTAGAAAATTGCAAGCAGTCCACAAAGACAAATCTTGCCAACAAAGCAGTACACACATGTATGTATATATATATATATATATATAGGAAACATGCAACATGCCTCAAGCATTCGGAAATTCATACAAGCTTCAGTAGTTTAATATCAAATTACAAAGGCATAACGACGTAGTCGTTAGAGTCTCAAAAGGAAAAAAAAAACACTACAAACAAAGCAAAATAAAACTACACATGCTAAAGGTTCATGCATCCTTAAGTCACAAAGAAAGCAGGGTCATGTGCCAAGCTAACTGGTTACCAAGCCAATGATGGACAATCTGCAAAAAAGAAGATGTGTGTCAAAACTAGCTGATGCTGGAAGACGTAACGTGATAAAAAAAATGATGAATGAGCTGAGTACCTTGAGGCTATGGGGAATGTCCGAAAAGAACGAAGAACGAAGGAAACCCTAGGAGATAATCTGGCTACTGCCTCCGTCGCACACCCAGCATTATCAACAGAAATACCCTTAGCAAGGAGGAGGGCATGCATCTCCAGGCGCTGGTTCTCCAATTCCTGCTATTTAATATTCAAGGCATCTACAGCAGCTTTTACTTCATCAGAATCGTGCGATAATTGCATACTATGAATGGCCCGTGCTCCAAAGACGGCACGCACCAAGTTCTTCACGAGTTTGAGAAGAAACTCCACGCGAAAGCCCAGAATCATGGCCTCACATATTGCATCTCGCCAACAGAGTAGCTTGTGATCCGTAATATCAAGGAGCTGCATGGTGTCCATCCCGTGAAGCACTAGGCCAAGGGCTTGGAGGGCAGTGCACCATGCAGCTCCTTGATATTACGGATCACAAGCTACTCTGTTGGCGAGATGCAATATGTGAGGCCATGATTCTAGGCTTTCGCGTGGAGTTTCTTCTCAAACTCGTGAAGAACTTGGCGCGTGCCGTCTTTGGAGCATGGGCCATTCATAGTATGCAATTATCGCACGATTCTGATGAAGTAAAAGCTGCTGCAGATGCCTTGAATATTAAACAGCAGGCATTGGAGAACCAGCGCCTGGAGATGCATGCCCTCCTCCTTGCAAAGCCTATTGTGCACTGTTCATCTTCTTCTCCGTTTTGCTCTTCTGGCAGCTGTCGGAAGAACTCTGCTCTTCATTTTCCCTTTCCTAGCCAAATCTCTTACAAAACTTCTCATTCCTTACCCTAACACTTCCTTGGAGGATGTGACATCTGCAGCTTCCATCAACCCTCCGTATTTGTCCATAAACCTTTTCAAGGCCTCAACCGTCTCTGGAAATACAAGGGCACCTTGGAATGTCACATAACCATTGAATCTGTGGCAAAGCAGAAGAAGCTCATCAATGGATCTAAGAATGGTGACACCGCCATCAAAAAAGGCTTTGAATGCCATGTAGGAATTTTTCCAATCTTGCCAAGACATGCCTTTCTCAGATGAATGCCCTTTGGAGGAACCTGCGATAAAGGCATCGCCATTCTTATGATTGTTGTCAGTAATCTCAGCAAGAGCGGTGCTGTTGGAAGTGGTGGAACGGTGCCGGCAGCCATGTCAGTTGTGTCCAGGATCGGAGAAATATGAGGAAGAACTGCTGGAAATGGTGGAACGGTGCCGGCAGCCATGTCGGGTGTGTCTAGGATCGGAGAAATAGGAGGAAGAACTGCTGGAAGTGGTGGAACGGTGTCAGCAGCCATGTCAGGTGTGCTTGGGATTGGATAAGTAGGAAGAAGAACTGTCGGAAGTGGAGGAGAGGTGCCGGCAGCCATGACGAGTGTGTCTAGAGTAGGAAAGGTAGGAGGAAGAACTGCTGGAAGTGGCTGTCAGGTGTCAGCAACCATGTCAGATGTGCCCGAGTTAGGAGGAGAAGGAGGCTGCACTGCCCAAAGGCTCAGGACAACATCAGCAACTGTAGCAGGAAAGGCAAAATCGGTCTCCAATGAGGCACCTGTCGTGTCCTCAATGGTGGGCACGACCTACAGGAGAAGAGCGGAGTATGAACTATGGGACACAATAGGCAGTATGCAATGTCAATATGCCAAGTAGAACAAGCAAGAAGGTCATTTGATACCAGTTCAATGTCAACACGCTGCCCACGATCACTAGCCAAAGCGGGAGATGTATCTGAGGCATCGGGCTCCTCCAAGTTAGTGCCGAAGTTCGGATATGTGTCTTCATCATGGCTATAATATTGCTCTTCATCAAGGTCCTCATCCATACCACTTGTACTGCGAGTGCTCTCTTGCTTGTGGGTGCTAATCTCAGTCTCCGTAGCACCGCTTTCATCGCTACCATCATCACTATTATCATCAACTGTTACCACTACTTTGGGTCCCGAGTCTTCGCCTTTGTTATTGCGGGTATTGGCAAATCGTGTTTCGAGAATGCGCATGCTCCGACGCTTCGGGATCACTGGAACTTCCTTACTCTTACCTTTATTTTGGGGAGTACCTGTAAAATAAAATAAAAGGTATACTTATATATATATATATATATATATAATGGGGAAACAAAAGAAAGCAAAAAAATGGTGGGACTTACTGAGAAGAGACGAAGCTCCTAGCACTGCTTGTTTGCTGCTGCCGGAAGCTACAGGCTGCTGTTGTGGTAGAGGCTCTGGCAAGGCACCCTTTTTTGAGCTAGGGGGACCACTTGGTGCTATCTTGGGGATGAATCTTTTAGGTCCCTTTACAGCTTGTCTTTTCTCAGCGCTGCGGCTCTCCTCCCGCTTCTGTTTCCCATGTGCAGCACTTTTCCCGGTGTTGTGAGAGCCCGTTTTCTCCAACTTCCGCTTTAGCTTCGAAAAATCACCAACAATCTCTCCGCTTTTAAAAGTGAAAGGCAGATTCCGCTTCTCACTTAGGGAGATGGCTTTCTCTTCCAACAATAAGCGGGTGTGACGGACTATGGTGGGAAGTAATCGATCGTAATGGGCAGCGTGGAATCGGCTAAATGCAGCAAAGCAGCGATTCCAGTAGCTTGGGTAAGCTTTCAAGAGACCGCCAGCACGCCCTCTGTTGGCCAAAGCAAGGGCAAAAGGTCTGCCATCTCCCGGTACATGGTCTTCAGTCCAAAAGATTCTATGCAGTGAAAAGGGCTCTCCGTGGATAAGACTGAAAGGCACACCTTGATTAAACCCAAGCTGTCGTCTGACTCGGTAAGGTGAATAATGCACAGAAATTTCCAGGTGGTCGTCACTCAGTGTAGGCAAAGGAAGGCACGCAGCACTTAGCAACGCTTCCCTTTGTAATTGACGGCCTTGTGTTGTCATTATTGGGGCCCCAACTAGATCAGCAGAATCAGCATAGAATGGTATACATTTAAATCCTTTCATTAGAGTACAATAAGGGCGAAAGATAAATCTCTCAACATCATCCAGCAGCTCTAGGAAATTCTGGCCCTTCCTTTGCATCTGTCGTGACCACCTGCAAATCAAAGGGAGAATTTCTGGTACGTAGGAACCCTCATCAGAATCAGCAAGCGCCTTGGCCTTCGAGTAGGGAAGTGGTGATACCTCTATCCCTTTGAAGCGCTCCCATAAAAAGACTTGCAGGAAACTAGAATTCAGGAAAGTCTCCAAAGCCATGGTTCCGGCCGCCCCTTTCTCAAGAGTCTGAACCTAATCAAGCAAACGGTATAGGTGTCCCAGGAACATGGGGGCTAGAGAAAGCACACTGCCACGTGCTATCGCCAATGCCAAATGGAATACCCGCTCGTGCAAACAGTCTTGAGAAAAATCACAAAAAATGAATCTTCCAAGCCATAATGATATAAACGCTGCAAGGCGACACGGCTCATTCCTATTAACATCCCCGAAAAATTGTATCCAGTTGCTAAATCGCAGGGAAGTGCTGGGAGAAGTTAGAGCACCCTTCCGTAAAGTCTCAAGCTTTAGTTTATCTTTCGGAGTTAGCGCAATATGGAAGGGGTCTTGGCTGCCCCAAAGTGGGAGGTGAAAAATATTGGCTACATCCTCAAGTGTGGGAGCAAACTCCCCCCATGAGCAGATAAAGGTGTGTGTTTCGGTACTCCATCGCCTAACCACGTGCCGAAGCATCTTGGCTTCAATATGAATGTCGCAAGCTTTAGAAATAAAGATGGCATCCAGCACCCCTGCCCGACTCAGAATATCACAAGTGGAAGGGTCCCTTAATTCACGATCAACCCACTCTGACCAACCCTCGCTGGTGCCACACGGATATTAGAAGAATAAAGGGACTGCTGGAAATAAGCCCCTCTCTATGCAGCATCTCGATATGGATGCGAGATCAACCACTGGAGTTGTTTCCGGTGCTGGCTCCCCGTTAATGATTATATCTTCATCAGTGCTCTTAAGCAAAGGAGGCGGCCTCCCTCTTTTCAATCTGTCATCTGTGGAATATAGATGATCCCTAAGGATGGATGATGGATTAATGGAGGTCATAATAACTCTTGGTGAAGCAATAAGTACCTGCACATAGAAATATGAAAAGAAGCAAAATAGAATTAGCACACGTAAGATATGTGTCAAGCATGGTTAGTTGAACTCATCCAAGCGAACATGCAATTTAAAATTCAAGCTCATGACAAGTAAAAGTCCCACTCCGTGATCAACAAGCATGACAAGCAAGTCTCTTCTCAAAGTAAAATAATAAAATTTCAACCAGGCAGTACAAAACATGCACTCTGTCAGTTTTTATTTCCCACAAGCAACACACACAAAGATCCACGATTGATCAAGCATGTGTTCTCAAGGAAAGAAAGCCTAGGCCAAGCATCAGTCTACACCTATTCTAAAATACCCAAAGTTGGCAGAGTTATTTACCAAAAGGTTAGGACGAAAGCACCAAAAATCCAAGTTAGAAGACTGAGAAATTCGAAGGTTCCAGCAGCAGAAACATCAAGGGTTTCCAGCACCTACCCTCACCTATGCCTGAGACGTATATACCTGCACAGAAATAAATAAAAGAGAAAGCACATCATGCCAAAATTAGCCTTTTTACACACAAAAGAGGAAGCCCGTGCAAAATAAAAATGAAGAAAAGGGGGAGAAACCCAAGCCAACAAAAAAATTATTACCTTTCCAGCAGCTCGAGCAAAATCAATGAAGGAAGAAACTCAGACAATGGCACGGGCCCTTCCTTGCTAGTACCCACTCCGTGAGCACTCTTGTTGCAGCGGTAACAAGATGGGTAAAAAGGGGGTTTGGTATTTGGCTGCCAAAACAAAAAGCAACACCCATGGGTATGAGAAACCCAACAAATTCTCCAATGAATCTAAGGAAAAACTGGAGAAAAGGGGTACCTTGTTAAATCTTCCAAGGGATGGCCTTGAATGCACCAAGAAGAGGAGAAAATCGGGGATTTGAAGGCAAAATCTGCACAAAAGAAAACCCTTCCAGCATCAGCGAATGGATTCTCTTTGAACGAAGGAGGGACGACGAGGTTGAGTCGAACTGGGGGCTTTCTTCCCAGCAGCTGAAGATGGGTTCCCACATATGAATTTTGGTCCAGCCACTTTTTTGTTGACTTTTCTCCACTTTATCTCATCTTTTTTAGCTGGGACCTGCAAGAGATTTTAAAAAAAGATGCACATGTACATCTAAATTTGCATTTCATGGTGGTGATGCAAATTTACACTTGTTTACACCTCCCTATTGCAGGTGATTCCGATCACAAAAAGTGTATATTTAACATACACCCCCCCTCCAATTGTGGATGCTCTAAGTAGCTCATTGATTGACACAAAAAGTGAGAGAACAAATTGCCATGAGCATATCGGTGTCTTGACTCGAGGCATATATGATCTGGTAGCTTAATGTTTTGTAAAAATTGATTGTATGTTCTATATTAGCTTAAGCAATATTCTTCTCTTCTACTTCTTACCCTTCTTTTCAACACAAATCTAGCTTAAATGTGAACAAAAGTGTTTTCACCTTTGTGTATGTTTTAACACAGTTTTCTTTGTAAGGGGTTTGTTAAAAACATTTATCCTTGTGTCCGAGGTCTTTTATGCTCAATTCCCAATCCAATATCGCTTGTATCAAAAACATACTTTTACCTTCACTCTGATAGTGCATGAATCTCATCTTCATTTCTAACACCTATCCGGTAAGGATGTAAATAACCAACATGGACCCCAAAGGCAAAGGGCTAAAGGACAAACCCACGACCAAATCATGTAATGGTCACAATAGCTCAAAAGCCCAAGTAAAATTACTAGTGGATAATCAAGGTGATCTAAATGGATCCACTTTCAGGTTTTCCATCAAATTTTTAAAGTAAAGTCGGTCTTTAGCATTAATCAAGACGTAAAAATCAACTTTGATACTGACTGTCGCAACAAGTCATCAAGCGTCTCACAAAAAGAAACTTGAAAATAAAGATGATCGTATAGAAGATTGTGTTTGTTATATAATTGACTGATCATCTAAATTTTTGTTGCACTCGAGGGTATGGCCTAGCTCAAAAAACGACGTTGCAATTCTCCTAGCGGTAACACGCCGACAGAAAGGCCAGTAATTGGGGAAAAGTGTTCTTCTTTTCTTGTGGCGATTGCAGCTTTGGTGGTTTGCATTACAACTTTAAAGAAAACTCATCATTGGACTTATTAATAACGAAAAATATTAATAATTTCTAAAGTAGCTAATTAAACATGAATAAACCATCCCAAAACCAAAAAAATGGGACATCAATTCATAAACAAATGCGTTAAAACAAAATGAAGTCGAAAATCAACTCAACCCACCATCATAAAATTGTATGATCAAATTAATTTCGCCAACTAATTAACCCAAGAAATTATGCTAACATATTCACAATCTAAATATTTATATATATATATCTAATTTTTATAATTAAAAAAATTGAAGAAAATGATATGGATCAGAGGGTACAACCGCAGAAGACAAAGAAGAAGCAAAGCATGGCAGCCAAGACCAAGGACTCTACCACAGTTATCAAGGTCCACAGCACATCATCAAGTATTGAGAACCGCGGCCATCTGAAGCTCTGCAAATTCAAGCTCAAGCTCCACCCAGAAGTGAAGTAGGAGAAGTCGAATATTGCCGCCCACCGGAATATTCCTGCGGAAGGCATGGAGAAGTCAAAGTCCAGCCAGCTGAAAGCAGAGGACTACCACGTTGCTGCAGGGCACAGGATGATATATATATATATATATATATGATCTGTGTGTTGTGTTCCTTCCTTGAATCTTTTTCTTTTCTTTTCTCCTTCTTTTATGTTTGACAGAGCAGAGGTTTCTAGCATAACATCAAAGGTAGACTTGGCGGAGGAATAGTAAGTGGGATTTATTAGGCTTTATTAGGCATTTATGTACCAAATCCACGTGTTCCAGCTATGATTAATTTGACCCTGCCAATTGGGTGGTGGTCGAGTACTTTGAATGGATGACCTGAGGCATGGATTAATTCATGCGGGGACGATTACTGATATGTCAATTTAAAACACAGTGACACAGATTCTACTGTATGCACTAAATATGGTCCTTTTATTTTTCTTACCTAGAAAGGAGAATATAAAAAGTCGTAACCGCATATGATAAACATGAGTAAAAGTCGAATTCTTGTTGTGAATGTAAATGAAGTGAATAATCACTTTTAAATTATAAGTTCTTATAAAATTTACCCGTAATTACGACACCCGGCAATATATTAACACATAGTAGTAAACTTGGCATTTCGGGAACTTTCAACACATTATTAGTATTGTTATTTGGGTCAAAGTTTAGAGATAAATATACTCTTAGTTTCTTGTTGTTGAGACATTAGAGGTTGGATTGTGGTAGAGAGGAGAGCAATTAGGTTAAATCAAGATATAGTTGGATATATACATGGATAGATAAGGCATATGCAATCCAAACAGAAAAGTAGTTTTATGTTTGAAGGGAAGGTGATCATGAAACGCTAGCAGGTATTGTCGTTTCTTGGATTCGTGACTCATGAGATGATGATGAGAGCCATCCCGGCTGACTTTTAGGTGAATATATCTCCAATGTTTTTTATTATTATTTATTTTATATATATATATAATATATATTTTGCAATGAGTTGTTAATATCGTGTTGGTTTATTCTATTGTTTTACCTACCTTACTTGGTAAGTCTTTGAACGCTATACGTTCGACCCAACAACCATTTGAACCATACCCTGTCATTCTCAATCTCAACTGTATACTATTTTTTTTTCTTTTCATTTTCCTTTTCTGACAATGAAATTTGAAAATTCCGCCTAATGGGTTTGAATGGACCGGGGACAATTTTTGCATGTTTCTCCCACTCAAGGAAAGTGTGGGGTTTCTTGTTTTTTAAGAAAAAATTAAAACCCAACACAGCACCTTACCTTCCAAAATCAAATCACAACACTATACAGAGTCATGCATATGCACCAAAACTATGTGAAATCACCAAAGACAAAATCCGAAGGGCCCGTAGCCGAAGACCCTTCGGATTTTGATTGTAACAAAGATTTTTTTTATTTAAGAAAATACAAGTTTATTGAGTTTTAGAATTTGGGTGTTTTGGGTTTGAAAATTTTGGTATATTATGGTTATTTTAAATTTAGGGTTCTCGTCTATGCGACTGTCACTATAATAACAAAGAGGAATGCTAGCAACCTTCTTTCTAAAATTCTCCTTTGGACCTTCTTCTTTTTTTGCTTGACATGTGTCATTCTCTTTGCACTTAAAACAATGTCATTAATATATTATACAAGCTAACTTTTTCTTTCCAAGTTTACCCTTATTAAATGTATTCAATTTATCAAAAAAAAATTTACAACTTTCTTACCATCTTATTAATTTTTTTCTAACGTCAATTATTTTTTTTAAAAGAAAATATCTACTTTTAAGAAGAAAAGTCCCTTTTTTAAAATAAAAAAAAACACAAAGGGTTTAGATTAAATTTAAAAACAAAATCCTTTGTGTTTTTAAAAAAAAGGGACATTTCCTCTTTTTTGAAAAAAGAAAACATTTTCTTTAAAAAAATAATTGACGTTTTAAAAAAAAAATGGTAAGAAAGTTGTGAAATTTTTTTGGATAAATTGAATACATTTAATAAGGGTAAACTTGGAAGCAAAAGTTAACTTGTATAATGTATTAATGACATTGTTTAAAGTGTAAGGAGAATGACACATGTCAAACAAAAAATGGAGAAAGTCCAAAAGCGAAGGTTAGAGAGAAGGTTGCTAGAATTCCCCAATAACAAAAGCATCAAGGAAGTAAAATTTTGGCCATGTTCGATAGAACTGCCAGACTTTGCCTGCTATTAATGTACTTGGTTTTACGAGATAGATTAAGACACCAGCATGTGCATCGTAGGGCCTCTGTGTCCGTAAGGCGTAAACAAAAAGGTTAGGCGATATAAAAAAAAAGGAATAAATATCTTATGGTATAAGTAGCAATGTGCATGGTATAACCGTATAAACCATATCACAAAAGTTTACAACTTTTTTCTTATTTAAGGGAAGAGATACACTTTTCCCTAAATATGGTATACACGTGATATAGTATAAAATTAATGATCATAAATTATTAGAATCTATAAAGACGGGATTCAGAATGAGGTGAAAAAAATGGGTATTTTGTCATAGCAAACTAGCATATCCCACTTATAAAGAGAGGAGAGACTTCAATTAATGATATTTTTTGTATACGATGCAAAGAGATTAAGGGCTCGTTTGGGACTGATTCTCTATGAAGCACTTCTACCAAAAGCACTTTTATTATAAAGATGTTGAAATTTCATAAGAAATCAAAGTGCTTCTTGGAAAAACACTTAGGAGTGCTTTCTGAAGAAGTACATGACAGGTGTTTCTCCAGAAAGTGCTTCTAAACTTTTCTGCCAAATGCTGTCATAAGTGTTTTTGGTTATTATAAAACATTTTTAATTGTTCCAGAAGTAATCCCAAACGGGCTCTAAAACTGGTTGAACTTCTTGAGAATGAAACTCCATGTCTAATCCTATGAGATGGAAATGGAAGATGTTCATTCCCATGTTTGGGAACGCTGGAAAATGAGGATCAGGAAATGTCACTTTATTTCATTCCCATGTTTGGTTTGTGCAGTATTTGGAATGAAAAATTGTTGAGGTTTCAAATAATATCAATTTTCATTTATTAAAAGTTATGAATAAAAAAGTGGTATTTGAAATTTTGAATGTGGGTAAATTAGTCCAAAATAACTGCACTAAGAAGAGCCAAGGGTATGAAATTCCCCAACATGGGAAGTTCAGAACCAATCAGGTATTACATTCTCAATACTCAATACCAAACATAAAATGTAATTTCATACTCATTCCAAAGCTTATATCTAAACCTTAAACCAAACAAGCCCTAACTTAGATTAACATTAGTTTTTAAGTATGACTGCAAAAGAAATACACGAAATTACCAAAAAAAAAGTTTTTAACATTGTGTAAGAAAGTTTTGTTTAATATTGAGTTGTTTTTTTTTATGAGCTCCACCCTAGCAAAACAGAAAAAAAAAAAAAAAAAATATGGGGGCCCACAGCATGGCTTCAAAAGCCCCCTCAGAAAACGATGGGCCAGATATTTTGGTTTTTAAACTTTTGATTGATAGCCTCGATCCGGAACGGTTAAATAGCTTGCCTAGCCCAAAGCATATGGGCCCAAAATCTGGAGAACACGAAAAGAAACCCTAACCCTAGAGACCTCGAGCACGCCCTCCTTGCACGTGACGATCAGCTGACTACAAACGAATATGAAGCGCCGCAGGAAACCCCATAAACACAAAAGTACAAATTGGCTCATGAGGACCGTCCGATTTATGGCCACGTCACCTATCCGCGTGAACCCGTGTTTCAGCGGCTGAGATCACTGGTTGCAGAGCTACTGGTAGAGCGAACCAAGAAGCTCCTCTCTCGTCCCTCTCTCTCATCCAAATCCCAATTCGTTTTCCAGACAAAAACCAAGAGATTTTCTCTAGGAACTTGTGTGAGGTTTGTTTAGAGATGAAGTTTATGGAGGAAGTTGTGGAGGAAAACGAAGTTAAGCCTTTGACTGCTGAGCAATTGGAGCAATCTGAGTCGGAGTCTGAGTCGGAGTCAAATGACAGCCTAAACGACGAAGAAGAGGATGGTGATGATGATGACGAGGACGACGAGGACGACGACGATGTGGACGAAGACGACGACGACGATGAGGATGAAGACGAGGACGATGACGACGATGTGCAGGAGGTCGTACAGTCCTCTGGAGGTCCTCCAGTTCAGTCCGTCGATGACGAAGACGATGAGGATGAAGACGACGAAGAAGGTGAAGGAGGTGACGATGATGATGACGGCGAGGGAGACGACGACGACGACGACGACGAGGGCGAGGCTGAAGAGGAGGTAATAAGCTCTAACTCTTTTTTATTTTCGTTTTTTCAAATTAAAAAATTTATATTATTATTTCTTCTGGTTTTTTGTTTAAATTCATCAGATCTGGTATTTTTTGTATGTATTTTGTTCTGTTTATGTGGATAGATGTTATTTGATCTGATTTTGCCAGTAGCCTGCTCTTGAAATTTAATTTGAGGAATTTTTATTCTGTTTATTTTTTCTTTCTCAAGGTTAAAGTTTGTTTTCCCCTAATTTTGTAGTCTTTTTGTAGATTCCAAAGATTTTTCTCAGATCTGTTTTTCTGAATTTCTAGCAAACAGTATTGGCCCTGTTTGTAGTCAATCGCTTCATGACTTTGTCAACAGAGAACTATGTATTATATTTGTGGTTCATTTGCAGTCCATAGTTACAATTTTTTTGGTCAACTCAGTCCATAGTTATATGCTTTGCCTAAAGACTAGACATTTAATTAATTTCTGGTTTTCTTTTATTTTTTATTTTCGGGAATAAATTGAATGGTAGTATTATCACAGATCTTGAAGCTTTTCCATCTAGTTTATTATTTGTGCATTTAATTTTTGAATTATCTCCTGTAAGAATCTTTCTCTGTTGCTATGATAGAGAAATCCTGCATCCAGATTCTCCTCCTTGCGTTTAATACTTTGGCCTGTGACTGATGGTTGTGGCTAAGGTTTTGGACTTTTTGTTTTTTGCGTTAAGCTTTCATTTTTTTCTTTTCATGTCTCATACAACTTTTGAAATTATCTTTATGAATTTGCTTTTTTCTCTGTTTCTTCTGTTAATTTGGCAGTTCGTTTATTGCGGCTTTTGGTGCTTTTACTTTTGGCTTGTTTAAATTGGGAAGCTCCTTGCAGCCCGTACCCTTTGTTGACTAAAATACTGATGTATTTCAGTATTTTACCTCTGATTTCCAAAATTATATCTTTTTGTAAACTTTGCTTTCTGAGAAGTTATGTGGTAAAGGTTTAAGTTTTCAAAGAAATTAATCCCCAATCTGAGTTTGAAACTGACAGTCTGATGGAATTGACAGCTTGGTTAATTTGAAGAATATGAGTTTCAATTCTCCTTTGTTTGAATAAAAATTTGTCTTTTCGCCTCCCGAGTGGTTCACTTGTTTGACAGTACCATTTTTCATTTCATATATGCATCTGTTTCTGTGATTTTAATGGTACCTGCTGTCAGTTAGACCGTCGCTGACATCTTTTGAAACTATATAGGATGATATAGGAACGGAGTACCTTGTCCGGCCAGTAGGGCGTGCAGAGGATGAGGAAGATGCGAGTGATTTTGAGCCAGAAGAGAATGGAGAAGATGAAGATGTGGACGAAGAAGAAGATGAGGACGATGATGCGGGTGGGAAGGTGGAGGCTCCTCCAAAGAGAAAGAGATCATCAGACAAGGATGATTCAGATGGTGATGATGGTGGAGAGGATGATGAGAGACCCTCCAAGCGATAGGGCAGGGCCCCTTGTCCTTGGTTTGAGGACTGACCATTAACAAATAGGTCAATCTCTCGCTTCACTCACTCTCTTAAACTCATGTCCTGTTTGTAGAAAGAAAGAAGGATACGATGCGTCCTGAATTCTGTGCTACCCTTTTTTTTTTTGGTTGCTGTAGTATCATTGTCATGGTGCAGTATATTTCTTAGGGTTTACAATATTTTGTTAATGCTTAGTTATGTCAGTCAGTGAATTGTGTGGTGGTGGTGGTGGTAGTGGTAGTGGTAGGGCATTTGAAAGAGGTGGTTTTAGAAGTTATGTAAGTTTAAGGAACTCGATTAAGGCTTGTAGCTTTAAATACTCTCTCTCTCCCTCGCTCTCTCATTTGCTAGGTTGTTCATTTGCAGATTTCCTTAGGTAGGACCCCCTTCCTTTTGCTCTTAATTTTTGGTTGGTTGAATTGAAACTTGGAAGGTTTGGTAAAATCTTATCGCTTGATATATTATGGAAGAAGCATCAATCCGCATCTTCCCATCATCTATTAATATTTTCCTTTTTATTTTATCGTATTTATTTGCTGGGTGTAGTAGTTGGTAGCTTTTTGGTAGAGGTTCGGAATTCTCATGCACTCAATAAATATGTGTAAATTCACCTCTTTTAATCGATTGTACTATTGAAAAAAATATATTGGTCGGAAACTTCAAAAAAGTTACTGTGAAATAATAATTGAAAATTATATAATACCCAACGAATTGGGATGGTGCAATTGAGTGAAAGAGACGAATGCCCTTAGAAAAAAAAAAGCAATAAGGTTAATAAATGAATGATGGGCCGACGATTATGAGTGTTCAGTGTATGTTGCTATCAGTTAGCTATTTTTTTATTATTGAGAAATTAACTGGCATTGTTTGTTTATAACTTTATAGTGACCTAGTCCATTGTAAAAGGAAATTAACTTCCGGATAAGTAGTTTCAAGTTTGAATATTTACGACATTTTAGTAGTGTGTGAGTGTGAAAGAAACTTCCCTTCTCTTGTAGTTTATTAGCTTATATTAAAGTCTAATTCATTTAAGTTTTCCTTATCGTTTTTATTCAAGTTTAGTTTAGACTTAAATTTGTGTCAATGAATAATTAGTGATGACATGACCTTTTTTTTTTTAGGTCTCGTCAAAGCAGATGGGTAGTCGGGGAGTGATGGGACGACACTGATAATGAGTAACAGGAACAAACATGGACTACATTCAGAGCCATGGACAAGTTGGGCCTGGTCTTACAGTATATCATTTGGTTGGATCCGAAAATTTGACGCAAGCTCTTCAATTCAAAGTCTGCCGAGAAGAATTTTATCACGCCATCCTTTTCCACAGAGAAAAGGCTTTAAAAAGAAGGCAAATTATATATAAAAATATCCGAAGACGGCAAACGCAGGAGAAAAATTTAGTTTAAATGGAATAACATTGTTTTTGCTTTTTTTGTCCAATAATATTATGCCACATGGAAGAGTTATCATGTTTGTCATAGCGTTATTAGTTGGGAATAACAAAATAGTGTTATTTCAGTGACATGAAAGTTTTTTTCCAAATATAGAGTGCTTACACTATCTCCAATGGAAAATGTGATGAGTAAGTGTGTGTTAAAAATGAATTCTATGTATTTTTATGTGTTCGAAATGAATTTTGATTTATGTGAAGTTTTACTTTAAGTTAAATCCATATGTACTTGTAGTATTGACCTGTTTTTGAAATAATTACAGATTGATGTGTTTCTTATTATGCAATCAAACATGCGCTTTATAATTGGAGTAGTAGTTTAACGAATAAAATTTTGATAAAACAAAGACTTTGCCTTTGTAATAATATGGTTATTATTTACGGTAATAATTTCAAAATATTATAATGGAAATGGAAATGGAAATATTTTTGCTTATTATTTTAACTCAAGGTGTATACTCATTTTCTTTCTTAATACTTGATACGTGTCTAAAATTGAAAACATTTATTATAGGCAATATAGTTGGATACCAACTCCATTCACTTAGGTAATATTGTTCGATACCAACTCCATTCACTTGTTTGTAGTGTCAATCTCAATCTTTAAAAAACAATATCCCTAAAGTTGAAGTTAGATGTGACAAGTTTGCTGTTCTATCTCCCTCCATTTATAATTAGTCATTGAAATTTATCCCACTTTCCCTTAACAAGAAGATAAGAAAATAGCCAACGGTCTAGCGAGTGGAAATAACTTTTACTTGCAAATGTTCTCAGATCCAAATTCTCATATACTTTGACAGTGTGTGAGAAAACCTCATCAACCTCATCGCCTAACATCGGTTATATGTATAATTGGAAAAAAATTTGAAAATTTTTTGGAAAACACGGACGTTAATGTGTGGGTGTCAGAACCCACTCAATCCTCACAAGTGAGAACGGTGGATCCACATCCACACCGTCCGATTAGAATCCTACGCCTCACAAACAAAGGGCCCTAACTCCATCTATCCCCATACCATAACAAGGGAAATTAAGGAAACGATTTAATTTAAATAATAGTTAGAAGAAATGGCGCTATCCCAAGAAAATAAACGAAGTAAAACAAACAAGAAGATCTTTCATTCAAAGAATTTTTTTTTTAAAAAAAAAAAAGGAAAAAGAAGGCAATTATAATCATATATGGTTGTCACTCACTAACTCACCGTCTCTCTCCCTCTGAGTCTGTTTCTCACTCGTTTTTCACCTTCTCCTTCCCTCCGACGCGCTCTCTCTCTCTCTCTCTCTCTCTCTCTCTCTCTCAATTTAATACTCTGTATCGCGGCGTATATTACAATACATTGCATTTCATCCTTAGATTCGTTTCCATTTCTTCTCTGAGCGAGTGAATCGGATCCGTGAAATGCTTGCTCGTTGATCTCTGTGTTTGATCCGAGGCTTGCTAAGATGATGATCTTTAGCCCCGTCACTGTTGGCCAGGTACTCAATTTCTCAGCTTCCAGTGTTTTCTTTCAGATCTTGCTCGGATTTGAGTGTGCGCTTTTGAATTGATGTAGTTCTGTCGGTGATTTTTGTTCAAGGATAAGTAAGAATTTTACTTCCATGCATTGCAGGTTTCGTTTTTGCTTGGAGTTATACCTCTCATCGCAGCTTGGATTTATTCTGAGTTCTTGGAGTACAAGAAGAATTCACTCTCTTCAAAATTGTGAGTTTAAAACTTTTTGCGCTGTAGTTCAATTGCTTATTGTATTATTATGCATATAACCATTCAATTTAGAACTACATTGTATGTGTATGTAACTGATCGAATAAGCGTTTTGTGTTTGTGCTGAATAAGATTGGTTTTTGACACTAGTAGGTACTCTGAAGTAAATTTGGTTGAAGTGGAAAAAGAGGCGGTTAAAGAGGATGACAGAGCTGTTTTATTAGAGGGCGGAGGTCTCCAATCCGCCTCACCGAAAGCTCGAACTTTATCTGCCTGGTCGCCTATATTCAGGTTTCTAAATTACGGTCATTGCACAAGTTTTCAATTTAAAATGCTCATACCATGTGCTTATGATTATTATATCGGTGTAGGTTCATTTTGATGGATGAGGCCTTCTTGCTTGAAAACCGGTTGACGCTTAGAGCAATGTAAGTCAATTTATTCATGGATCAAATTAAGGAGTATTCTTTACTGCTGTATTGGAATGTTGACCTTTGCCTTTCTTTCTCTCTCGTCTACAGATCTGAATTTAGTGTCCTTTTAGCATACTTCTACTTATGTGATCGTACGGATTTCTTCAACACATCAACTAAGGTGACTTTGATAACTTAGTCGTTTGTATGTTAAGCATTTCAGTCTTCCTACTCGGCATTGTTTGGTTTTCAATAAAGCAATGTCTCTAAACAAATATTTGATTACAAACGCTGATTTAAATTGTAGAAAGAAAAAAAAGCACTAGTGAAATTCATCTATGTTCTCCATTTTGCCTTTTGTTTTTAAAATATCTCTTTGTGACAAGCCTTATATATTTAAATGTCATCTGTTTGTGCAGAGTTACAACCGGGATCTTTTCATATTTCTTTACTTCCTTCTCATCATAGTTTCGGCAATGGCTTCTTTCACGATACATAATGAGAAGTCTCCCTTAACTGGGAAATCCATTCTTTATCTGAATAGGCATCAAACTGAGGAGTGGAAAGGCTGGATGCAGGTTGGTCAATTTGTTTTCATTTATGACGTATGCTTGTTGATTATGCTTATATGTTGGTCAATTGATTTTGGCACCCATGTTCGACATAAAAACCATTAGTTCTTGGTGTATGTTCATCAAATCATATGCTTCTGTCATCTACAATACTACAAGGCATCTGGTTTTCCATGTCTAACTTTGTCATTTCCAGCACAAAAAGTTCATCAGTGTTAGAGTGCATGGAAGATTTCTAAACACGTGCTATTAGGACTTATATAATTATATATCCATGTTAGTCTTGTCATCATTGAGGTCTTACCCTTTGTTCCTCCATGTTACAGGTGTTATTTTTGTTGTACCACTATTTTGCTGCGACAGAAATTTATAATGCAATCCGAGTATTTATTGCCGCATATGTCTGGATGACTGGATTTGGAAACTTTTCTTATTATTATGTTCGCAAAGATTTCAGCCTAGCAAGGTTTGCACAGGTATGCAGTTCCCTAGATCTATAAGATTGTGTGGGTGAGTTTGTCACATTTAGCGTATATCTAACGCATTTCATTCCTTGTTGTTGAGCAGATGATGTGGCGGCTAAATTTCTTGGTATTGTTTTGCTGTGTTGTCCTTGACAACAGTTACGTGCTATACTACATCTGTCCCATGCACACTCTGTTCACTCTTATGGTTTATGGGGCACTCGGTATTATGAACAAGCATAATGAGATTGGGTCAGTGATAGCTGTAAAAATCATTGGTTGTTTCTTGGTTGTTATCTTGGTATGGGAAATACCTGGAGTGTTTGAATTGCTCTGGAGCCCACTCACATTCCTACTTGGTAAGTAACTGGTTGAGCATTATTTTCCATGTAAAGACATTGCACATCACTGACCCGAATTCCTAATAAAATTGCAGGTTACACAGATCCTGCGAAACCAGGTTTACCCCTCTTGCATGAATGGCATTTCCGCTCGGGCCTTGATCGATACATATGGATAATTGGAATGATATATGCTTACTATCATCCAACCGTAAGACTCAATAAAAATCCTGTTCATTTTTCCCTATTTTCTGATCTAATTTTATCTTTCGTGTAAACTTTCATATTTGACTGGTGTGTTCGATATGGATCTGTTTGGTTTGTCATTCCTATGATTCAGTAGCTAACCAATTGGCGTAAGTCTTTATAGGTTGAAAGGTGGATGGAGAAACTGGAGGAAGCAGAATGGAAGCGTAAAATGTCAATCAAAACAGCTGTTACACTGATAACCGTAACGGTATTATAATTCTCATAATCACGAAAATTCTGCTTCTTAAACATTCATCTCTGATCCAGTCTCTGAATTTCTAGGTGGGATATCTGTGGTTTGAGTATATATACAAGATGGACAAGCTTACTTACAATAAATATCATCCATATACCTCATGGATTCCTATAACGTATGGTATCTTGCCCTAAGTATTTTAACATTTTCGACCACCCCTAAATTTTTTTTATTTGCTAATATAGCATCTTGGTCTTGCTGATCAGGGTCTACATAAGTTTGCGCAATGTCACACAGCAATTCCGCGGCTACTCTTTGACCCTTTTTGCGTGAGTGTTTCATCTTGCGATCTCTCTGATTTTAATCTGTTTCTTCTCACACATTAGAGTCATAGCATTTGCTGCAGACACCATCGGGTGTAATTCTTAAAGATTATGGTAGCTTTATCTTTTTTGTTTTCAGTAAAAAATTACACCATTATAAAGATGCTTGTGATCTTTAAAACTTATGGTTTTTTTTTCCCTAACATTATTTTTGGTTTACCAGATGGCTTGGAAAGATAACACTGGAGACCTACATCTTGCAATTCCACGTCTGGTTAAGGTACACTGAAGCTCACTTTGTACTCCAGTTATTTGCTAAAGACAGTCCATAAGTGTTTACCAATGTTAGCAAAAAGGAAAAATTGTCATAAATTCCCTGTGAATCTTAGGGTAATTTTAAATATCCCCTCTCAACTTCTATTTTGATCAATTCCCCCTACACCAAAGAAACACAAAGAAGGTGGAGCAGTAGTTCCTTCTGTTAGTCTATAGTAAAAAAGGGATCAATATCTTAAATGAGAAATGAAATTTTCTTGATGAGTCACTGAGAATTGGTCGAACCTCAGTTTCCCTTTTAATTTTGGTTTTAATGGAAGGTCGCATGGTACACATGTTTATGCCTACATTACCTACGTTTCTTATTCTGACTTGCATGAAAACTTGCAGATCTGGTCTCCCTGATGCTCAGCCTAAGTTGTTGCTCTCTATGATCCCAGAATACCCGCTATTAAACTTCATGCTCACTTCCGCCATTTACGTCGCAGTAAGTAAAGGATGTTATATGCTGTAATCTGAAAATATCTGGCCTTTCTTTTTCATGCTTCAATTTTTGCATGCTTGCTTGCAGATCTCTTACAGGCTTTTTGACCTGACAAATACGTTGAAAATAGCATTTGTACCCAGTAAAGATAACAAGCGCCTTGTCAACAACATAATTACAGCCACAGCAATATCATGTGGATTATACTTCATCTCTTTTGTCTTCCTAAAAATCCCCCAAATGCTGGTAAGTTTTACTCCTCTGAATTGGTTAATCAAGTCTCAGTCCGTTTCACGCTGTCCAAAATGTGTATGAGTGCAAATCATTCCTTGGCCTTAAAAGCTGAAGACCTACTCATGGAAATGCATGTACTAACCTCCATCCTAATGTTCGATATCGCATTTCTTTAAATAGAGAGTGGGATGGTGGGATATGTACACTACGGTTTTCATCAGGAAGGTCAAGTGCCAAGGAATGACGGCCCTACGTAAAGCTGAAATTTTGTTCCGTCAAAAATTTAACTTGAACACTACATCGGAAATTTAAAGTTGAAAGTTTTAATATGGTTTCGCATCTCACTCTGGAATTTGGTTGATACTTGAAAAAACTCCACAGGTGTGATAATTCAAATACGAAAAAAGATATATTACACAAGGCCACTTGCTTGTAAAAGTTATTCGTGAACACGGGAGAATGCCATTCCACTGCAACAGTTCTTTGCCTCCGTAACCCATTGGAGATACGGATTCATCTGCTGCTGATTGTCTGGGTTATTAATGGAAATGCAGATCATTGTATTAGTTTTTCTTTTCTTCTCAGCAATGAGCATTGTATTAGTATTAGATTTTGGGGCATAAATTGTATAGGGAAGGGTGGGTAATCAATTTGACCTCCAACCAGTGGGATACCTTTGCCATACTTAATACTCAACTTTTGCTACCATTATAGTAAAATGATCCAAGTGTTTGTCAAACATCTCGTACTTCCTTTTTGGTCTTTTCGTTTTCAAAATAGTTAGTCCTAAAGAATTTTACCCAGAAAAAAGTAGAAAAGAAATTAGTCACTTCTCTTTGGATGGGCTCTCTGATCCATGAATGCTACGCCTCAATATATAAAATTTCATTTCATCACCTTTATCTAACATTTGAATTGGTTAAAAGAAAACTATTTTGATTACAATCCAACGAACAAAGCAGCTTTCATAAAACAAATTACCTAAAACAAAAAGTTCTGCAGGTACGTCAATAAGCCTAAGCATGCAAGCCTTTTAGCTAAAGTGTTTTCATGGGGAAAAATAGAGGCGGACAAAGCCCACAATTACATTCGTTTAACACAAATAACTTGGCCATCCCCAAAGCAGCAGCGGATTCACTTCATTCTTGATATGGTAAAGAGTTGGCAGCAACGCGGGGTTCCTTCAGTTCGAGATGTTGCAGATAACTCCTCAGAATATATGCACAATGTCATAAGCAAATCTTTTTATGTCAAGGAAAACAAGTGAACATCAGAGACATAGGAATTAGCTAAAACGCATGTTTTCAGATTTTCACAGAAATTCGGTCTAACATGATTTTGCGAAATACCAATGCTCTTGGAGGCACCATGGTCATGCCATAAGAGTTGTCATGTCGAAAAAGTACTAGTTTTCAGATATTAACAACATCAATTCAGTACCATAAATCGGTCACACACATACACACATATTGTTATTATTAAGTATGCTCTCATTTGTTTAAAGGATACGTCCAGAACAGCACAAATGACTGCAAAATGAAAAGAAAACAGTTGTTAGTCAAAGGTAAAAGAGAAGAAGGAAATCAAGAAGATGAAGGTATTGATAATGTTAGATGTGTCATCACAAATTTTACACAAGTTTAATAACTATATTAGATATATCAGCAATGACAACTATTTTAAAGTGTAGCCTATCAAAGAGAAATGTTAAATAAAAGAGAGCGTACCAAAAGCCCACCGAGAAAGCCATCAAGTATAATCTGGTTCCAGCTATCAAAATATGAATGAACTGTAAACCCCGCCTTGGCAATGAGTCCAACTGAAGTGACAGCCATAACAAGAAAATAAAAGATAAAACCAGTAAGGCCTGTGAATCCCAAAATTCCAGCAATGACCCCACCGATGATAGACATAAATGTTCGGCTGCACAAGGGGAAATACAGAATTTTTTAGTATTGACACAGAAAGTTGTAAGAATGGATTAGCTAGCATGACAAAGTTTGAAGTTATCAAATTCTTTGGAGTGAGATCTTCCCACATGTTATTATGATGAATCAAAAAGGTTATTTTGTTACACTAGCCTGTTATCATATAGTAATCAACATGAGCAATATCTGGAACCACAATCCCTCCCAACATTTAACAAGACATTTCATCATCAATTACTGGAGAAAACTGAACAAACTATAAGAGCTAAAATCTATAAATAAATAAAAATTCCTTGTTTTATTGCCCTCCCTCCTCCTAAGATCGACATAGAAACCAACCTTTTGAGGCTTGACAAGTCAATGTAAAGAACATATGGGGGCAGAGAATAGATTCATGGTCTACGAAGTTATCAAAACAAACCTGTAATATATAACTTTCATGTTACTTTGCAAATTCTCAGCATTGAGGGTTGGCACAACATTTGCAGCCTCGCTCAGTTTCTTCTCAGATGCACTTGAGTCATTATGTCCATCCATACCTTCTCCTTTCTGTGAGCTGACAAATAATTTCTGAAGAAAAAAGACAAAATAAAAACCATCCCTTAGTTTGGTACAAACCATCAGTGAATAACTAATACAAGTTCATAGAGCACCCAGTCAGCGAAAACATAAATCATAGCATAAGCATGAACAAAAAAAAAAAAACAAAAAAAGGAATTGGAACAGGTGAAACTACCGAGGAAGCAAATATACACAAAAATTTCAGAACACAATGGGTGGACTCCTAGGTACTTCCTAAATTCACAGGCATGGTAAATCTCAAACTCCACCGCCAGAGGAGAAAAACTAGGGAGAACAAGGGTCAAATGGGTTTGCTTTAAGTTTTGCAAACACATAGAAGACTCTTTAATGGGTTTAAGATGAATTAAATTATCAAGATTTCAACATATAAACCTCACTTAACCAGCTAAAACCAGTCATGAATATTGGCGATCCTGGCGCCTTAAGTCCATATCAGACCTTTGATATCTCTCACTCAGCACATCAGCACCAGTTGAACTGGGTTATATTTTCTTTTTTTTTTCCTTCTTCTAGGAACTACATCTAACACCAAGAAAATTATACAGAAACAAAGATAGAATCACACAAAAATCCAATGTTTACAATGAATTACTGGAAAAAAAAAATTAAAACCCACGTCCTTATAAAGAAAAATTAAAACACAGAATATGGTTCCGCATGTTCCAGATTCAGTTAATATAGAATAGATAACAAACGGTAAGATCTGTTATTTGGGAACTGAAGACAACATAACATCAAATTCGTCAAAAACATAAACAACCAAAACGGAAAACAGAATTGAGGAAATTAAGATTACCAGAGATGGATGTACGTACACTGAGGAGCGATCGGAGGCCTGCTCTTCCACTCTGCTGCTGAATGAGCTTTGTTTTTGTCTAATTGGGTTTTTGGGTTCTTAGAAGAAAACTGAGTCCGAGTCGGAGTGTGTGTGTGTCCGACTTTTTATTAATTCATATTTCGCCCCAAATAGTTTTATATTTACATCAGCACCCCACATTTTTATTCTACATACATATACAACCCAAACTTCTGAGAAGACGATGGTACTCCCCTCCTGAACATGAAAATCCGGCGTTGAGCTAGAATTTGAACCATTTACTGCAAACC
Source organism: Prunus mume (assembly GCF_000346735.1). The sequence goes on from NC_024127.1 coordinate 32,971,250, forward strand.
CAACTCTAAGAAACCTTCAAAATTTCGAACTTTCATTATTTGCACACTCAAAATTTTATCTTTTTTTTTTTGGTTCTTGCTTTGGTCACCATTTTCGAATTCATAAACTTTGTGTTAGCTGGGGTTTGGGGGTTTTTGTTATTTGATGAGCTGAATTTGAGCTTGTCCTTATCATGTATTTGAAAGAAGGATGCTCCCTGCTGCTAAAAGTTCACAAACCATCAAGACCATTTGTGCTCAACACAAACCCAATTCTCAATTCAAACCCTAAACCCCAAATGGAACCCAGCCAAGCCTTTCTTGAAGAGTATGATGTGTTGCAGAGGTTAAGACACGAGCACCACATAGCGTCGGCATTAGAATACTTCAGGTCCATTTCCAATTCAAGAGCTTTCAAGCACACCCCATTAACGTACGAGGCCATGATTGTGAAGCTTGGGAGCCAATGTGAAATGGATGGTGTGCAGTACCTATTGAACCAAATGAAATTGGAGGGACTTGGCTGCTCTGAGGAGTTGTTCATAAGTGTGATCAACTCTTATAGGCGAGCTGGGTTGGCTGAGCAGGCGTTGAAAATGTTCTATAGGATAAGAGAATTTGGATGCAAACCAACGGTCAAGATTTACAATCACCTCTTGGATGCATTGCTTAGTGAGAATAGGTTTCAGATGATTAATCCGATATATAGTAATATGAAGAAAGATGGGATGGAGCCAAATGTGTATACATATAACATTCTTTTGAAGGCGTTGTGTAAAAATGATAGAGTGGATGGTGCTCACAAGTTGCTTGTTGAAATGTCGAAGAAGGGATGTTCTCCAGACGCGGTGAGCTATACGACTGTAGTGTCTGCTTTGTGTAGAGTTGGAAAGGTAGAAGAAGCCAGGGAGCTTGCTGTTAGGTTTGATCCCATTGTGCCTGTTTATAATGCTGTGATAAATGGGGTATGCAAAGAGTGCAAAATTGAGGAGGCTTTGGAATTGTTGGTTGAAATGGTGGATAAAGGAATAGACCCTAATGTTATCACATACTCAACGATTATTAATTATCTTTCTGATATGAGGAACGTTGAGTCTGCTCTTGCACTTTTGGCTCAAATGTTTGTGAGAGGATGTAGTCCTAATATTCACACATTTACTTCCTTGATAAAGGGTTATTTTCTAGAAGGGAGAGTCCATGAAGCTCTTGGCTTGTGGAAACGCATAATTCGTGAGGGATTTGTGCCCAATATTATTGCATATACTAGTCTGATGCATGGTCTCTGCTCCAATGGGAAAATGGGTGATGCTGTATCTGTTTTACATGAGATGGAGAGAAATGGCTGCCCTCCAAATGTGACCACATACGGCACTCTTATTGATGGCTTTGCAAAAGCTGGTAACCTTGTTGGTGCATCTGAGACTTGGAACAATATGATGAACCATGGTTGCCGTCCTAATGTCATAGCATATACCTGCATGGTGGATGTTCTTTGTAGGAATTATATGTTTCATCAAGCTCAATGTCTTGTGGAAAATATGACTGCTGAAGGTTGTCCTCCAAATGCAGTTACATTTAACACATTTATCAAAGGGTTATGTGGCGATGGAAAGGTAGATTGGGCTGTCAAGATGCTTGATAAGATGGAGAAGCATGGGTGTTTTCCTAACATTACAACATATAATGAGCTATTGGATGGTCTCTTCAAGGTGAACAGATTCGAAGAAGCATTTGGACTTGTTAAGGAGATACAGGAAAGAGGGATGGAACTGAATTTGGTAACTTACAATACCATTTTGAATGGTTTTTGTCAAGCTGGAATGACCATGGACGGTATGCAGCTTTTCGGCAAAATGCTGGTAGGGGGAACAAAGCCTGATGCCATCACATATAACATAATTATATATGCCTATTGTAAGCAAGGTAGGATAAGCACCGCTACTCAGATTTTCAACAGTATTGGTGCGGCAAAGGAGTGGCAGCCAGATGTAATAGCTTACACCAGTCTTCTGTCTGGGATTTGTAATTTGATAGGTTTAGATGAAGCCATGGTTTATCTTCATAAGATGATAAGGGAAGGGATCTGCCCCAACATTGGCACATGGAATGTGTTAGTGCGGTGTTTCTTTAGCAGTTTAGGTCAGTTGGAGCCAATCTACATACTGGACGATATACTTCGCAATGGATAAGAAACATGAGCTTGATGTTAATATGAAAATTCATCCGTTTTATATGTTCTTAGCCTAACATTGATAAATGTGACAGATGCTAAACTTAACACATTCCATATGCTGCGATCTCCTGTCTGCTTACACTTATATGTCCTGTTACTTGCGAATATCTCGCAGTTCATATGCTAATTCCTTGCTTAGCTGCTGCTTACCTTACGATGACTTTGTAACTGCAATTTTGCCCCTTCATGACCAACGTGGAAACTTGATGTACAAATGGTTCTTGCAGCAGCAGCTATTGGTTCTGCTCTGCATAAAGTCGTATGGATGACGGTTAAGAGCTTAAGTGCAACAACCATTGACACCAGAAATGCTGAATGCATGTGCTACAACAGGTCACTGTATATCAAAACCTTCCTCTTATGTCTTCTTGTCTTGATACGCGATTACTTTTTTCATGTAACCTACGTCCTTTGTTTCTCTTTTTTGTGTCGAAAATGATCCGTGTGGTGTGCAGACTTAAATATGTATCATGTTCATGGGGTGTATAAATGAAGAGTTTGGGATGCAACATTAACTGTATCTTCTTTATTGTCTAACTTGCAACCTTATATTATGAACCTCCAGTCTGTGAGTTAAGCTTACTGATTGGTTTTTCTGTTTATTTATTTATGGCAAAACGTCATTTTTGGTCCCTGTGATTTGTCGCATTTAACTTCTGTTACTGGTGGAGGGGTAATCTAGTCAACAAGTTATTAAAAAATTAATTCTTTTAAAAATAAACAATACAAAATGGAAAAATTAATAAATAAAAAATATATCTTCTTCTCCCCTCCCTAGAAGCCTTCGTCCCTCTCTGCTGTATCTCTCCCTCTTCATTTCTCCACCACCTGATAGCACCTATCCCCAGCTCCACCCTTACCCCTAGCCGTGACCCACCCCAACCCCATCCCTACCGACAACACAACCTAAAACTAGATATTCTCCAATATACAGCTTTGTTCATCAATCGATTTTTAATAACTTGGCGATAGCTATAGAGTTTACCCTTCCCAACTTCAAGTTCTGCTCCTCAAAAATACAATCAAATAAACCATAATAAGTAAGAATAAAATTGAAATAGGAGTAATTCTTCGTGGGTGGGCTGGGTTGGAGCTAAATTTTTGTTTGTTTGTTTGTTTGTTTGTTTTTTGTTTTTTTTCAGATCTATTGGCCATATTGTAATAAATTATGAGCAATGTGGTCTTTTGCTTGCATTCAATTTTTTGGGCTGGACTTGAGACAGAGAGACAAAGAGATAGGTGAGGTGTCTTGAGAAGTTATGTGATGAGAGGGTGGTAAGGGTTGGTTGCTGGGTGGATGATATTGGGCAGTGGTTTGTTAGATGGTGTTTATGGTGGGAGGAGGAGGGCATGGGAGAGAGAGGGGGAGGGCACCAGAGTTAAAAAGGAATGAATTTGTGTTATTTTTCCATTTTGTATTTGTTATTTTAAAAAGGAATGAATTTTTTAATAATTTGACCGAATTGCCCCCCTCACAAGTAACAGAAGTTTAAAAAATTTAATAGAAATTGAGAGTTGTCTTTGAATTACTTGAAATTGAAAACACAAGGACAAAAACGTTCAAATTGAAATCACAGGAACCTTAGTGGTAAAAGTGATAAACCACATAAACTAAAAAAGGGAGTTTTTGCCTTTATTTATTTTTAAACTACATTAGTTATCGAATTGAAATGTGTGCAAACTGAATCATGAAGCAATTCCTTGATCACAATCATTATTAAGAACATTAATTCTGTCTACAACTACTGAAAACACTGTGTCTAAACAAGGAACCTGAACGCCATGGCAACCTAACTAGTACCATTAATTTGTTCAAGTTCTATGCATTGGGTAAATAAGATTTAGCAATATGGCCATCAGCTCCTTTAGGATAGAAACCTCCAGGGACATGTTCATTACCACTCCCATATATAATTCTTAGTATCTCCTGTGGTGTCCTGGCATATCCGAGTGAGAACTCGTCCCCGGCGAGAACGTTGCCACTGATTTTTCCCTCAGCACCTCTGTATTTGGGAACCACAAGGCCTTCATCTTTCCAACCTCCATGTCCTAGCTTATTCCTTAGATCTGAAATGCGATTAGTGAACTCAGCCACTGTTATACCATATGGTTGCACCTTCTCCGGGGCACGCTCATATAGCAATGCTCGAATCACTGCATCTTGACCTGATTCCACTGCCAAAAGCCCTGCAACGAGCTGAACATAACCCACATAAATTAATAATGAGTAATGTTAGAGCTAGCTGTTACATATAGATATATATCAAATCACCAAGCAATTTGAATTTGTCAATACTACTAATAATAAATGAAGTTCAGAACGAACCCAGATTTGATTTGATTCAAATAAACGAAACACTGCCAGATCATTTGGTGAACGTGAACAAATAATCGGGTTATATTTTCAGTTTCTTGTTATTGTGTTTGAAGCTTACCGATTTGGAAGCATTAGCTTGGAGCTTTGGGGCGGTTCCAACATACCCAGTGAGACCAACATAAGGAATCACATAGGATGCAAGGAGATAGTTGATTGAATTGGCATAAGGGTCAAAAGGGGGAACCAAGGGATGACCAAATGCAGAATCAAACACCTTGGCAAATGATTCTGTACTCAAATTCAACAACGGCCTTGGGAATCCCTTTACTACACTTTTAATAGCTCTGCATAAGATAACATAATTAATACAAAGTTTGGTATGAGAAAATACTATAAAAAAAACTATTAAAACAAAAGAAAGAAAGAAGATTGAACCTCAAGTGTCCAACTTCTTGCCATGCAAATTGCGTGATAACATCCCTAGTGAACTGGTCCAAGTGGGCTTTTTTAGCACCAATGGGAGATGGACCTCCTTGGGTTAGGCCTGGATTAACTTCATCCAAGCCATAGCCCAAAGAGCCATACAGAAAGAACTCGGCTTCCAAATACTCTAAATTCAGAGGAAATTCTAAAAGATCAACATCTGATTGTGTAAGTGGGTAGGAGCGAGGGTTATGGCTTAAAATAGATCCAGAAGTATAAGATTGTGGAAGGAGGATGAGGAAGAAGGCAACAATGGCGGTGGTGACATAAGCAAATTGTGCCATGTTTGTTTGTTTCTGCTATAACTACTGGTGTGGTGTATGTCCTCTAAACTGAGGGCATTGCTCATTTATAGAGATGGCTGCAGGAGGATACTCGGTCCAACTTGGAATGGCCACCTGGGTCTTGATCTCAATTGCCACCATTTCTTTTCCTATTTTTTTTAATCATTTTAATTTTAATTTATCATATTATTCAGATACTTATCAAAATCAAAGAGGAGAATTTAGGATCCTCAATGCACGTTTGTCTTTGCATGCATCCTATGATCGGGGCATAATTCATTCTTGAAAATAGAGACTTGCGTTTGCATTTGGAAAAGTCTGCTATGACTGTGGGTCATTTTTTATAATTAAATTGTTTTCCGCACGAAATAGAAGCTTCCTTTTTCTTCTCAAAGAAATTTATTTCCAGAATTGCTATAATAATAATAATAATAAATTATTTCTCAAAGCCATCATTACCATACCTATCAAAAAGGAAAAACAAAAAAAATCATGTATTAACATATTTATGAGACTGACTTTATCTCATTTTCCACGTAGTGTATTGAAAATGAGACAATCGTTTTATGGCCTTTTTGCTCTGCCCATCTAAACTAAAGTATGAGCAAAGAACACCCCATCTGATTTGGACTTTGTAAATTACGGATCTCGAATCTCTATATTTAAAGTTCGTGAATTTATTGGTATTTCACTTAATCTAAATTATTGTAATAATCTAATGATTTAGAAAATGACATGTCAACTGATAGGTAGTTTATTTTTTTTTTCCTAAATATTTTATTGTTACTGGCCCAAAAACAGAGTCGTCGCTTTGAACTCTCGGTGTTCTTCTATTTCAACATGAGGAGAGTTCTGCCTCAGCTTCTCAACTTTTACAAAATACACTCCCACACGTTACTCTCACCCACTCGCTACAAAATATTAGATAACAAATGAAAACCTAAGCTTTACTCATGCCACGTGGCCTTTTAATTGTCTTGCAATCCAAAATTTCTTAAACATTAAATATGTCATACGTCATACTTCAGGATCAGGAGCAGTTGACTCGAAGCCATGTAATGTAGGATTAGGTGGTGATGCAATGGTAATGAAGGAGTTTGAACAATCCACCGAACAATCGACGGTTTTGAGTGTTCTGCTTTCAGAGTTAATCCTTTTTTCGAGGTTACAGATCAATTTTGCCACTTTCCTTGCCTACCTACATTGTTCCATTGACTAGAGGTTGTTCACCTTGGAGACCTAATGCGGTTATGATTACGACCGGATGTGAAGTAGGAGAAAAACTCAGTTTCAATTAGGGTAACACTTTGTGCTATTTCTGGCTAATAATACTATGTCACGTGAAAGTATTAACACATATGTCATAACATTATTAACCGAAAATAGCAAAATAATTATATCCCCGTTTAATAGAAGTATTTCTCGTGAAGTAGGGCTCTGGAATCTCTCAAAATGAACCTCACCCAAAATATCCTTATGTCAATTCAAGCCACGGTCCCAAATATCGCAGGAATAGCATCAACCAGAACAACTGTCATCCATAATACTTTAATCTAGAAGAAACTAAAGGGCTTATCCAAAAATAACTTCTATGGAGAAACATGCAGACCCCCCATAAGTGATTCTGGATAGGCCAAAAGCTCGGATTGGGATCCATAAATTACATTACTCAATTTAATTAATCGGATCTAAAGTTTTATGAATATCAATTTAATTAAGGGTGGTGATTTTCCTACTCCCATTTTATCTACCTACACTCCTTTTTATTTTTTTAATACTTTTTACTATAAGATAAAAGGGAGTGTAAGTGAACAAAAAAGGAGTGAGAACATACAATTTCAAAAAAATAGAGTGTAAGTGAATAAAAAAAGAGTGGGAAAATCAGTAACCTTAATTAATCGGATTTAAAGATTTCTCAAACCACTTATCTTAGCGTTAAGCAATTCCTGTCGCTTAAAGGCCATCAAGGCTTAAACAGGTTTATTGCGGACCAAATCAACCATTTCTGTCGAAACACTGGAATATATTAAATCAACTTAGACATAAAATCAAAGCAAGCATATATGCCATTATATACTTAAATATGATCTGTTGTTCTGAACGTTACACAAATTTATACAAAAACCAATACGCAAAACTTTCTGATTTCTCACTTGTTTCAGCCCTCAGTTGTCTCATTCCTGTTTTTCCTAAGCTACTTGTTCTACCATTCCTTGTTTCCTATCTTCTATATCAGCATTGTCAGCGTCAACAATAATAATCCCATCTTCATCTCCGTACTCTTCGTCGTCGTATTCCATATCCTCCTCCTCTTCCTCATCAGAATCTGTACCTGCACCGACGGTGTGAAACTCAGGAGGAGGAGGGCAGTCCTCTGTGATTGCCTCATCCCTCTTCATCACAAGATGCCGAATGACTCTTTCATCCTTGTCCAACATGGTCTTAAAGTCATTTATCCATTTGGCTTCTATCTCAAAGTTCATCAAAATGTAGTAAGCATTCTTGGCTTTCTTTATTTGGTATGCTAGTCTTCGCATTCCCCAATCACTCACTCTCCATATCCTGGCTTTCTTCTCCCTTAGAAAACCTGCAACAAGTAATTCACAGATAAACATCAATAAAAAGCTTTGGCATTTCAACTGCAACTCAAAAAGGGAAACTCGTCCTACAAGAATTCTGATAAGTATATGCATGCATCAGCAGACCGTTCGCAAGTTCCTAGATGAACTTTCATTCTAATCAATCTCAAGTTATTTATGGGTTGAGGAAACTCAGTGAGGAGCTAAAGAAATTACAAGCAAGTAGATGAGTTTTCATTCTGAGCAATTACAAGCTGCTTTCTAAGTTAAAATTAATTAAATAAATAAGCCATCCATCCAAGTTCACAAATTGTTTTTTTCCACTGCCCAAAATTCTTCAAATATGATATGACACCTAAAGTAAAACTGCTAAAGATTATTTGAAGGGCCAGTGCTGACCTTCTTGCCCAAAGAGACACATTGCCTGCTCTCTCTATGAAATAACATTTGAAAAGAAACATATTACAAACTGTTGGGCACTCAGAAACAGATTTCCCATTTAAGAAATGCAAGCTAAACGTGGCATCCTTGAGAGATATTCAGACATCAGAGAATTTTACCGTTCTTTTGAACTTCATTCTTGTTGAAAATAATGCACATTTGTGGTAAAGAAATATGGAAAAATCTAGAAGCTTGAAGAAATTCTATAAGCTTCATGGGAATGTCGGCAAACTAAATGAATATGTAAGAATTTTCTCAATGAAGTCACAACAAGCAAGCAGCTAGAGAAAAATGTCTATGGCGGTGGAGCTAAGAGCTATCCAAAACTAAGTTACAAGGGAGCTAGAAAGAGAGCTACCCAATCTAAGGGGGTGTGGTCAAGCCAAGAGATCTCCCAACAAAGGGAGCCAAGTGTTGAGAGTGACCAATAGTCACATAGAGGCCAAGAGCCTTGTTCTATAAAACAAAGAGTTGACCAGCCAATAGCTATACAAATGAAGGGCCCCAATAGCCTAGAGTCATAAATCTAGAAGATAGGTAACCAATAGCTACACCACTAGGAGGCCAACTAGCCTACAAAAGCCATGTACTATTCTCCTCCATTCTAATAAGAACAGTTTGTTTCAACTATTGTCCTATTGTTCTATAAGACAAGATAGTATAGAAGAACAAAGAAGCATGCCAAAAGGAAAAATAAATTTAAATACATCAAAATCCATGGTGAATTCTATCATATTTGGTTCAGTAATAATGTACACAGTACTAAGAGATTAGAAGTCAACCTTCAATTTTCTCCTTGACACTCCCAACCTCTTCCACATGCTTCTCATTAATCAGATAAACCACCTCATAGTGGCGCACTGTGACAAGGAAAACAGTGTCATAAAACATGTCAGTCTAGAAGCCAACATATCGTAAATCACGCAGTTAAAAACTCATAACATTGTCCCTTTGCTCTATGAATTATTAAAGGCAATTTATTCCACCATTTCAATATAGTAAAGCCGAATTGCATCTCAAAAATCCAACTAGCAAAGAAGTAGATGCAGCCTAGAACATAAAAGTGCATTATCCTGCCCCCTAAGGAACCACATGACAATCCTACTAGCAAGAAGAAGAAGCAGGAAGTACACTTACTTCGTTCCTCATTCAAATCGCTTTGTAGCTGAAGCTTCAAATATTCATATACCTTCTCTGCATAGTGATGAAAACAAAATCAATAACAGCAATCCCCATAGGGCCAAAATCATTCTTCATAACAAGAAAACTAATATTGCGTCCTTTTAAAAAGATAGCAATCACCTATAACAAGTTTGAATCAGAATAACTCACCTTCTTCTGCGTCAGCAAACTCAGGGAGAAGTTTACCATCTTCCTGAACTTTCTTCTGCAATTCATCACAAAATTTCATCTCAAAATCAATTACAATTAGAGTCACTGTAATAATACATGCACCTAAACTTAAGCAACCCAAAACCTTATCTTATCCAACTTCATTTAGTTTTTCAAGAAAAAGAAGATCCCTTTGTACACAAGGTTCATACTTTAATGGTGAAACATTATAGTCCAAAGAAACAGAACAAAGGAAAGGACAACTCAGATACCCACAATATGAATGTACTTAAGCCACAATTTACATAGCTTGAATATCAGATAACCAATATGAACATTCTACAGCGGTGGCTGAAAAGTAGAGGGTCGCACTAAAAAGTCTTTATATTTCAGAAACCGAAATTCGCAGAGAGGAAAGGAAATTTAAAAACTCATAATACCAAATAAAGAAGGGAAAAAAAGAGTAAAAGCATGGAGTTGTGTCAAAATTCAAAAGGCAACCTCTTTAAGCAGCACAGCTTCAGGGAAAGGGCCAGTGGCCTCATCCGGTTTTGATACGAAGCTATGATTGTCGTTCTTCTTCTTCTCCTCCTTGTTATTGTTCTTCTTTGCACCAACAATCACCGACTTTCTACGTCCAACAGAGAGCTTCTGAGAGGTAGCTGGCCTACGAGAAGAAAACGAGGAGTACCCATTTGCGAATTCCAAGCTTGAAATTTGGTTTCTGGAGGACCCATTTCCATGGACCAGTTTTAAAGCTTTTGGAGTGATAAAAGCTACAGAGAAGGAGTGTAAGAGTGCCCCCATTGAACCAGCTTTGAAGCACTGCTAGGATATGCGATTTGCGGTAGAGTTGGAAGGAAAAAGGGTGGTTTAGTAATTTCGATGGAGGTTACTATATATCATGGTTAATCCTGGTCCACCGTTCGATACATCAACTCCTTCATTAGTAGGGATCCAACGGCCTAAGTTATTGGCTTTTCTTCTATTTGTTTTAAATCATAATTGTTTTCATTTTTCCTTTTATAATCGGGTATGGGCAAACTCTCTCCTCTCTTTTTTGTCCTTTCTGTATAATGATATTGGGACCATGTTGGTACGGAATGGTTATTTGATATACTCGTAGAAGATGTAAAAATATTCATTTTTAAATTAAAGTTTCCCAGCATTTTAGACCAAATTAAAAAAAAAAAAAAAAAAAAAGGATTGATCTGGCCCCAATTGAAAAAATACATTTTCAACCATGAGATGTGGTGTGGTGGTAGCTCACCTCATCCCTTAACCATGAGGTTGGGAGTTCGATCCCCGCCCATTGGATTGGAGCACATTTCGTGGCCAGCTGTTTACCTCCTTTGGGAGAGCTCCCGCAGCGAAAGGGATTAGTCACTGCTGTCGGCGGTGGACACCCTTGGGGCTAACCAAAAAAAAAACCCTTGGGTCTAACCAAAAAAAAAAAAAAAAATACATTTTCTAATGTATGTATTTGGACCAGTCCAGTTTTAAGGCAAGATGAGGGGTTGGTTTTTCCCAAGTGTTGGCCCGGGCAAGAGTGGGCACACGGTCAGTTTTTTTTTTAATAAAGAAAAGGGTGCAGCAAAAGTTGACTTTCCAAATGCAATGGCCTATGAGAAGCTGCCACATGGCGCTCTCAATGACAATGGAATGAAAAGGCTAATTGCTGGGCTTTTTATTTATTTATTTATTTTTTTCCAGTTCAGCCTCTTTTTTCAATCCAACAGCCTCTTTTTTCAATCCAAGGACTAATCCAGTCTTTTTAATATATATAAATATATACTCCAAATAGTTTTATTTGTTTATCCTTTTGATATTTCTACATTCAAACCTCAATAAATAGACTTTTATCTCCATCTTCTAGATTTTGTATACAGTACCATTTTGAGAGGCTAAAACAGCACCTAGTTCATTGCCCCTTGGCCTTGCATTAGACATGCAGAGGGTCTTTCTCCTTCTTGACAAATGTGTACAAGGATGATAATTTTAGTCATGAAACAAATCAAAGAAAAAACTCGTAAACCGGTTAAGACTGATTTTTACTTATTCCTCCAAAAAGGAGAAAAGGTTGAGTGTCACTTAAAATGAATACGAAAATGACATAATAAACCTTATCGAGTTTTGTGTTGAACATGAATTATCCGATTTTAATATGGCAACCTTAGGGCCTGTTCGTTTATGTTTTAAAGGCCCGTTTTTGTTTTTAAAAAATAGAAACAGAGCAAAAACATGTTCGGTAAATAAAAATAGAAAACATCAAAAACGTTTTCATAAAATGAGTTGGACTTCACGTTTGCTTCTACAAAACAGAAAAAATCTATTATTATTAGCTCAATATAGTTCATATTTCTTTTTTAATTTTATAGAATGGGTAACGGGGAATTCAAACACGGAACTTCGGCTATCAAAATCGCTTGTTCTTTTGTCAGATAAGCTGATATATAGTTTATACGTACTTAACTATCATTCCGAATCCACGACGAAGATAACTTCCATGCACCACTTTCATACCTCTTCTATTTATATCTCTCGTGATACGACATGTGAGAAGAAAGAAAGAAAAAGACGGGATATGAAACCGATGTATATGGAAGTACAGTCGATAAGTTGTGTCTGATTCATCCGTTTCCTTCTCACTTCATCCTCACAAACCATATCAATTTTATCTGATTCATCCTTTGCTTTCTCGCGGTACTATTAGTATTTTTTAATCTCACGCGTGCGCGTGCTGTATAACACCAAAATAATTTGCTGTAATAATTAGGTTTCTTATACATCTAAAAATTATTGGGAAGAAGAAGAAGAAGAAGAAGAAGAAAAAAAATAAACAAAAACAAGAGGACATGTACTTTTGTGATCTGTGGTTGTCACAATTATACATGCTTTAGTAGACGATAATGTAATATATAAGCACTTCTTCTAATGGAGAATCTTCAGAAATGTTCCATTTAGAAGTTCGATATAGAAGCACTTTGTTCTTTTTCTCTTCTCAAATTGATATATAAGCACTTTGGGTCTTCGAATAATATGCTGTTGCAAATATTGATGGAAGAGAAGCACGTCGTGATAGGTTGTTCGAAGAGTTTCAAGTAGAAGACATCATTGTTGAGGGTGAAGATATGGCTACACCAAATTTAGATATGTCTCCGGAAAATATTGCACAAATGACCAACATTAGAGATAAGATTGCACAAGATTTGTGGCGTGATTTCACCCAAGGCTCTTGATTATATTATTGTAATTTTTAATTTTTATTATTATTAATTTTTTTTCTTGTGTGTCAATGAACAAGTTTTTGTAATATTTGGTCTAGAAGCCAATGAATGTTTCAATCGACTAATTTAAACTAAGCCAAATGCATAGATATATCACTTTTTCTTAAATCTAACTTAATCCAAGCTCTTTAATTTTAGTAAAATAGATCAAACGAGAAAAACATGTTTGGTGTGCATAATAAAAAAGGTGTTGGACTAATTACATACATAAATGTGTGAAAATGTTAGTTTAAAAAATAAAATAAAATCCTCTTACCAAACGCATATTCACTATTTTTTGTCATTTTCACAAATTATTGCCAGACACGTTTTCACTGTTTTTGTTCTCTGAAAACAGTTTTTAACTAGCTACCAGACACGTTTTTGTTCTCTGAAAATGCGTTTTCATTTTCTCGTTTTCATTCTATGAAAACATTCTCTGAAAATGCTCTATGAAAACGTTACCAGACGGGCCCTTATTTTCTACTTTTGACAATTTCATAGCTTGGTAATAAAATTAGATTTATAAAACTAATTTTCTGGAATCTTTATATAAGCTGTGTGTCAACCAAAATTAAAATTGACTAATAATTGACCCAACTCCCATTGTCACTCTCCTCGCTTTAATTAGGTGCCCTGCAGAGAATCAATCTCAAATTGAGCCATTGGAGATTGGAAAAATATTCCAACACTACGAGTTCAAAGATATAATCATCTTGTTTTAATGGATTTTGATGTGGGTTATATTCATCAGGGTTTTATCTGATGAGATAAAGGCTAACCATCAGATTACATGCACCAGATCAAGTTTCATAAAAATATGTTGGCTTCACATATCATCCATTTCCATGAACATAACAACAATGCATTGTCTAACGTCATTCTTTCTTGATCATCATTCCATGCGTCCAATCCTTCCAACCAATTCAGATCCCTCCGCATACCAAATGCAAAATATAGGCAGTGCAAGAACATTATTGCCTTGCTCCTCTGCGCAAATGTAACTGCCTAAACTTCTGGCAATCTATTTCGAATGGGTATAGCGGTCCACAGTTAATTCTAAGACGATTGAGAATGATGAAATGATATACAAACTCTGTAGTATGCACTATGCAGGCTAATGGGGGATTCTATACTTATGATTAATGAAGTCAAACTTTCCTCAGGCCTTCTTTTTTCTGAAAAAGACAATAGGCCAACATTGAAACATATGTTTTTATCAGATTCACTAATGCTTACAAAGATTAGTGAGAAACAATGGGAACAACTTGGATACTCACCATTGCTTCTTTCCCTTTTTCTTCCTCTTGTTAGCGCTGCCACTGTTGCTGCCACTACTACTCTTGGTGGTACCATTTCCAGATTTGGCAGATGGGCTCTCAGTGGAGGTGCCGGCACTAAAATTTTCAAACATGCCTGTTTGCACTGCATTCTGTAACCACTCAAAGAATTCTTCCTCTGTCATGTTCTCTTCCATAGATGCCGGCATCCGGCCTCCTCTTTGTCCTGAACTTGCTCCCTTTCCAGTATTATGCTTGGAGGTCACACTAGTGTTCACATGAAAACTTGGCTTGTGAGTGTTGGCTGGACATCTCATTCCCTGCAAAAAAAAAATTAGCTTCATGTACATTTTCTTTCAACATGACAAGAACTTTGTGTGGGTGTTGGAGCAGGCATGAGTGTTTTTAAAAAGGAGAAGAGACGTCAATGAAAAACTAATGAAGAAAAAAGTTAAAATTGAATTACCTGGCATATATACCACTCAGTAGCATTATATATCTTGCTATCTGCACAAACAAATGCAGATGGAACATCTACCTGCACGTGCAACATTATTCGAAAAGGATAATCTGGTATTAGATGCATTTCAGATACTAATGGACAACAATTCTTTATCATTTTCTTCAAGGTTTTTTTTTTCCACTAGCAAACAATGAATCATAATAGCACATGAAGATGACAACTTAGTAAGAGCAGACAATCCAAATGCACGTATATAACAAGCTTTCTCCAACATATATAAATACACATACCTTCTGCAAAAATCCAAAGAAGAAGGGTTGGGAAGATTGTTCAACCCACCCATCACCATCTTTTGCTTGATGCAAATCCTTGCAATCCTTTCAAAAGAGAAATTCCACAAAGAAAACATCAGAACCAGGTGCAAAATCTCTCATCTTTATGAAAAAGGAGCATCATGCTTAAGGAGGATTTGATGAATGCAAACTCAAAGAACATCATTAAACACTGTAAAGGTAAATGACAACCTGACACCATCGCGCTTGAGACTTTGACTTCCTAGTGAGTACCCAGACATGAAAGTTGCCACACTTATTGCAGGCAATCCGCCTAGAATCTCCAAATGGGTCCTCACCATCAGCTTCCGGGTGTGCAAATCCAGAAGGAAAGACACCGTGTCCTCCATTCTAGGAAACACATTGCAGTAAAAGCTTAGGTAAGGTGGATATGTAAACAAACTTAGAACGAGTAATGATTTACAGCCCTTAGAATTATATTGAGTTAAAACGAGCATATAATTCCTGGCAGAAGCCACATCTATGGGATGGGACCAAAATTACACGACTTTCTACAAACAATTCCAAGTTAATGACAAAGTTGAATGGAAGGAGCCCCTTGGATTTGGGGGAACCAACTGACACGGGTCACTTTCAAGCTTAATCCTCATGGTTATTGAAGAGATTGGTCAGCAGATTTCATTTTCTCACACCAATTACAACAATGCATACAAAAAGGATGTAAATTACCTTTTGTGAAGCACTTTGAAATCTACGGAAAATGTTCAGCAGTTCCTCTCTCCTTAATTCGTCATCATATGCTTTTCGCTTCAATGAATCAAGTAAAACCTAGAAAAGATAAAAACAAAAAAGGCCAATGGTACAATCAGAATGAAAAATCAAATAGATCATAGAAAAAATCTCGACGGGGTATCAAAAGATCACCTCATATGCATTCTGAAGTTTCTTGAAAGCTTCAGCAGCCTTTTCATTTCCCATATTTTTATCGGGATGGACCAACATTGCCTGATAAGAAATATAACAACCTCATTCAAAGAAAGTATTTTAACATATTATACAGCATGTTATCAAGAAACAGTAGTTCTATATAAATAAACCAATCTCAGGAAAGATAAAAGTCATCATTTAATATAACGAAAATAAAATTAGATCTCAGCCTTGGCCATACAGAATACAGATCTTGAAACTTCGAAGAGAATAACATAAAAAGAAATTACAAATTAGTCAGAAAATATCCCTTTTCATGCCAATTATAGCAAACAAAAAATGGCACATACCTTTTTCCTATACTCCCGCTTCAGTAAAGAAACATCTATATTCTCAAACCGGGACAATCCCAACACTGAATAGTGATCAGTACAGTTTAGCAGCCGAACTACTTCATCTTCAGAGGTTATCTCAGAATCAGCCCCACTGGTTGAAGGTACTCCAGGGCTACGATCAGCAGAAAACCATGGCCCATTTTCAGAGGATGAAGCATGCTCCTGCTCACCGTTAAAAAAGCCTGGTTGACCTTGCATTCCAGATGCTTGTTCAGGGAATCCGGTGGGTCTTCTCTGCTGATTTACATTGTTCTTTAAGAAATATATCAGACAATCACTTGAGATAAAAGATAAATTCAACCCTATAAGCAAACCCAGCCATCCAACATATGTCCAAGCACAATAAATGGAATACACAGTGGCGACAAACAGGGCAACACGCTCATGGCTCAGTGTGAATGCCAAACCTGAATGTTGAAGAATGTTAAAGCTCAGCAAGCTGTGATGAGGAAGTATGCATAATTGAAATAGATGATCTGCAGTTTTACGAGGGTAAAAGAATCACCTGCCAAGAAGATTACAAGTGCTGTTGTCCAAAAGCTTCCATAGAACCACAAGAAAATAGCTCCAGAAATAGCAACCACCAAAATCGAAAGCATGAAGCCAATGAAAAGTCCAATCAGAGCAGCGAAGACCTAGGTATTTACAATAGTTATGAGAGCATATTAACACAAAACTTAACAGATCATCTTAACCTCAATCATCAATGCACCCTTTGCAGAAAATAATTATTCCAAAAGGAACATTCAGAAAGTCTAGAAGCTCAACAAGTCATAAGCAAACAGAAAGAACCAAATAGGTGTAAAAGGACAAGGGGCCAGACACGGGTGCATTTTGTTGAAAGAAATAAGTAAGAATAATCTCAATTACAATAATGAAAAGAAGAAAAAAAAAATTATAAAAAGTTTCTGGTTATAATGAAGTCAGTGGTCAGCAGCAACTTAGCAGTACTAGGGCTTACCAACACAATCAGAAACTTAAACATCCCAACCATAGCAACTACTGAGAGAATGCTGCACCATATAACAGAAAAGAAGGATGTTGTCCCCATCCGGAGTAAGCTATCGATGCCCCTTACGGTACAATCCAACCAAGCCATTGATAAAAGAACCAATATGCTCCCAAACTGCATAAGCCACTTCAGAACAATGGGATATGCCTGCTCAAACTTTGTATTGACATAATCGCGAGCATTCAGTATGTTACTTTTGACAGTAAGAAACATAGGCTCGTGCCTCTGCAGCCATTCACTAGCCACCTTCAAGAAGGACAATGTTGATGCCTTCAAGTTTCTAACCAATAGGCTATCTGAAAACTCTACCCGACTCAGAAAAGTTTTCATATGCCACCATTTCAGGGAGGACCCAAATTTTCTTTTTGTATGTTTACGGCGTAAGTCACTCCGAGGTAATGACCCATTTTCTTCTCTAGTGCTTGGAGCTTCATTGTTTCCATTGCAATCTCCTGAATCACTCCCTAAAGACATTGCCTCCTCCGGAACCCGAGTTGCATCCAGACCTTGCTTATCTTTCCTCAAAAGCTTTCCAGATTTTTGTTTGCTTTTATTCTCATCTCCAGGATGATTGGTTTTACTCCCACTGGCTGAAAGAGGACTGCTTGGCTGGTCACCATTTGGTAGTTCTTCTCCAGGGAACACTTTCACCTCACTTGCTTTTCCTTGCCCTTTCGTTTCCGCTAGTGTACACCCTGAATCTGTACCCTTCCTTTTGTGCTTCGATGTCTGGCGATCTACCCCATTCTTTTGTTGATTACCCTTCCGAGCCATAAGATAAAAGGCCTTGACGTACTGTTTTAAAAAAAGTCAAGCTAAACGATCTGTAGTTGATTCAAAGCAGTGATGTCATGGATGCTAGATTCTCTGTGAGAAATACAATCTGCAATTAAAAAATAAACACAATTACAAGGATGCATATATACATAAAATCAAGTTTTTGTATAGAACTACAAAACATCATTTAAATAAATAAAACTTGGATTTGTTGTTATAAATTAATTATCAAACTGAAAAATGGTAATGACAGTCATATATCAGTAAAGATCTAAGCTACCCCCATTTGCTGATAATTGGGCCTTCAATTAGAGTTGGAGTTCTACTAAGAGTAGAAGTAGTAATAACACAGTATGCAATCCTCATGCAAAAAGGGTCACCATAGATTGGTTATGGAAAACATATCAGTATTGGGGTAACCTGCATAATTGCTGAAGCAATAAGAAAAACTCAAGAATTTCAAGCCAACAAATATCCAAAAGCTCATGCAAAATAAACCCACAAAAATAGTTTCTGAGACTTACATTGTTCATTTCGCAAGAAACAAAAAGAACCCAAAAAAAATATTCTTGCGAAGAAAACGTATTACACTGTATTATAAACACCATGGTTATCGTCCATGAATTGAATTAAAAGAGAAAAATGAAAAACCCCATTTGAGATTTAAAGCCCCAAATATTTGAAAAAAAAAAGAAGAGGAATAAAACCCATTTCCAACTATTCAGCAACGCAACATAGCAAATAAAATTCGATGAAAACAATGAAATCGAGCAGAACCCACAAATTATAATCAATGGTAGATAAGTATTTAACATTAAGATTTTTGTACGGACATACCTGGAGCAAGAAGAGATTTCTTTGTATGAAAGAGAGAGGCACACAAAGGGATTAGTGAGATAATAACAAGGATATGAAAGTGGCAGGCTTGACCAATTGGGTTCTTCTGGAAATGAAGGAGCTGACCATCAGCATGTAATACACATGTCAGAGTTTTTGGGTCTGCAAAAAGACAGAGAAACACTCATGAAGCTCTAAAGCCGAAGGAGTTTTCTGTGTCCCTCATCCAAGACGTTGAATGCAGGTCTGTTTGGCTGACTGGAATTCCTTATTCCAAATCCGGATTGGGCTTGGCCGGGCCGCAGATTATAGTTATCATCAGGGCTCGAAATCCCACGTGTCCTTTTTTTGTTTTTTTTGGTTCTAAGCCCATTAGTTTTCTTTGACAGTCAATAAATCAATAATTTTCATTCTGTACATTTTGATTACTATGCTGCTTCTTCTTTCTTTAGGCATGTTTACGTATCAGTAATGGAGAAAGTAAGAAATTAGAGAATTTAGGAATCGAGAAAGTATTAAATCGGTATGAAAAAATCATTCTCATTAAGTTGTTTACTAAACATATGGAATTAGCAAAGGAATTGGGTTAATTTCCATTGTTATTGTTTACTAATTTTCATGAATCAGAATCCAAATTAATTTGATTACTAAAATGTCATGCACATTTTCACCACAGCACATACATAATTCTCAAATTGGCTAAGGAGACCAAACTAATCTTGTAGCAAACTAATAAGGCGGTGTAAATATGATGAATCAATATTGTAAACAAGATGAACAGCAAGAGTCCAATTCAATGATAATTTTAATAACACCTTTGTCCAGAGCCAATTTCAAACAAAAAAATAAACTCCAATAACATCTTGGAGCGTCTTTGAACTTCTTGGCATGAGTTTTTTTTTTTTATAGGGTTTGGGGTGTTTTGGAATTATGGTAAAGTGGTAACGGTATTTTTGGAAGTTAATAAGGGAAAACATGAATGGGAATCGTATCAACTACCTCCCTCTAGTTGATCTGATACCTAATTTTGAGGGGATGTAATTACGGATTTTGAGGTAGGGCCCACTTATTTTTATCTAATTCTAATTACACTTTTACTTTTAATAAATTACTTCTTTTTTTTTGTCAAACTTTTTATAAATTACTTTAAAAATGATAAATAGCACAACTCTAAGACGTTACATGCATCATAGTTGTATATGTAACGCCCTACTTTAGCTAGGACACAGATAAGGTGAGCAGCATTCTAGTTTTCCTTAATTAGGGTGCCCCTCTCATGGGGATGTTGGTGGTGGTTATGGTCGCAATCAGAACAAAATTTATAAGGGAATGCTAGCAACTTTCTCTCTAACCTTCTCCTTTGAACCTTCTCCCTTTCCCTCATGACATGTGTCATTTTCTTTACACTTAAAACAATGTCATTAATACATCAAACAACCTACTTTTTGTTTTCCATATTTACCCTTATTTTTGTATTGACTTTAATGTTTACTTCAATTCATTCAATTTTTTTTTTCCAGCTCTCTCTCTCTTCGAATAATCACATACTTGCAGCCCCAAATACAACCCTCTATTATCATTTTGAGAGAGGCAGACTTTCACACCTAAAACAACATGACATCTCCTACCAAAAAAAAAATCAAAATCAAAATCAAAATCAAAATCCATCAAAATCATTTTGTTTATTTCTCATATTAAAGTTTGCAACTTTAAAGTGAGATTTTTAAATTTGGGTTAGGCTGTTGTTGTTGGTGCTTGGTAATGGTCCTCAAACCCAAATTTAGTATAATGGCCAATACTTGCCGTGGCCTTGAGGTCTTTTTACCGTAGCCAAAACTTGCAGGGGCTTGATTTTGTTTGAAGAGAGAAAAAAAGAGGGAGAGAGAAGGAAGAGAGTATGGGGAGGTGGTAAGGAAAGGGTGGGGTGGAGATGGGTGGCGCTAAGGAGATGGTGGGGAAGATGGAGGTGCTGGGCTTTGGGGAAGAAGGTGGGGACGGCTTGGGATAGGTTTTTTTATTTATTTAAATAAATAAAAAAATTAAATTAAATTTTTTAATTTTTAATTTTTAATATTTAATAAATTAATATAATAATTTGTTACAAGTTATTAAGAAAGCTGTAAAAAAATTAATAAATTAAAGTAAAGTCAATACGTCAAATAAGGGTGAATATGGAAAACAAAAGCTAGGTTGTTTGTTGTATTAATGACATTGTTTTAAGTGTAGAGAAAATGACACATGTCATAAGAAAAAGAGAGAATGTCCAAAAAAAAAAGTTAGAGAGAAGGTTGCTAGCATTCCCCAAATTTATATAGCGCAAACATGATATAATCAAAAGTTGTTTTAAGACTTGGGGTTAAAACACAGTCAGTCGAAAAAGATAGCAAGTTAAACTCGTCTTCCTCGACTTAAGAATTCTTCTTCAGATTTTTGGATCACAATTGATTAACGAAATAGTAAATCGCAAAACCTTCCTCAATACAATTGCTTGCACATACTCATCTTAAATACATGTCCAGAAAAGAGAGTTTTTCTTATTATTTTTATTTTTGTTTAGCAAGGGGGATTCAAATTCGTGCTCCCATTCTCCCCACAGTTGCTGCACTAAAATATCAAGAGAAGATGTCAAAATCTCTATTTGACACAAAGACCAACTCAAATATCCAGAAGAATGCTGAAGGATAAAGTTTTCAACTATATCCATATCTAAACAGGCAATCATGCCAGAATTTGATGAACAACTTCATTCTGAAAAAATCCATTCATAACTTCATGAATCATCGAGTCTTAAATAGTTTTCGTTACAGAAATATGGGCAAGAAATAATTATGATAAGCCCCGACATTCCAGCACAATATGAAGATGGATAGGCTAAAAATAAAGTTGAAGAAAACAAAGGATGTAAAGTGAAAGAGTAAGCCAAAGCCATACACATAAGAACATAATTTACATTTCATACTTCAAATGTTGATAACTGTTGATAACTGTTGACAAACAACAATCGGCCAAACGAATAGAGATACTTAACATAGGAAATTTATATACACAAGTTCATTACATGCAGTCTACGTCTTAACGACAGGAAAAAATCGTGCTCCGAAATGCATGTGCCGAGTACCACAATGGGAGTGTAGAGCTGTTCTTCACAGAGTACATCTCCTTCCACACACGAGTCTTGCGATAAAACACCAAAATCTGCTTATGGGTTGCTAGGAAAACATATTCACCAGTCTGACATATGGGGAAGATGCCTGGCACAAGTCCTTTGATACATCTAAGACTCACTGTATCCACCAAATGCCATTCCTCTCTCTCATATTCTCTCAACACCCAAATTCTCATCCAAGCATCTGAAATCTGGACCACAGACAAGCAACCATCGGACTCCAACAAATAAAACCTATTTCCAGACCCGCAACTCACTTTTTCGGGCAACGACATCTTCCTCCAAATGTCATAATCCAAATCAAGCACAAGAATGCAAGAACAACTGCCTGTCAACCAATGAAGAGCACCATTTGCATACACAACTTGATTCTTGTTCATGTGGGTGAACTGATCATCCTGAAACGAAACGAACTTCCTCCATTTGTTTGACTCAGAATCATACACCATACAAATAAAAGTCCCATCGGGCCTATGACCAAAAGTACGGTGATAACCAGCTAAAACAACATTAAACTTCTGGGTGGATAAATTGCAGGCCAATCCCACTAGAGTGGCCTCACCATCAGGGTAAAATCGAGTCACATGCCTTTCCCTACTCTTTGGAAGCAACTTGAACTCACGGGTCATAGGATTGCATACATAGTAAACACCCTTATCAGGTATGCTAGAGCAACACAACAGACCATTACATGAGGCTCTAACCTTAACTCTGTCCTTCAAGAAATCTAAGGAAAATTCAGAAACACCCCTCCGATTGTCAACAACAATCAGATTTGATCTTGATCCCAATGAATCAGAAACCTCAACCAATAGCATGGGGTTCTTAGCAGACGCTTCATTGTACAGATGAATGAAATACTTATCAGAAACCAATCTATACCAAAGTTTACAAACAGTTCTGCTCCTGAAAAGTGACTTAATGGGAAGTCTTGAAAGAATCTGAAGGACAACTTCGTCCGGAAAATAACCACATCTTTGGGAATTCATTATCAAATTCCAATAACCATGAACAAAATTCAGATTACCCAGTTACCTAAATCATGAAAAGGGTATGGAATTTTCTTACCAGATGGTGATTTCGAGATGGGTATTTGATCAAATTGCGTTTGATGCAAAGAGATGAAGTGGGCTTTCACTTCTGAGTTTCAAAGTTCACCACTTTTACCTTCGAAAAGGAGGAGGGAGCATCTGTGATCTCAATTTGGGGAATAGTATTATTATTATAATTATTATTATAATAATAAAAGGTAGGGATTGGAAGAAAATTAAGGATTGTCCACAGGAGTCAGAATTCAATCCAGAAAGAAAGAAGTAGATCCGTGGACAAAGCAAGCACATGCGCCAGGATGCGATCTAATTTAGGCTTGGTGGGCTCTTAACAAGTTGGCCAATGACAATGGGCTACATCCGAGCATAGCAGGCTGAATCCAAGTGGATATTACATAAAGTCACTGAATTTGAAACCCAACTTCTTTTTTCGCTCCAACAAAAAATAAAAACTTCTTTATTTGTTGGAAGTTGGAAGTTGGAAGTTGGAAGACAGAAAAAAAGGAAATGAAGACATTTTTGTACGTTCCGAGTACTCAACGTGTCCCCATTATTATTTTTTGCTGAGTTCGTATTCTTTTTATTCAATAAAGGAGGAGGCAACCTTCATATTCTTGCCATTAGCATGGAGGTAAAATGTTCCGTATGAGAATTGTACAAGGACAAAAATTATAACAAGGATATTGGTAGATGTTAAGGACTTCAAGATTGCAGAACAACTTTAGGTTGCCTGAGGAACCTCAAGTAACATATGATGCTATCTTACATATAAAGACGTCCACTGACCACTACTAAGAAAGAACAGAAGAATAAGAAGTTACAACGATTTATACCTACTAACTAGGACTACTTAAGGATTAACCCTCAATTTCTCTACACAATCCTCGATCGTTACAGATGATCATTTCTCGACAGAATAGGTTTCGTCACAGGAGATAATATCTGAGAGGGAAGTCCAGATCCAGAACAACAATGCCTACATGATGTAAAGAAACTGCTAGAAATGATTACATGATGCTGAACTGAGATTTATCCTGAATGGGGAACTTTGGTACTATCCGGGGGTTACAATCAGTCAAGCACACAAGACTTGTGACAAGATCAACTATAGATTCAAAGATGCCTGAAATATGTAAAAGAAAACAACCTTCATCACTATTGACCTCTACCTCTGTTGCCCTACTGAACTTTGGCATAGTTTCTTTCAGCTATGCATCTACTGTTGAAATTTACTGATGTAGCCACCGCCTCACGAGAATTTTCCTGCATTTTCAAGAATTAGTGCTTGTTTTCAACCAAATAATGAAATTCGTGATCATGATGGCGGACCATTAAATTTGATAAATTCAGTGTGGCATAACGGACTCTCCAGAATATCCTCATACGACAGTTGTTACTGGCCCTAAACCTACTTTATACATTATTCACATATTGGAAAAAGCAACATCGTCGAGATGCCCCCTTTGCTTATTTATCTATTTCCTTTTGTCAACAAACTCTTTGTGATCATATCCATATTTATTGACCTGCACCAAACAAAAATATGCAGCAATTAATTAGAGATCCTCAATAATATAGCTTCTTGTTTTTCATAAAGCTTCCCATAAGTAATGCTTTCTCATTTTATGATAATCTCAAGGAAACACACACAAAAAGAAGAAACAAAACAAAAAAGAAAGAAAGAAAGTCAAAAACATTGCTTCATGATTTTGACATGGACAATAAACAGCTTTAAGTCATACCATGTAACCATGGATCCATCGTCCATTAATCCAGTCTTGATGAGGCCTCAAATTGGAATGTTTAAACTCTAATTCCTCATTCGTGGTGCTGAAGTAGACAACATACTTTGAGCCGCTTAGAACTTTGGAAATGGTACCCTCCCACCATCCATCATTGTACAAAGTATCGACTTTCTGGAGCACTTTGAACTGAGCAACTGGTGGAAGCCGAGGTGGGCAAGGTCTAATATAACTTGCACATGTTTCTTCTCTCAAGAGCTCTGTTCCATCATCGGTTACCAGGTGCTCGTATTCCACCAGAAACTTGTCGCTTCCTATATGGTCAATTATTTTAGCAGTGTACCAAGCACCCTTGTAACCTTCCTCATCACTGCTAACCTCCACCACAGTCCCATTTTCGAAGCTTGCCCCCGATGTTCTGTTGCTGCACTTAATTTTCAATACCAACTTTCTGGACTTCACCGGGGACGTTTTCTGCAGCTCAAGATTTCACAAACTAAGTAGACATTCGAAACCAATAAATTTATAGAAGAACGATCACACAGAAATGCATAACTAGACCATACACACATGGCAGGCATTAGCAACCAGTGAATTACCATAATGGCATAATGTCAATATCAGAAATCAAATACCATAAGCCACTTTACAAAGTTGCACAAACATCAAGAAACAAAGCAAAGCATAACAGCTGACAACATGTGCAATTTAAAATTGAGTTATGATTTCAAACCATTTTCCTTAGTTGCCTGCATGAGACATATTTGCTTGAAAATATATATACAATATAATAATTGAATGTCAACCACAACCACTTGCAGCAAGAATCTACATACACATATAACAAATTATATAATGTCATTGCACTCTTATTATAGCATTTCTATCTACCAGAAAACACCATAAGGATATAAAAAGGAAACTAAAATAGACTTGAAACGCATCAATTCCAGAGTGAACTTAAAAAATTTCATAAAGAAATTAAAACCCAGCACCAGAAGCACAAACATAAAACTAAAAGCACCAAAGTTTCACCAGGGAAAAAACAAACCCAAGAACCCATCAAGCAAGAACATAGAAAACAAGTTTAATTTTTTTTATTAAAAAAATAAATAAATTAATTAAATAAACCTCTTCTTGAAAGACAGGGACCCAAGAGTCATCTTCCCACTCTCTATGCAGCCTCAAATTAAACTGCTGACACTGAAATTCTTGACCCTGGAACGCAACCAAGTACTTGGAATTCTCCAAAATTTCCCTGACAGTCCCGCGAGACCACCCTTTATCTCTATAGGCGTCGACGTCGTCACCGACTTTGAAGAACTCGTAGAGCTCTTTGGGCGGCATAGGCCTGGCATTGCGCAATTCGACAATCTCGGTTAGGGTTTTTGAGCCGTCGGCGTTGGGGTTGGTTAGCGTTTGGTGCTGGACCAACATGTGGGCCTTGTCCTTAAATACAGGACGGAGCACCGTGGCTGGGTAGTAGGGTCCGGTGGAGCCATGGCCTGGCCTTGTGACCTCCACTTGGTCTCCCTTGTTGAAAGGGATCTGCGACATTGGGAAATTGGAAACCCTAGGAGGGAGGGAGAATAATATTATAAAATGGAGGTAACGGGAACTTGGCGGGAGAGGGAGGTGGTGTGATCTATGTTGCAACGGACACTCCACTAAGTACATATTTATTATAAAATTCACATCTCAAATTTCAGATAAAATTTTTATTTAAGTTTTTTATTTGCCACGTGTTCATATTTATTATAAAATTCACATCTCACTCATCATACAATTGAAATAGTTATTCATTCATCATACAATTGAAATACTCTCGATCCTCATAGTCCAACACAATCGAGTATAAGGATGATTTAATCATTGGCGAAGGCAGTTTCATCGGATCATGATGTGGGGGAGTATTTTCCTTCAAATGATGTAATAGTACCATTAGTTCCGGCATGAAACGCACTGTTGGAACCGATTGCATGCATTGTTCACTTGAGAAGCCATGTATAATGGTTTTCCTCTTTTTTTGTTTTCCCTTGAATAATTTATTAAAAATTGGAAATTGGAAATGCAAGAAAATACAAATAAAAAAAATGACATTAAATTGAATAAAGCGGAAATTATTTTTTTTTCTTACCTCGTCGCCAAGATTTTGACCTCTTCAAACATTTTTCCATACCCTTCTACTTCAATGGAAGAAGTCATTTGTATTTTTACACAAATGGAAATTTATAGTAGAAAATGTGGTGTGGAAAGTGAAAAATATTGGAAGAAGATGAATTTGCATGAAGATTTGGTGTGAAAAGTGAATAATATTGGTAGGTATTTATAGAAAAAAATTCCATAATTTTTTCAATTTTTTTTTTCAATTTTTTTAGTTGGAAAATGGGCAGTCGTTGGATTGGATGACATTTTTGGATCGGAGCCTCCAGGAGTAGACACGTGGCTTGTAGTTGTTGGTTTTTAGCATCGTTGACGTCAGTAGCCCGAAGGCAAGACGGGCCAAATCTCCCTGTGGGCTTGCCTGGGCTCATAGGTTCCACGCCTTGCTTAGTAAAATAAATGGAAGAAAATTATTGCATGCATCATATGATATGTTCTTATAATTTATTCACATAATAAACTATTCTTAGATCTAATCATCTGACCGTTCTTAAGAATTTTGCTTCCAGATGATTGCAACCCAAGTTTCATGCTATGTTTGTAGTTTTTTACGTTATGATTTTGACATAGTTAACTGCTTTAAACTGTGAAACTGTCAAATTGCCCTTTAAAGTTTATAGTTTGAATTTTAGGTCTTTCTCTAAAATCTAAAAGTTAAACCCAAACCTAAGCGAAACAATCTTCAATTGGATTATTAGCTGCCTAATTTATTTTTTTGTTTTTGAAAAATGAATATTTTAATTATAAGGAGTATAAGGAAACAGACACACTGCCTTGACTAGCTGGCTTAACCTACAACTCATCTCTGTATAATTATAACGAGTCATTCTATACTGAGGGCATTATTTAAGACCCTTAGATGATGCCCTATCTCTTAACCGTTTGATCAAACTAACTAATTTAATCCAACGGCTAATCCTGGTCTAATAATTAAGAAATAAGGCCTTTAGATAGAGCATCATCTAAGAGCATCTTCAATCTATGCAGCCTCAAATTAAACTGCTGACACTGAAATTCTTGACCCTGGAACGCAACCAAGTACTTGGAATTCTCCAAAATTTCCCTGACAGTCCCGCGAGACCACCCTTTATCTCTATAGGCGTCGACGTCGTCACCGACTTTGAAGAACTCGTAGAGCTCTTTGGGCGGCATAGGCCTGGCATTGCGCAATTCGACAATCTCGGTTAGGGTTTTTGAGCCGTCGGCGTTGGGGTTGGTTAGCGTTTGGTGCTGGACCAACATGTGGGCCTTGTCCTTAAATACAGGACGGAGCACCGTGGCTGGGTAGTAGGGTCCGGTGGAGCCATGGCCTGGCCTTGTGACCTCCACTTGGTCTCCCTTGTTGAAAGGGATCTGCGACATTGGGAAATTGGAAACCCTAGGAGGGAGGGAGAATAATATTATAAAATGGAGGTAACGGGAACTTGGCGGGAGAGGGAGGTGGTGTGATCTATGTTGCAACGGACACTCCACTAAGTACATATTTATTATAAAATTCACATCTCAAATTTCAGATAAAATTTTTATTTAAGTTTTTTATTTGCCACGTGTTCATATTTATTATAAAATTCACATCTCAAATTTCAGATAAAATTTTTATTTAAGTTTTTTATTTGCCACGTGTTCATATTTATTATAAAATTCACATCTCACTCATCATACAATTGAAATAGTTATTCATTCATCATACAATTGAAATACTCTCGATCCTCATAGTCCAACACAATCGAGTATAAGGATGATTTAATCATTGGCGAAGGCAGTTTCATCGGATCATGATGTGGGGGAGTATTTTCCTTCAAATGATGTAATAGTACCATTAGTTCCGGCATGAAACGCACTGTTGGAACCGATTGCATGCATTGTTCACTTGAGAAGCCATGTATAATGGTTTTCCTCTTTTTTTGTTTTCCCTTGAATAATTTATTAAAAATTGGAAATTGGAAATGCAAGAAAATACAAATAAAAAAAATGACATTAAATTGAATAAAGCGGAAATTATTTTTTTTTCTTACCTCGTCGCCAAGATTTTGACCTCTTCAAACATTTTTCCATACCCTTCTACTTCAATGGAAGAAGTCATTTGTATTTTTACACAAATGGAAATTTATAGTAGAAAATGTGGTGTGGAAAGTGAAAAATATTGGAAGAAGATGAATTTGCATGAAGATTTGGTGTGAAAAGTGAATAATATTGGTAGGTATTTATAGAAAAAAATTCCATAATTTTTTCAATTTTTTTTTTCAATTTTTTTAGTTGGAAAATGGGCAGTCGTTGGATTGGATGACATTTTTGGATCGGAGCCTCCAGGAGTAGACACGTGGCTTGTAGTTGTTGGTTTTTAGCATCGTTGACGTCAGTAGCCCGAAGGCAAGACGGGCCAAATCTCCCTGTGGGCTTGCCTGGGCTCATAGGTTCCACGCCTTGCTTAGTAAAATAAATGGAAGAAAATTATTGCATGCATCATATGATATGTTCTTATAATTTATTCACATAATAAACTATTCTTAGATCTAATCATCTGACCGTTCTTAAGAATTTTGCTTCCAGATGATTGCAACCCAAGTTTCATGCTATGTTTGTAGTTTTTTACGTTATGATTTTGACATAGTTAACTGCTTTAAACTGTGAAACTGTCAAATTGCCCTTTAAAGTTTATAGTTTGAATTTTAGGTCTTTCTCTAAAATCTAAAAGTTAAACCCAAACCTAAGCGAAACAATCTTCAATTGGATTATTAGCTGCCTAATTTATTTTTTTGTTTTTGAAAAATGAATATTTTAATTATAAGGAGTATAAGGAAACAGACACACTGCCTTGACTAGCTGGCTTAACCTACAACTCATCTCTGTATAATTATAACGAGTCATTCTATACTGAGGGCATTATTTAAGACCCTTAGATGATGCCCTATCTCTTAACCGTTTGATCAAACTAACTAATTTAATCCAACGGCTAATCCTGGTCTAATAATTAAGAAATAAGGCCTTTAGATAGAGCATCATCTAAGAGCATCTTCAATCGATGTGTCAAACGTGCCACATAGACATTTAATAGCTATAAATAACATCTCATATCACTCCAACCGATGTGTCAAAGCTGATGTGAAATGAAAGCTAGAGGTTGAAATGTTATTTTTGACATCCCAAAAGCATGATGTCAAATGAATATTTTATTATTTTTTCTTTTCTTTTCTTTTTAACTAAAAATGAATCAACACTAAAATGTAATAAAATAATAATTTTGTTGACGCAGAAAAATGGTTCGGCACTTTCCCGCGTAACTTAATGATTTTGTTACCTTCGGTATGCTATGGCCTCGGTAGGATGTTATACTTGTAAGATAGCAAACGCTCGGTAAGTCCAAGGTACCGGTGTGGTACCGGCCGAAGGCTCTCCGATGCTTAAGTAAGTACGGACTTAGTAAGTTTGAACTACAGATCAATAGGCAGTATGCCGTTAGTTCTAATTGATTACCTCCAAGCTGGGATAGTTGTCCACTTTTATAGGCCTTGGGAGGTGTGCCTTTTGTTTAGAGTTTCGATGTGGGACTGTGGACATCCATTGTGAGACTGCCACGTGTCTCAGGTGGTAAGGTTGCCATATTAGAGCGATCGGTAGATAAGATGCCGAAGCTAGATGCCGAAGGCTCCCATAGCTCCAGCTTGGTCCACGTGTCAAATGTTAATTGGCTGCTCATTTTGGTATAAACAATTTAATTTGACTTATCGGGTGGAGTGTAAAGCTGTGTAAGATGTCAAATTGCCACATCAGCCATCAAATTTAAATTTGATGTTTGGTATTTGACATCTCCCTTGGAGATGTTCCAACTGATGTGTCAAAAGTGCCACATAGACATTTAACGGCTAGAAATAACATCTCACATCACTCCAACTGATGTGTCAAAGCTGATGTGGAATGAAAGCTGGAGGTTGAGATGTTATTTTTGACATCCCAAAAACGAGATGTCAAATGAATATTTTATTATTTTTAAAAGATAGCTGGATGTTACTTTCATTTATTATTTTCTTTTTTTTTTTTTTTTTTTTCTTCTTTATCTTAAATGATTTGACTGTTACAATAATTATTTATTTGACATATCGGGTGGAATGTAAAATTATGCAAATGTCAAATTGCCACATCAGCTATCAAATTAAAATTTGATGTTCGATATTTGACATTTCCCTTAGAGATGCTCTAAGGGGCTTAAATTATAGGCTTAATTATGTACATGCCCCCTGTGCTTTCCAACTTATCTCAGATTACCACCTGTGGTAGAAAACGTCTCAAAGTACCCCCCAACGTGCAAAAAACTGTCTCACGTCACCCTTTCCGTCAGTTTTTTTGAAGTTCCGTTACGAATGTTACTGTTCATCTCCCCCAAAATTCCAGAACAGTAGCCCCTCCCCTTTGTTACTGTTCATCGCTTATTTACCCTCCAAAACTCAGAAATTTCTCCTAACCAACACAACTAGCAGCAAGAACAACTCGAGAGGTTGAAAAATCATACCTGGATCGAAGAAAATGGTGCTCGGAATCGCCCGAACGAGCAATGGAGATTTTGGGTAAAAACCGGCCAATTTCTTACTTTTTTCGGTGATCCAGACGACGGTTGGCAGCGGCTGAGATGTGAGGGTGGTAGAGGACAACGTGCTGGTTCTTTTGATATCCATGTCGTCGCTTGGGGTGGCCGGAGGAGGCGATGGCAGCCCAAAAACTGGTGCGATGAACAGTAACAAATGGGAGGAGCTGCTGTTCTGGAATTTTGGGGGAGATGAACAGTAACGTTCGTAACGGAACTTCAAAAAAACTGACGGAAAGGGTAACGTGAGACAGTTTTTTGCACGTTGGGGGGTACTTTGAGACGTTTTCCACCACAGGTGGTAATCTGAGATAAGTTGGAAAGCACAGGGGACATGTACATAATTAAGCCTAAATTATACGATAAGAGCAAAGCTAATACTCCAGCCCAAAGTTCTGTGGATTTAGCTGAGTTGGGCCTTTTTGTTTTCAGGCCTAGTCATTTAAATCATCAACCAAACAGTGTGGTAAAAATAAAATAAAAACAATAAAAAATACTTTCCAAGAAATTCAGGTCAGGGCTCTTACCTTTTTTATTTGTCAAAGTTAAGAAGATGAAGGGAAAAAAACTCACATACACGGAATTGAAGCCAGGTCACCTGACCACTCCCTTTTTATGAAATTGCAAAGCACATCTGAAATTTGGTACAAATCATTATTGAAAACGTCAATCACCCTCCACCTTTTCATTAGTCTTCAAAGGAATAATTTGAGAAAGGAAAAAGTGAATATAAAAAAGAAGGGATAAAAATAAAATGAAACAACCCTAAGCAAAGAGAAGAAGAGGCATCCATGCATGTTAGCATGTCACCCAAAGCAGGAAAAAGGGGTGGAAGAAATGGGGCCAGTGCTGGCAATACCCAACACAAAATAGCTATAGTGGGATATGAGGGAAATCATGAGATTTTCCCCTATCAACTTCTCCTCACTACTTTAATTTTTTGTTGTCATGGAGAAGGTTAAAAGGAATTTAGCTTTTCAATGCCCACTTGTGAACATCATCATTTTATGCTACAAGTCACCACCACCTTCTTTCTGACCTCCTTTTAGTACTCAAAAGCTGTAAATTTATTTATTTATTTAAAATAAAATAACAACTAGGGCAGGCAACAATTCAATTAGTACCAACTTTACCTAAATGCACCCCTACCTTGGCCATTACAAGGAGGATCTTTAAACCAACAAATCAAAATACGTAGAAAATACTCAAAGGAAAATTCTGAAATCAAATACAAGTATCTGAAAGTACGTAGTATGATCGTTGTTAAGCGTCCGCTACTTGATTAGTTTCTCTATAAGCATGAGATAATAAGTATTGTCGGAAATCTTGTAAGAGTTGCCAAAGGCCATACGTTTTCATTTCTATTATTATTCAACCCACCTTTTATTCTATTATTTCACCCAAAATGTAGAAATTGAGGGACCTAATTTGTTTGAAAAGTACAAGTTAGAAATTTCACCCTAAAGATTGCACAATGTGCGCAAAAACAACAACTAGAATTGGACACAAACTACAGAAACATCATTTTCGCGACACATGAAATTGAAATAAAGCACAAACACTTGCGCAAGAATGATTGACTAATAGGTCTGGCAAACTAAGCCATTATGTGGTCTACAAGGCATGCAAAATTTTCAATTCGATGCTGACATATGTTCCAAATTTAGCATGGGAATCTTGATCAATAATATATGCCAAGTTAAAAACCCCCCATTTTCACCCCACAGACAGGTTGGTAAAAACTTTTTTACCTAACAAGTGTCATGATTTAAGCATTAGTTAGTTCTAGCTGTACCTTGGTAGGCAGGACATGCACTTAACATATTCTTCGGTCAATCAATTTTTATTTTTATTTTTGAATTTCTGAATATTAATTTATTAACTTTTTTTAAATTACATTGGAGGAAATCAAACCCTAATCGCTTGACCTAACCCAAACTCGAAGATTGCTTAGCATCTGCAACCCTAAATTTGGGTGAGAGGCCATCAGCTTTTGTATGAAGCAGAAACTTTCTGTGGCACAGAAAAGTCTTTAGAGAAGAAAAAGGAGAAAGCGGTCTCCACTCTTCAATAATAATAATGATACAGTGGATAGATATATTTTGTACATTGGAGCAGAGCAGTCACGAGTTCAACTCTTCTTACAGAGATCTGAGAGAAAATATATTCTCCTACTTTCTCAGCCAACAACATATAAAACAACGAAACTGATGCCTCTCTCTCTCCTCTCTCTTCTCTTTCTTCTCTCTCTTTCTGCAACAGCATATTTCTGCACATCCAATAATACAATATTGAAATTGATGGTTCTTTTAACAGAACAATAGTAACAGCAGAGGAGGCTAGTAGCAGTAAGTGATAATAATAAATACATATTAGGGTAATTTGCATTTTTATTCTTTTTCTATATAATGACATGGAGGACCACACACACAATCAGCATTTCCCTGACGCAAGTCGAATTTAATTGCATGAACCAAGCTTTGAGTTGAGATAGTGTTTGTTGCAAACAGGTCCTTGAGTTTGATGGAAATTTGCTATGGTGGGCTTCATATAATTAACTTCATCAAATAATTGTGGAACAGCTCAGGAGGGATAGACAAGGAAGGAGAAGATGAGTTGGGCGGCAACAAGGAGAAACGCTGGCCAAGCTCTACATGAGATAATTCTCACACAGAGCTTTGACCAAAACTACAAACAAAGACAACAGACCCGGCGTGACATCTTACAAGGTCAAGAAAAGGTCTTACAAGGTCAAGAAAGAAAGAAAAGAATTCGACGAAAGACGAAACGAAATGAAAAAAAAAAAAAGAATGAAAAAGCTCAGCTAGGATAGCACCCAGTTCACATCAACCATCACCAAACAACATCACAAAGCTCCAGCTCTGATCGCTTTCAGAGCTTCCATTTCGGCCTCTGCTTTCAAGCAGACCTCCTGAAAAAAAAAAAAAAAACAAAACACAGAACATATATGAATTATCAACTCGTGTGATGACATTTTAGATTGTTACATGAAAATGGTAGGGTTGAAACTTGAAAATGAAAAAAAGGGCGCATTCTAAAACGAGCTTTGGTTTGGATTTTTCATACCTCGCTGTGGAAATTTGTGTCTGGCTTTCATCTTTGATGAGATGTTGAAAAACTCCCACATCGAGAGATTATGAAGAGAGGGGGAAGAAAGGGAAAATATTTATGTGGAAAAAAAAGTGAGGAAACGGCGAGTGTTTATAAAGGAGTGGGACTGGCAGTGGGCTGACAGCGACACGTCCAAGGCCCAGAAAGAATGTAAACGGAGCGGGTGACGTCAGCCCAGAGCGACCTCTGCCCGCCGTGTGGCTGCCCGGGCTGCCCGGCCGACCGTTGGGGGTGAAAAATAATGAAAAGGGGTAAGTAAATAACAGTCAGTCAATAAGCCAAAATGTGCTTGGCCCAAATATTATTATTACCCCCACACTCTGGAGAGTCGTGTCCGTACCATCAAACAGGGACCATCTCTGAGCTCTTCGTGGTCCACGTGGCATGTTGTGGACCGTTGGGCCATGGGGGTCGAGTCCTCGTGTGGTTCTCAAATTTTGAGATTTCTGTGGCGATAAATTAATAAACTTTCTTTTTGTTTTTTGTTTTTTTTTAACCCCCAAGTACGGCAGACTCAAAATTTAATAATTTGTTTAATATTTTTTAAAGAATAAAAAACAGCCTGCTTAAAGGCCGGGAACATTGACTATTATTAACGAAAGCCAGCTGGCTTAGCTATGAATCATCAAACATTAATGTTATTTTACCAAGGACAATGATCCCTGTTTACAATGTAAAAACTATGCATAGAGAGTTAGTATTGCATGTATATTATAGTTACATTTCACATTTGTGTGTACAAAAATATGTATGAACATTCATGTTGCCGACAAAATTTGCGCATGAATTTCACATTTCAACTTTTACATGTGACTTTTATATGAAAGACGCATAAAGTGAATCTCATTTGTACTCTTTTTTTTATAAAAAAATTTCTTATCGAGATGGGCGATAATATACTAAACTCACATACACAACACGAATGCTAGGATTCGAATCATGACCTTTTCTAAAAAAACAATTGCTCTAAATCACTACATTAATGGTCATTTGCCAACACATTTGTGTTTTAAACTGCAAACTGAGAGAATCTCTGATTCTATATAGACACAGAAATATATTGGAGGTAAGTGCCATCTCTAGGTCGAAGCATAAAAGCAAATACAAAGACGGGGAACAGGGAATCTTGTTAACTGCAAGAAACCTTAAAATTCACTATATTTTATTATTCGACTTCAAAAATATGTTTGCTCACTTCTCAGTCTAATTCATATTTATGAACTAAATGCAATTTTTTTTCTATAAAAAATTATAGAGGGTTGTGGGAAATGGAGCCTCGAGGGCGTGCGGGGAAGGGGTAGCATTAGAATCACAGTCTCCCAAGATATATATGGTCAAAGTAAAGGGACGAGATCACCTTCCCCAGTATTCCTTGGCCTGCGTTCTCTAATATTTTGTTAATATTGAATTATTAATTAATTAATTAATTTAAATTTTGTTTTTAATCACAAGGAGGTTTGGCTCCTCCCAGCTTTGGGAGATCCTTACTGGCTTGTTTCTTTGTAAAGCTGGCGGCAACTATGAGTCTATGTATTTGATTTGCTCACAAGTCCCACGTATCTAATTTTGAGATCAGAAGTCAAGTGCATATGCCCTAAAATTCTGAGCTCAACTTCTGCTTATTGCAGTGAATTCTCTCTCTCTCTCTCTCTCTCTCTCTCTCTCTCTTGTGTGCTGTATTGATGAGCTGCCTCTAAACTAGTCTATAAGGGCGGCAGCTGCAGGATATGGTTGACCTCTTCCACCACCATTGCTTCAATTCTTGTTAACATATATCCATATATTTTCTGTCTTGGCTTTTGTCCCACCTCATGATCCATTGCCATACCTCTCTCATTGGGGGGTTTTCTTTTCCTTTAAAAAGTTAATATCCTCAGTCTGAATATTTTATGATTAGTGGTACTAAAATTAGGCACATTAATTGGTACAAGAAATAGATATTGTTGTAGCACAGAGCAGGTTAATGTGTACTGATATAAAATGAATGAATGAATGGAGCAGCTGCAAAATGCAATAGAACTTCAAGATATTTCATGAACAGCTCAGCTTGCCTTGCGCAGATGGGGAAGGTGATGTGACCTATGCATGACTAGGTTGAAGCTGTATATTACACGGTAGTTATTTTGATGTTGCTTGAAAAAACCGTGTGGAGTTTTAACACAAAAAGCCTCGATAATATTCATAGTAGAACCATTCATTATATCTTGTATTTTACTTAGTTAAGTTTCCGATATAGGACTTATATTCTTCAACATGTTTATGTCAAAGCAATCAAATGATTTAGTAATTTATGATTTTCTTTATTTTTACTAGAACGATTTATGATTCCATTAAAACTTGAAATTAGATGATGGAATTATTGAAATGCAATGTGAAGTGGTTTATATTTAAGGAATCTCTCAATTGAAGCTTCCTTCTGTATATATCGATCTATAAACGATGAAGATCAGTACTGTATATAAGTACCATGTAGACAAATCACAGGACTACTAAGACACAAGTTGGATGAAGAACCAAGTACCGAGATGCACAACAACACTTAACACTATATAGCTATATAGTGGAAGGCAGAGTAGGCTTTTGTTCCATGAGGTGACTTGATAGTTATTCATTACCAAATGAGGAATCCAATCATGTTCGATTTGGGGATAAAGCAGAGCCTTGAAGACACGTCCTAGGGGGGAACTATTTGGGTATAGTTTTTTTTTTCTTCTTTGCTTCTTTGGGAAGAGAGAGAGAGAGACGCATTTGCATGGGTTTTGGTCCTTTGTAAAAGGAGAAGATAGAAAGGAACAAAGCAGAACCAGCCCTGCAAAGATTCTGCAGAGACGCACAGAGTGTGCGTGTGAATTATTTGAACTTCTCTCCACTGAGAATTCGCAGGCAAAATAGTGACATCCATTTCGTTTTCATTTTTACAGTGTTTGCTTGTGCAGATTCCTTATAAAGTATTGATCCAGAAAGAAAATCTGAAGAGGAACTCTTAATAGTTGCATATTAATCACAAAACATGTTGTGGATAAGTTATTATTACCTGATTTGATTCAACTTATCCAACTTTTTAAGACTTATTTAATCACTTCAAGAGAAACAAGTGTGCTAAAAATAAAGGAACAAACCCTTTCTCAGAGTCTTAGATCATACGCGCAAGTCATGGCCAGGCCATTCATACATCATAGTCACTCACTCCCCTCCATTTCTGAACAACTCTTTCTTGAATTGTGTTTAGGTATTAGGATGGCTCCATTCGTAAGTGGACCCTTCTATGTTTGATGCTTTTCCAAGTTCGAATCCCTCTTACCACGTTAATAATAAATATAAATAAACAATTTAGATCCTCTTTTTTTTAATGAGAAACAATTTAGATCCTTTTATTATATTTATAAAAAAAAAAAGAGCAATATGTTAAACTTCATATAGGTTATAATATTTTAAAAAGCACCCAAAATAAATTTAGGAGGTTCATCAAACTAAATACACACGTCTCTTGTAATATAAAGCATAACAACATCATTAGTGAAAAAGACGAATATTAATGAAACCATCCAATGGCAAAACCATCCTTAGACTAAGGTGGGCTCTAACCTAATGCAAGTTCATTGACAATTAGAAACTTTGTGCTATTTTTTTTGAATTTCACCACATTAAGTGGAAATTCGCCGACAAATGCAGTAATTCAATCACACATAATAAACCTAAAAATCATGACTCAAATAACGAATAAATAATGTGATATGGCAATGGACTTGTAGATGAACTGGTTAAGAGCATTTACGCATACTTGAGCTGGATATGGTGCATTCGGCTTTTTTCTCTTTTTGGTGGTTAGGCATACTTACACGGGTTGGGCCTTCATGGCTTTTTCCTGAGTTTAATTGGGTTGTACTGGCCCATTAGCTTCATTTTAAGGCCTCAAGGCCCAACCAAGAATCTAACGAAACAATGAAACACCTCCACGCTCCATCCGTCATTGGTAGTCGCAATCGCGAACTCGCGTGCACTCAAGTTATACTCGAGCTGCCACCCTCCATTCAAATTCCGTGACGACGTAGTTGACTGCGTCTGCCACGTGGACGACTTATACGGGTCCATACGATTACCCAATAGGCCTTCTTATATCATTTCAAACGTAATAAATTAATAATTTATGCTCAGTCCGATTGTTTGGGCACTGATTTCAAGTAGAAATGGCGGCAGTAGCTCTGTTCGTCTCGGCGACGAAGCTCGCCGGACTGCTGGTTACGGTCACAGTTGCCGCCAATGCTTTCTCTTTCTCACGTTTCTGGAAGAAGAATCTGCGGCCGTTCCAATCGCCGATCGATGAGTCCGACGAGACTCTTGCCGACTTCAATCTCGGCGGTACTGTAATTTTTCCCAAGCTGCTCACACCGTAACCCTAGTTCTAATCATTTTGTTTTATAATCTGCACAAACTTGAAGTTTTGCTTGTTTATTTGTGGATTAAGTTTAGGTGAAGAAGCTTAAATTTTGTGGATTAAGTTACGAACAGCAATTTTCTCCTTCTAATTTTTGGCGAGTTAGCTAATACTGGCATTGCTTTGTATTATGCTTCGTGTTCAATGAGGTTGTGGTGGCTCATAGTTAATGACAGCCATAAGCTCTACTGGCCGCTGATTTTTACTGATAATACATGGTTAATATGCTCCTCCTCACTAATGACATCTTATCTTATCTTATCTTATCTTATCTTATCTTATCACTTTCCTTTTTTATTTTGTAATTTCTTTGTCATTAGAATTAAAGACAGTTGGTGCTGTGCTCATGTTCATCCATATTTGTGGAACTTAACCACCCAAACATTCACTAATTATGAGTCTGCTCTTTTTTTTTTTGTGTGTGAGTGAAATGGAGGTTGAGGCTTGAGTTTGGTCACTAAAAAAACAAATCGAAATTTGAAATATATCCCGAAGTTGAGGGAACCATTCTATATAAGATATATAATATGTTGTCATGCCAACTGTACTTAACTATTCTGCTTGAGTGGGGTTCAAATAGAGTGAGACTTGGTTGATCAGATTTTCAGAACTCAGAAGCACTTTTTTTTGGGGATTTGTTTATCATAAAAGTATTCCGTTATGTGATTATTTGCAGAAGGGGAAGATGAGTTTTTCTTCGGGTTGGCAACAGCTCCAGCACACGTCGAAGACAGGCTAAATGATGCTTGGCTCCAGTTTGCAGAAGAAGATCCTGATGACAAATCAGAGTCACAGGAGGAACTGCTAACCACAGATGCTATAACGGGTTCTGCTAGTGGTGATGGTGGATCTCAGCCAGTTTCCTTATCAGGAAAAGCTACGAAAACAGATACAAAAAGGAAGCCTCTTAAGATAGCTATGGAAGCCATGATTAGAGGGTATGAGAAGTACATTGAAGGAAACGGAGGAGAAGAAGAAGAAGTAGAAAAACCTGTCCCAGACGAAGATTGCCATCATAATGTAGCTGCATGGCACAACGTTCTGCACCCGTAAGCCTCACTTTTCAAACTTGATGACTTGAAATTTAATTATACTTCAAAACATGTCATGCTTATTTCTGGCTCTCATTCTGCTCTGAAATTTATCGATTTCACATTACTGATGTTGTCTTGTGGGTAATGGATTCTTGAATTGATCTCAGTGAAGAGAGGCTAAGGTTTTGGTCTGATCCTGATACAGAACTAAAACTGGCTAAAGATACTGGCATCAGTGTCTTCCGAATGGGAATAGATTGGTCGCGAATTATGCCAAAAGAGCCGCTCAATGGTTTAAAGGAAAGTGTAAGTCTGATGCTTACTGTTTATGCACTTTCTAAGCATTTGGTACACAATGATGCTTTTGGGGGAAATTTAGATACGCATAGAAATCAGGAATGATGCAGGATTTTCTTACCATATAGGGTTCATCCTTGTGTAACCTTTTCATAAAGATATAATGTTGACAAGTTAATGAATATTTGCATTGATGATCTTTTCAGGTTAATACGCTGTGTTGGTTCATTTTAAATGGATTATCATTATAAGTTTGACTGAATTCAGATGTATATCCTTTCTTTAGGTTAATTATGCAGCATTGGAGCGATATAAGTGGATCATCAACAGAGTTCATTCATATGGAATGAAGGTGATGTTGACTCTGTTCCATCACTCATTGCCACCATGGGCTGGCGAGTATGGAGGGTGGAAAATGGAAAAAACGGTTGATTATTTCATGGATTTTACAAAGTGAGTCTTCCTTTCAGTGGTAGAGTTTCCACCAGTTCTTCTGGGGTTCTGATTTCTTTCACTGCTTTCTAGGCTGTCTAGATTATGCTAGTGCTTATCCTGTTTTCTTGTCATGTAGCATTTCTTCTTTCCTTCCTTTTATTTTTTCTTCCTTAAATTTTGATTCTTTGATTCATTCTTTTTTCAGGCTTGTTGCTGACAGTGTGTCAGATATGATAGACTATTGGGTAACATTTAATGAGCCTCATGTCTTCTGCATGCTTACTTATTGTGCGGGTGCTTGGCCTGGTGGTCATCCTGACATGCTGGAGGTTGCCACTTCTGCTCTACCAACTGGTGTTTTCCAACAGGCCATGCATTGGATGGCCATTGCACACACAAAGGCCTATGAATATATCCATGAACAAAGGTTTCTCTGCCTCATATAAGCTCTGGGAAAGAACAATTGTTTAAAGAATATAACAAGCGTGATCCTGTGTTCTGATTGCCTAATTAATTGACTACTTTATAATGCCTTAGTCCTTTCTGCTAGCGATGGTTCTGCGACTTCTTTATTTTATCATTAATTTATATCCTAAAGTTAATTACTTGACTGAACTTTTTGTTTTATCTTCTTCAGTTCCTCATCAAAACCAGTAGTTGGAGTGGCACACCATGTCTCATTTATGCGACCGTATGGTCTCTTTGATGTTGCTGCTGTTTCACTGGCTAACTCCTTGACTCTGTACCCATATGTGGATAGTATTTCTGACAAGCTGGATTTTATAGGCATAAACTACTATGGACAGGTTTCCTCACCTCTCTTAGCAAGTAAACTGACAGTCTTTTGCTGCCATCTCCTATATATAGAGCAAGACGAGTCAACTGTAACATTAATCTTCTGCCCTTCAGGAAGTGGTATGTGGTGCTGGACTGAAGCAAGTAGAGACTGATGAGTATAGTGAATCTGGACGTGGGGTATATCCAGATGGCTTGTACCGCGTGCTGCTTCAATTCCATGAAAGATATAAACATCTAAATGTACCCTTCATGATTACTGAAAATGGGGTATCTGATGAGACCGATTTGATCCGTCGGCCATATCTGCTAGAGCATTTGCTCGCTGTTTATGCAGCAAAGATCATGGTTTGATTCTCCATTGCACTTTTCAATTGTTTTTTAATTAAATATACCTTTATTTGGCAATGATGGGTGTTATAAGTTCCTACATTTGACTTGTAGGGTGTACCTGTGCTTGGGTACCTGTTTTGGACTATTTCTGATAACTGGGAGTGGGCAGATGGGTATGGTCCCAAGTTTGGACTTGTAGCAGTTGATCGTGCC
Source organism: Prunus mume (assembly GCF_000346735.1). The sequence goes on from NC_024127.1 coordinate 33,013,521, forward strand.
AATAGTCTTGCCCGTATTCCACGTCCTTCATACCATCTATTTACTAAGGTCAACGTTTTTCTCCTTTCCTGCTCAAGTTTCTTT
>NC_024127.1:33021088-33071778 GCF_000346735.1 Prunus mume
CAACCTTCTCGTGTGACAGAAATTTGCTAGTTGTACTTCACCCAAAAACAAGTCGACGATTCCTGAATCCCCAAGTAACCCTTTTCTTTAATCCCAACCGCTTACATAGATTCTTCTTTCTCTCTCTCTCTCTCTCTCTCTCTCTCTCTCTCTCTCTCTCTCTCTCTGTGCCCATAAATACCCCATCAAATATCACTGCCTCTCCAAACTCTCCCCCTACAACAAAACCCTCCTCTCAGTTTTCTCTCTCTCTTTCTCTCTCTCTCTCTCTCTCTCTGTGCACACACAAACCAAACGCTACACAAAGTGTAAGACAGCTATACTAGATTAGAAGCCTCATCTTTCTCTTCTTAGTTTCTACAACCCATATCTCTTAGATTATTAGATATTTGCAGCTCCAAATTAAGCAAATTTACAACCATGGTGGCAGCCTCTCCAAACCCAATTCACAATGAAAAGATCGAGGCCATTGAGCTCCCCATCATCGACCTTTCGGCCGAGAGGTCCCAAGTGAGGAATCTCATTGTCAAAGCTTGTGAGGACTACGGTTTCTTCAAGGTCATCAACCACGGCGTCCCTCAAGACATTGTAGCCAAACTGGAGGAGCAAAGCCTCAGCTTCTTTGCTAAAACAATGGCTGAGAAGCAAATAGCCGGGCCAGCCATTCCCCTCGGTTATGGCTGCAAGACCATAGGCTTCAATGGTGATATGGGAGAGGTTGAATACCTTTTGTTCAACACAAACCCAATCTCCATTGCTCAAAGATCCAAAACAATCTCAAATGAGCCTACCAAATTCAGGTACATCAATTATTTATTTCTTTACATTTTTTTTGTTGGTTCTTTTTGCATGTTTTAGTTTATGCTTTTTTACCTCCTTGGGGTTTTTTTTTTTGGACGAAACCTCCTTGGGTTTTTCATTCTTTATGATGAAGGTACTTTTTGGCTAGAATATATTAAATGAAAGACGGTCGGGGGAAGGGGTAACAAATTTTGGCGAAGGGTTCGGGACAAACTGTTCATTATTTACTAGGCATTCACTCTTTTTTCCATCTTGGTGTTTTTCTACTTCTTTTGAATTCATTTCAATTTATTTGCTTATGCTTGTAGAAATTAAAATGAAAAATAACAAAAATACTAGGCATACCACCTTGTGTATCAGAAGCGAGATTCATTATATTGGTGGGCTTCGAAAATAGACATGAAGAAATGTAATAACCATTTTTCACGGGAATTGTTAAAACCGTACCAACTTTCAAAAGTCACATGGGAACTAATTTAGGGAAATGATTCTCTCCCGGATGGTGGGATAAGCTGTCAATTAAATTGTAGAATTTGAAGAAGAAAACAAATAAATTGAGGATCTTTTAAAACAAGCATATATTTTCCACACACGCAAGGTATACGGCGAGTGGAGGAGAGGAGAGGAGAGGAGAGCTGCATGTGTTTCTCCATTATTGAATTAGGAATGAGAAGAGAGTGAAATCCAGTACAATACTGTTCCACTGTTATAATATTGAAAATTGGGAAATCAGAATGACAAGTCAGAGGCAGAGGCAGAGGCAGAGGCAGTGGCAGTGGCAGTGGCACATCAAGAAACGTCTAATCATACCAAATTAAAAAAAAACTAAATTATTATAATTTTATTGTTGGGTTTTTGAAAGAGAAATATGAGTTTTAAATGGGCCAAAAAAGGAAACAGCTTCCAGAATTAGATGGAAGATGCCCCAGTTGCAGTGACTTTATTATTATTATTATTTATATTTAAAAAAACAGAAGAAAGAGAGAAAGGGTCAGAGTCAGAGTTGCAAGTCTGCTTGCTGCTGATGAATTGAGTAGGTATTTTTGTGGTACATTTTACAGCTCCGCAGTGAGTGGGTATATTGAAGCAATGAAGGATTTGGCATGTGAGATTCTGGATTTGATTGGTGAGGGATTGCGGGTCCCAGACACATCAGTGTTCAGTAGGATGATCAGAGACGTCGAAAATGACTCCTTTTTCAGGCTTAATCACTACCCACATCATGTAAACAAGGACTGCACCAACAACATAAACAGTAGCTGCAGCAGCAAGGTTGGGTTTGGGGCGCATAATGACCCTCAGATCTTGACCCTCCTCAGATCCAACGACGTGGGTGGCCTCCAAATCTCTCCACAAGATGGGCTGTGGGTCCCTGCTCCTGCTGACCCCACTGCATTTTGGGTTAATGTGGGTGACCTGTTGCAGGTTGGTCTCTCTCTCTCCCTCTCTCTCTCTCTCTCTATATATATATATATATATTCATTCATGGTAATCATAACAATCTTAAAAAGGATGACTGGAAACTGAATATTGAATTGATTGAAAACTGACTGAGAATTGATTTGGGTAAATCACTGCCATTTTGACTGCATGTAAGCTTTTGTATTGATGGTGAAGTGGGGGACCACCACATCAGTCCATAACCAATCAGAGTTTATGGTGGGGGACGGGGGGATTGATGACTAGACATTGGATAATTGAATGACTAGCCAGCCAGATGGTACTGAAAAGTAGTTTTGTTGGTTGGTCAGTATGCCATTTATGGGCTGTTGGGTTGGGCAGCCTAGATTCTCTCTCTTCTCTCTCTCTCTCTCTCCAAAGCTTTCTTCCTAAACTTCTCTAAGGAATATCATAACCACCTATTCAGTCAGTCAGCAGTGCCATTTATCATGGTATGTTCCCTTTGGTTGGGTCCTTGTTCAGGATACTTCTTCCTTTGAATTTGTCTATGTGATTCGGATTTCATCCATCTCTCATCACGTGATTATACGATGAAAGATGCAATATAGATATAATAAAAATATATAATCCGTTATGATAAACTTTTTTCTCAACATAAAATAGCTTAAAATCCTTTATCGTTCGTAACAATAAAAATTGACTCATTGTAAACTTGATGAATAGGCATTCCTCTGGTAGACAAATAGAAAGATAAAAAAAAGGTAGTCATAACGTCTTCCAAAGTAGCTAAAAGAACTTTAAAAGAAAATAAAAGATATGGTTGCCATAACCTCTTCAAGGGACACCCAGATGCAACCTAAGAAAGGTGCTCATTTAAGGTAGTCATGTCTTGGGATAAAAGATACTTCCTTTTGGTCGGAGAAAAAAGAAACGAAAACAACTACTCATACATAATTCAAATTTTTTATTATTTTTATAAATTTTTTATGACCACATATCTAAGTTCACATTGGAGTCATTCAACCCGCTCTGATACCATGTCAAATTCAGAGAGACGAGTCAGCGGTCCACTACTAGCAACACCGATATTGTCCTCAACTTAACCACATACAAAGCTCAGTAGGTGTGTGGTTTTATCACAAAAGGCCTCAGATATATTAATATTGAAACTATTCGTTATACATTGTATTTTATTTAGTCAAGTTTCCGATGTGAAACTTATGTTCTTCAACACTACAATGTGCTTTTAGTTTGATTAATTAGTTGTGTTTTATCTAATAATTAATGCCCTTAATGTGAAGGCGATGACTAATGGAAGATTTGTGAGCGTGAGGCACAGAGCTTTAAACAACTCCTCCAACTCCAAGTCAAGAATGTCCATGGCATATTTTGCAACTCCACCCCTAAATGCATGCATCAATGCTCTTCCAGAAATGGTCACACCAGAGAAGCCTCGTCTCTACAAACCCTTCACTTGGGGTGAGTACAAGAACACTCTTTACTCTCTCCGCCTCGGCGACACCCGGCTTAACCTCTTCAGAGCTTCGACAAACGACGAACTTGCTTCGTAAATTAAGGCGGGCAGCAATGGAAAGTAAAAGAAAATAAAATAAAGGCAGTGAAAATATGAAAGCAGCTTCTAGTCAAGTTGGATTTTTTTTTCTTTTTCGGGTTTTTCGGGTTGCAGTTTTTCCTAAAGTATTTCATACTCAACAGTTCAAGTCATAGACTTTGTACTTAGAAATGGGAAAATGTCGTACTTAATCATCAATGAAAAGAAGAAAAGTTTTTATCTGAATTTATAATCCTTATTTAGAAGAAAGGAAAAGTGCCCTAGTACTATTTAAACCTAGAACCCCACTAAAACAATAATTTTGTGGACATCTTAGGTTTCTGAGGGGTGTGTGTGTTGTGTATATATTTATTTATTTAAATTTTGTTTTGTTTTAAAAAAAGTCAAGCATCTTTCTTGGTGCAGTTCTCAAGAGGAAGAATTGTTGGTGTATGCACGGGGGCTTACTGTACAATCGGACCCCCCCCGTGCGAGAGTCCAGCTCATGGCATGGATAGAATAATCTTTGGTAGGTGACCAACTATGAGACTATGGACCCTTTGTTTTTGCCGTCCTCCTCCTCCTACCTTCATTCCATCATTCCATCATTCCTTCATTCATTCATTCATGGACCAGAGGCAGACTGCGCCATAACATACAAGTAATCTTCAAAAGGCTGGGTGCATTATTGGCATTAAAAAATAGTTCCTGCTTTTCTGTGACTGGATGAGAGAGAGTGCCCCTTTTAGCCATTAACATCACTCCTCCCTTACACGCAAGAGACTTGCTAATTCTGGGTGCATACATGTATACAAGTGGTCACGTGATGTGTTCTAAACAAGAAAGACATACCTATTTTGGGTACATACAAGTGGTCATGTGATGTGCGTTTTAAGAAAATGGGGGTATGGAATGGACCCAGAAATAGGTAAGTTTTTCCACTCAAGACAGTATAATAATGTAGGGGGTAAGAATTGAACCGAAAACCATCATAATCATTTTTTCAAGTTTTGATATATAAATGTAGCACTTACTGGTTTAGATGTAAGACTAATGCGGTATTCGCCTTCTTCCTAAGCTGCGCAGGAAAGGCCCAAAGCCAATCTCAGGGAACAATGAAGCGTCACAGGGTCTTTCTGTCCAGATGCAGGTAGTCCGCATCTTGTCCCCACACAACACACAGAATGTGGGCCCCAACTGCGTCCTGCAATTTCGCTTAAGGAGCGAGTAGGTGGGTGGGTGTCTCTGTGTAATGTGACTTCAGCAATCTTTAACAATAAAAGAAGAAAAAACACAGAAACCTGCAAAACGACTAATTTTCCTGAAATCAATTTTTATTTTTATTTTTCTGTATTTTGCTTGGATACGATCATACGATTCAAGACAAAATTCAAGTTTAAAGTTGAATAATCTTGAACTAAGTTGTAGACAGAGAAGCTGGATGATTAAATAATCTACTCGGACAAACCTAATTTCGATCCACAAAATGAAATAAGAAAAGCAATTTGTTAATCGTGTAAACAGGGTACATGATACATGGAATTGTTGAGCCATAAAAAGATAGGCTATACGGGCTAAAAGGCTCTCCTAAAACTCAGCCTTTCAACCCACAAATCAATCTGTATTTCACTCAATGTTCTACATAATATGTATTTTACACAAGCTGGCTGTTAGAGAAATTCTAATGCCTTTTCTTGTTTTAGATCATGTCACCACCATATCATCTGGTATGGTTTTATTAGTTACCCTCACCAACGTGCCAAGAATCCCTATGAGCATAAAGAGATCCTTCTCGCTAAACCGCAATCTGAGATTTTGCAGCTAAGCGCGAACACTTCTTTCGACCGGTTTTGGTGAGTGCACAAACACAAGTCTCCAGAAGTTCATAATCCTCCTCCCACAACAACAATGATGCCTTCTCAGGGTTCTCCAACAGCATCTTTGAGGTTAGGTAACCAGCAATCGTCCACGTCTGGAAAAGCCGGGATTGCTTGCCTATAAATCTCCCACTTTTAGTGTCGTAATATTCAGGCCACTGATCCGCAGAAAGCCTCTTCTCTGCCAAATCAACTGCCTTTTGTGCTAACTCGGTCCTCCCCATCTTGATGCAAGCCAAGGTGAACTGAAATAATAACAGAGGACAGTTACAGAAATCAGGTAATCTGGTTGCGGAATATGGTAATAATAACTCTCCCAATTGTCTGGATCCCTTCCACAAAAAGAACCCAATAGAAAGGGGAACAATCCAAAGTAACTCGTTGAATGAATCAATACCTGCCATAGGAGTGTTGGCCAAGACCCACCATTATGATATGACCATGGCCTACAAGTGAAGACAATCAGTGCATAAGTAAAAATTTCAACCAGGAGAAAAAGCTATGCGTCTAGTCAGGAAATTTGCAGAACAATGCGGTAGTAATAAAGAAAATAAAATTTAGAGAGCCTCACGTATTCTTTGGGTCACCACCAGTAATTATTCGCCATTCTTCATACTCCAGAGCAGGGTAACAAATTTTAAGGGGCATTTGAGCCACGAAATCATCCCATTTGGCTTCAATCAAATTTAAAATACCCTCATTCTGTTTGTGGGTACCCAGAGATGATACAATAGACCAAAGATTTCCAAGTGTGAACAACCTAAAATCCATATGAGCAGGTTGTAGATTGCCAATGAGGTAACCACCTTCCTCAGGAATCCAATCAACTAACCAGGATGGAATTTGATCTGGATAGATATTGAACTTGTTGACAGCATCTGTAGAATATTCCTCTGTCTTGTAACGATAAATCTCGTTAATCTTCTTCATATCCACCCAATAATATTCTCTCATATGAAATGAGAGTGCACTAAGTCTGTTATTGATTGCAGCCACCAAATCTTTTGTGCTATCATTGACAATGAGCATTTCACGGGAGCATCTTAGAGCTGAATAGAACAACGCCTGTAAAATCAGATTTGTTAAGTAAATAAAACCAAAGGCAATAAGAAGCAAGCAAGATAATGGGTCAAATAAGGAGGCAAGCACAGGGCAGCATCCAGCTAAGAGCCTAGGATATGACATGTACAAAGGCACTACACATTTTTAAATTTTCCAACTTACTTGGATTTCAAGAGGGTGTCCATGAATACCCATCCGTCTATCAATCATACAGGAACCATCAGTGACTAACAGGGTAGGAAACATGTCAAATCCATTTTTTAAACACAGATTAAGGACCAGCCTTATGCCTGTCTGGAAATCTACCCTTTCTTGTAATGCATAATCACCAGTGATCTTTCCATAAGCTCTCAACAAGATGATCCACCACAACCCTGTCAAGGTAGTTAAAATAAAAATCAGACACTATTTATGCCAATTCTATGATTGTAATGTCCATGTGCTCTCCTAAAACTATACCATGAAAGATTGTTAATTGAAAATCAAGTATGCAGCACTTAGCCCAACCCAAAATGAAAAGAAAAAAGAAAAAAGAAAACAGAAAAAGATATGCAGCAGTTGAGCAGCTATAGGGAAACTCTAATAAAACTGAACTAGTACTTTACATATGACACAGCGACCAGCAAAATACAATTAGATTACCTGAATCAACAGGTGCAACACGGCCAATGGCTGATTCACCAAAATCAGGATCTAAAACTTCCTCAAATGCTCCATTCATCCCATCAAGAGGTACAGTCTTAACTTTAAAGCTTGCCGGCATCAACCCTTGCCCAGGGCTGTGGCAGTCAACCGTCTTCTCCCAGCTCTAACAAAAGACCAAAACAAAGTTAATTAGATGAGATGTCAAAAAAAATGTGCCAATGCTCAATGAGGAATCAAATTTACCAAAACATATTTCAACAGCATGCCAATTTCTATTCTTACATCACCATAGAGGTATCGATTAAAGTAACAAACTGGTAAAATTTCCTATACAAGGAAAGCAAGGGACAATGAAAAAATCTCAAAATCAACAACTCTAGCAACAAAGTTGAATTAACATTGGTTCAAGAATTTGTTATGGGAGAAAAACAATTTATAGCATTATCATATTAACATGACTGAAAGTTGTCTAGAAGACCTAGTGTGAACGTATAGTTCACCAACAACAAATAACTTAGTGTTGTCATCTGCGATTTTCACGGAAAACAGAAATACCTATATAATCAGATAAGTGGCTTCAATGACTCCAGAATCATTTGGTGATCCCATTTTGCAAAATACATTTGTACTTTTAAATGCTTTGTCGAACATTAAATTCAGACGTTTTAAAAAGCACCATTTCTTGTAGTTTTATTAGAGATCCTACATCATCAACTGTGTTAATAGTACTAAGTTCTTTTAACGCACTAATTGTGGATAAAAAGTATTATATTACTTTGAAATAGAATTTTTAAACTGTAAACCATATGATCCAAATGAGAAATGTAAATTCCACCAATTACATTCAGAAACTAGTGAAGCTAATGACAACATAACATTATGTGAAACTGTTAAAAATCATGACATTACCTGTAACTGCAAAGTGTGAAGCAGAAAATTCTTGACAATATCAGCTTCTCCATTGAGCAAGAAAGCGAGTGCCGATGGGACAAAGTCTCGAATGAAGACCTGATCGTAATTGAGCGGTGTTTTGTCAGCCGGATCAGTTGCAGCAAGAGTTCCCACTGGATTCCCACAATAACTAACAACTGAATCCCGAAGCAAGCTCCAGGCTTCCTTTTCAATATCAGACAGCTCTCTCTCATCCTTGGTGTCATTCAAACCCTTGGAATTACCTATATTTACATTTATATTTGAGCCATTAACCTCTACCCTAGACTCTTCTTCTCTGACTACATCACCATGATCTGTCTCAATCTTCTCTATCACCAAAGGTTTCACATTCAACCGACCTTGAATATAAATACTTTCGAAGGAGGTCTTCCCATTAACCTGAGTTTCCACCGAGGTCGAATGGTTCCTAATATCCGACGCTACATTTGGGATGACTAAAATACCCCTTCTACTACTACTACTATTACCAACACGACTAGTCGTCTTGCAAACCCTAGTCTGACCCCAATTCAAATCGGAAACACTAAAAACCCTCCGATTCGGATCACTTACACGTATGTACCCTACAATCTGAGAATTACAGCTACGTTTTTGACGTCTCGATTGTAATTTCGACAAATTATGAGTCACTATATCGTTCAATTTCGGCTGCGGTGAACCGAAAACTGAAGAACTTCTGGAGCCATAGCCCATGAGAATTCTACAGCATGGCCTCATGGTACAGATTCCAATACAATTACTACTACTCATTCTATGTATATTACACTGATCAATTAATCCCCTAATTTTTTTTCCCTTTTCTTTTTTTTTTAAAAAAGCAAAAAATAAATTGCACTTTGTTCTAATATTCACGCTCTGTTAATCTCGGAAAAATTAGAAAAACAGAGAAAAGTTTGAGTTTATATATACAGAAGAATTATTATAACAAAATTCTACAGAGATTTCAAATTTGAACGTAAATGGAAACAGAAGAGAACGTTACTTACAGTTGATCTGAGCCAAAAGTTTGAATGAATGCGAGAGAGAAAGAGAGAGAGAGAGAGAATGCGTCTGAAGCAATTTGCAGATGAGGAAAGCGTGTTGAAGGCGGAGGTTTTATAAGCACGGAAAAGGTGAAAGTCAGTTGGATGGAAATATAAAAATGGTGGTTGTGTGGCTGTTAACTACATTAATAGCCCTGCACGTGATAGGTCTATTGCGAAAAGGGGCCCAAAGGGGGATGTATAAGCAAGGGTACAAGTGTCTTTCCGATGTTCATTTCTGAAATGGATCAGAGGGGTAGGTTGTGGACCCACAGTGTTTCGGTCTTTAGAATTTAAAAAAATGTGCGGAATTCAATAAAGCGAGCGTTTGTGGTTTTTTTATTTTTTGTACGACGTGGGGATCTGCGATTGGCCAGAAGGAGATGCTCCAACAGTGACGGAGAAAAATCTATACGGAAACGCGTGCGAGGTTTGACGTATTGACCAGATATCTTTTTTGGGTCAGAAATTGACCAGATATCTTCCTCAACAACCCCTGCACGTTTAGCGTTTAAAACCTAACTTCATTTGGGCCAAGGAAATTGGGCTTAACATTAAAGATGGGTTGGGTTGTCATTGAATTAATCCAATTGGTCCTGCCTCGTACCATCTCTCAAATAGAAATGGGACTCATTGTATTGATGGTCTCCACCTCAAATAGAGAGATGATACACAAATTGGTCTTTAAAGATAGTCTTCCTAACATGATCCAAAACCTAATCATATCTCGTACTAATTATTAACTTTTTTGGTTATAATAGAGGGAATCGAACATTTGACATATCAACATCTTTGTTTCTTACCTTATTCTCCCTCATCAATTGGCTAACCCCCAATGGCTAGAATGCACTTAGCACTAAAAAAATTTCTTTTTTCTTCTTGGAAATCTTAATTGAGCTCTTCACATATAAGTTTCTCAAAATTCTATTTTGGCAAAAAGTCACTTTGGCTCCTTGTGGTTTATCATTTTTACCACGAAGATCCATGTGGTTTTAATTTCGTCATTTTTGCTTATGTGGTTTCAATTTGAAGCAATCTAAAGACAATTCTTAATTTTTGTCAAATTTTTTTAATTTATGTTATTAGTTGAGGGACAGTTTGGTCCACAAATGATTAAAACATTAATTCCTTTTAACACTAAACAACACAAATATAAAGTTAAAATAAAATAAAACAAATCATTCCACTCATATATGAGTTGAAACCAAATTTGGACATCAATATATTGGCGCTGTTTGTAGGAATCAAACCCACAACCACACGGTTCACATCGCAAGTTATTAAAGGCTTCTTGAATATTTATATGTGACGGCGATCTAACGAAAAAGGACTCCAGTATCATGAAAGTTTAATACAAAGTCCTGCATGTTAGCGTTAAAAATCCAACTTGAGTTTTGGGCCAAGGAAATTCAGGTTAGTTAAACTTGGTTAATGCCTCTGAAGATGGGTTGGGTTGTCATTGAATTCATCTAATTGGGCCTGCCTGAAATAACCTAATCATATCTTCCAATTTGAGAATGGAGCAAGCTTTGCTTTGCTACCATTACAGAGGCACATGAGAGAGAGAGAGAGAGAGAGAGAGAGAGTTTAAACCTTAACCCCTAATAAGGTTAAGCTAAGCAAACTTGGAGTTGGTGGTTAAGATAAACTTGTATTTAAATAGTAAATCCACTCCCTAAGTACAATTTTTAATTACTTTTTTTTAGTAAAAGAGGAATGTTCTTGATGTTGAACACCGTCATTGATGGCGTATAGATGAAGTGGTTCCACTAATTGCGTACATAAAATATATGATTTATATATATTGGTGGTGATGGATGATCATGAATCAAACTCAGCTGCTTGACCCGTGTTTTACGTGTAAAATTATATATGAATGAATGACTAATAAAAATTATTTTTTGAACTTGAAATTCCAGTCAAGGCACTACTAGGTAGGCTGTTTAAAATTTAAATCAAATACTATTCTCATGTCCACAACGATCCACTTGATAGGCAAATATATGGCGCCATCTGTGGCTGGTTTTAGTCCACACAGTGTACCGCGGGTTTTGACCCATCCTTACATTTGTCGTCTAATCTAACCTATGCATGTATCTCTTAATTAAGATTAAGAGTACTCATGCTTCTGCCGACTAGCTCATAATGTAATGTATTGGTATCTCTCTTTTCGATATTGAAACAAGTCACAACTTCGAATCCTTCTCTCTATCTAATTTTTATTTTATTAATATGTAATGTAGTGCTCATGTGCGATTGCAAACTGTTGATTAGTATTTCAAAACCTTATATTTTATGGTTTCACGCTTCTCATCTCATTCGTATATGCATGCCCATACATGGATATGGGTATGTGGGTGGCCATTGACATCCATGCTTTTCATTCAACTCTGCTGTCCCTTTGAGACCATGAAGAAATATTAACGTAAGCAGAATCATCAATTTATGCTTGAAATGTATAGCACGTTAATTAAGATCAATTGAGGAAATGCCATATTGAGAATCCCAACCCAATGCTTGTGGCTAGGAAAGCTATTGCTCGCATTCCTTTACCCAATTCAGCAAAATACAAAGCATGTTCAAGGATTAATTAATGGTGTTTATGACGTAACAAAAGTTTGTACGTACTAAATTTATAGGCCAGGTGATGAAGAATATATATAGATAGATCATGCTATAGCTCGACCTTAATCACAAGCTAGCCACTCAGTGTTAGTCACGCATCTAATTCTACTATGGTTTAGGTTTAAGTACTCCTTTCAATCATATCTATGCTTCCAACTTGAATTCACTAATTCCATTTCTATGGTTATAATAATTTCAACACATTCACTGTATTTGGATTGCCTATCGGTTTCAAACTTAGTTTCATAAAAATAAAATAAAAATAAAAAAAGAAATCAATCAGAAGGAAAGGCGAAACCAAGAATCGTCATGCGGATTGGTTATAATAATTTTTTTTCGGTCTATTACTTGTGGATGCTTGATAAGGTGTGGTGGACTAATTTCTACTAAATGAGGTGAACTTTCTAAAATTTACCGATAAAGTTGTAATTTTTGAAAAAATTGCGCCGGACTGAAGCTCATCTTAATTAGAAGGGTAGAAAATTGAAAGGATAAGGACAAAATGGATTAAGAAGTTTATCAGTTTAATTAATCTGGACAATAAACGTCACACAGTTTTGTAGTTCCTAATCAAATTTGCTTCCTTAATTATATCATCAATGTAATCACGCCCCCTAACCAAACTGGATAAGCACAATGAATCAATGACATAATATTCCAACAACGTATACTAAACCCTAATAGTATGTTGTTAATAACTTAAAAGTGGAACCCTAACAGGAGCACTCAGTTTATACATTACGGGTAGGAAAGATCTTCTATACATTTCAAGACATGAAATTATCTGGAAGGACAAGACACAATCGATAGCTAGAGCTATCCCATCATCTCTAGAGAAAATTTGTGGCTGTGAGGGCCTTTGACGAACCTAAAGTTGGAGCAGCAGACATAGATTATGTAGGAACCTCGCTTTCAACACAAAGCTTCACGCAATTGATCATCAACGATGAGACATTTTAAAAGGGTAAGGGAAATGGGAATGGGAATGGACGACACATCTCAATCAGCTCAGGATTAATGTTAGCAAAGAAATGAGAGAAAAGTGCTCCAAGGTAGCATGTGTTTTATGGCATGTACAATTTATTTGGGGTCGATTGATTGATGTGTGTATAATAATTGGGGGTTGAGGTGGTCCAAGTGTTTTAGTACAGTGAAAAGAAATACATGTGGGCTCGTCTCTAAGCACACGGCTCCGGATATTATGAAATTATGTCTGTGAATCTGTGATTATTATTATTATCATTATAAAGTATATAACTCATAATAAGCAAACATGTGTGGCCCTAAATGTTCTCTAATTGAGGAAGTACAATGGCTGCTTTATTGGATGGTCTCGATTCACCAGTGATTTTGTTTGCATGAGGAACTAGAGAGTAGCTATAACTTTAAATCTCTCAAAGGAAAAAGTGATTAATTGTATCAAACCCGTCTTTTATATTAGAGCTTACAAAATTATATAGTTTTAATCGTTCTTACGTATACACAGAATGTTACCGTTTTATACTAGTAAGAACTAGTTTGGGTATAATTTCCTATCATGATCGTGAACATTAGAGTTTAAAAACAATTATATTTCAAGGTTAATGCATATATTGACGGCTATTAGCAAAAGATTATCTGCTAACTAATTAACTGACTAATAAAATTAGTGTATGCATGCATGGCACTGTACAGATTATAGGTTCAAGTTATTTAACTTCTATATAGCCCAGCTTTTGGGATTGCTTGATTATTTTATTGATCAGTCATATGAAGAAGACTACCGAGCTACAAAATCTCAAAGACTTGCTGAAATAAAAGCATTTGTTGCTTTGATCAGTCCACCCTATAAAAATTTCTCTGTACCAAACTGTCATGCATCCATGGTAACTCAGAAATTAGCATACCGTAGCTCCACTTTTCATCAGATAGCTTAACAACTAGATTCTACAAGCTAGGCCTAGGGATTAATATGCTTAATCTTTGGCTATAATTAGATTTTGATACTTGTGCAAAAATAATTCATATAAAAACACAAAAAAAAAACTTATATACACATCATATCAAATTACCATTAACAGGAACGTAAGAAATCCTTTAGGAAAGAGGGGAATATTTTCCTAAACTGATTTACTATTCTTTCGTCCTTAAGAGAGCTAGGGCTATATACACATGCAAACTCACACACATTTTATAATTCATGTCTCAAACTCAGCACTAGTTAGGTAGAGACAAAACTTTTTACCACTACACTAGTGGGGTGCCAACAATTCGTTGATTATAAATGTGATTGCGGTAAAAAATTGAGCCGAGATGGGTTATATTTTTGTTCTTATCAAAATGAATATCTGTTTCTAAGGTTTTGTATAATGAAATCACATGTACATATTTCGTTTATGTGGATTATATACATTCGATGGCCAACTAACTGATACCCAACCCCGCGATAAGGTTTAGTCAAGATGCCACGCAAGCCACATTGGTCCCACTTCTTGACTCAGAAGTCGTTATGCAGGAGATGGTCTACTCTCGAAAGGGAAGGGAGAGGGCGGGACCCACTCATAGAAGCTGTGCGTTGAATTAAAAAGTTGAAAAATTGGAAATCAACGTGGCGAAAAGATAAGTCTTCAACACCATTTCTGATTGTGGAGTCCAGTTGTACATTCAATCCATCTTAATCCCAGCATTTAGTATATTTATTAATGGTTGGGTTTGGATTAGATTCGAGTCGAGTCTAAGCCTTTTGTTACTAGTTTTACCCGTCTAGGTGAGATTTGTAATAAGTTTGATCTCTGTATATCAAACTATGGTTAGATTTTTTATTTATTTTAATTGAAATAGTTCAATCCAATTCTACTCGTCAAATACGACCTTAGCATATACATACGGCAGACGATATAAAGACATACATGAAATGTGTACAAATGTGGCCTTAGCATATACATACCGTAGACGATATAAAGACATACATGAAATGTGTACGTATATGTCATACGGTGGACTTAATTTTATAGGGGCAGGTTCAAGGCTTG
Source organism: Prunus mume (assembly GCF_000346735.1). The sequence goes on from NC_024127.1 coordinate 33,036,039, forward strand.
CGGCTGTCAGTGCTTCTGTCCAGGAAGCCTAGCTATTAGCCAAGCAATAAGGGCACCCAACCTGCCTTTTACATATGTTACACGTAGAAGCTCCTCAACAACTTTCCCTCACTGGGACCACTGTGGTGGCTTCTCTTATAGGCACGCGGCCTACAAAGATTCCCCGCCGCCATACCCCTCTCATTCTCTCGCTCTCTCTCTCTCTCTCTCTCTATAGTCTACCATTCCATCACGTTTTATTTCCACCTTTTTCTCACCTTTGCACGTGCCGACCTGCATATTTTTATCCCTCAAATCACGATTTATTTTTCGTTTTAAACAATACAAATTATTATTCATGGATAACAAAAGGAACTAAAAATTAGTGTTATTTATGCCTTTTTTAAATTATCTCAAAAGGATTTTTTTTAATAATTTTTTATTTTTATTTAGAGTGGCGATAACATACTAAATTTACATACTGCACATATACTGCTATGATTGGAACTCACGACCTTTTTCAAAGAGAATATTTGCTCTAAACCACTACACTAACTAGTCTTTTGTATCTCAAAACGAGTTTAAAACCAACGTATCAAACAAATCCTAATTCTAGAACCCTAAAAAAGTTAACAAAAGCTAAAATACAAGATTACCCATGTAAAGATTTGGATTATATGGGTACACGTCACCCACCATCTGTGATTTGTCTTGCTAAATGGGTTCTAATTAAGCATCTTGTCATGTCCGTACGACGGTAAACAAAAATGAAATGAAGCTTTGGAAACGTACGTTTGCGTTGGGTGGGCATGATGGCTTTAGAACAAGATAAAGCTCTGGATTATTATTTTTATTTTTTAAAGTTGTGGAAAGTTGTCCTCAATGGCTAGCTTAAGTTACAAGTCCACAAATCCCACAAGGACACGTACAGAAATAGAAAATCATTGCGAATTACCTTTTTGCAATCTAGAAACTTGAGGGGACTTGAACCTGGTTCAGGCCCCATGGACAAGGCTTTCAAAAGTATTGCACTAACTTAATTAATTACATATATATAATTTACAGTTTAATAAGGACGTGTAAGTAAAGATGGTGGAACCAATTATGCACATATTTTTTTATATATTATATTTAAAAAATATCTCATCAAACATGCTTCTATAATGCAATCACTGGTTGAAGGGAAGAAGAAGACAAAGAATCGTTTCAATTTCAAAGAAATATGAGATCGGGAAAAGAAGAAGAAAAAAATTAAATTAAATTAAATCTGAAATTACAAATTTCCTCACCCAAAAATAAAGGAAAGAAAACACAAACCGAAAATAATTTAATCCACAATTAGATCTAAGTCCTTGTTCACAAATCCTATAAGCATGAAATAATCTAGAATATTATATTAATTCTAATTTTGATCCTGGGTTTTGTTTCTAATTCCCGAAATAGGATTTCTTTACTCCCTTTGTTGGTTTTGATCTCTACAATGAATGTATATCACTTTCAACCCCTTTTGTAATTAACTCGACACGTCCGATCATCAAATGTTGCTGAGCTGCTCTTGTAAGAACCACATGTCTTCAACATTCCACAAATTGTCCGATATGTCCCCAACGTCCACGCCCCACTGATAATTGTATTGTTGCTCCATGCCTTGGAAATGTTCCGATCCCAACCCTGGATTGAAACACTGGTCATAGCTACCAACTTGGTGATTTGCTTGGACCAAATAATTATCCGGGGTAGGGTTATTGTTAACCGAGATTGTAGTAGTAGCAGTAGTAGTAGGAGTGTAATAATCCGTCAGGTCGGAAACCGGGGACACTTGGGCCCCGAAAGAGTCTGATGAGGCCGCCGTACTAGAGTTGTCCGGGGTGTAACTTGGTGTGACATGTGAATGTGACGATGCCCCAAAGTGGTGACTTGGTTGTAACAACATTTGTCCTGAAGAAGATTGGAAGGTGGTGTTGTTGTTGTTGTTGTTGTTGAAGTGGTGAGAGGTGGCCCCTGCGGCCGTGGCGGTGGTGATGGAGGAATTGGTGGCCGCGGTGGAGGCGGCTGCCGCGGCTTGAATTCTTTCGACCAGCCTAGGCATCCAGAGGTACCTCATGGTGTCCTTGAACTGCTTGCTGTTGACGTCACATTTGAGTTGCTTGGCGTGCTTTTGGACACGAGTCCTCCAATAGTTTTTTATCTCATTGTCAGTCCTTCCTGGCAAGTGTTGTGCAATTTTTGACCATCTGCGATTGCCACAAAAACAAACATGCTGCTTTTTAGTTTTTACTTCTTAGGGTTAATTCAAGAAAACAACAAATAAAGGGCAGAAAAGCCATATTCAGATATAGATTAGAATTTATTATGATTCTGATTGAGATGTTGAATTTGGATAATTATAATTACCTATTTCCCCAGCGAGAATGAAGCTCAAGAATCAGAAGCTGCTCTTCAAGGGTGATGTCGCCCCGTCGGACGTCGGGCCGGAGATAGTTGAGCCACCGTAATCTGCAGCTCTTTCCAGTTCTTTTCAGACCTGGGTTGGTTGCAAAAGTTCAATAATTTTGTTAGATATTTGTGTAGCAAAATAATTTGAAGTAACTAATATTAAAGTTGTTTAAGAACAAACACTTAGTACTTTATTATTTGCTCATACAGTCATTCCCATATATACTTTATGACAATTGGGTTCTCTAAAATATAGGTTTTCTTTCTCTCTTTCTAGTATCTGGGATAAGGCTAAAGAACAATCATCATGATCACGGAAGATACAGTTCACATCATCATCAATCCAGCATATGCTCAGCTCACAAATTTATTTTATTTTTACTCACTAATTTTCTTTTTCGAGAAAGTGAAGCTTTTCCCACTCTATCAAATCCTTGTCACAGGACCCAATAAGGAAGAAATAGAAAAAAGAAGAAGCATAGAGATTTCCAACCACAGCTCAGAAATTATAGGGTGGATGTTTCATTCCTTCACACGGAATTTTCATTTTAAGCCCAAAAAAAACCCCCATCTCAATGAAGCAAACAAAAGGCAGAAAGAAGGTGCCCCAAAATAAGACCAAATTGATCATCACGTTGTGAAAAAAGTCATGGAAAATAAATTTACCTGCACAGCGAGCGAGGGAGTTCCAGCGACCTTCGCCGTGGTTAGCAATGTAATTCATGAGAGCAAGGTCTTCTTCAACAGTCCAAGGCCCTCTTCTCAGGTCCATCTGGTCCTCAGCTTCCTTATGAATTTCATTTTCAATGGTGGCCGAGGCTGATGAGGAGTTGTTGCAGCCTCTTCCTCCTCCTTGAACACCGTCCATATCTCTCTCTCTCTCTATATATATATTATGTATATATAGTTCCTCTAAATGGACACACTTGTTGATTGAAGCAAAAAGGGTTTGCTTGCTTTCTTTGCTTGTTTTGGTTGCTCTTGGAGATTATTAGAGAGAGAAAACGAGGGAGTTAAGAGAGAGATAGAAAGAGCGAGGGGAAGAGAAGGAAAAGACAGAGGGAGTTGGATGGATGTACGGGAAAGATAGAGAGAGGGTTTGCTTTTATAGATGTATAGATGGGTTTGAAAATGGAGAAAAAATATTAAAGTTAAGCATGTGAGAGAGAGAGAGAGGTGATGAGATAGGAGGATAGAGATACAGAGAGGAGAGAGAGAGAGAGAGAGAGAGGAGAGCAGAGCCGCAATGGGGACTTGTTTTCTAGTCTCTAATTAACTATAGTTTAATTAAAGTAATTAACACACACACTTAAGTTAAGCTCGTTAAAGTAATTATTATAGTTAGAAAGAGGCTTTGAAGTTTGACCTTTTGACTCTACCTCTCCCTCTCTCTCTGTTTGCGTGCGTCTCTGTGAATTCGTGCGTGCGTATATGAGTTTAGAAAATGGTTTTCTCCTTCTCGAAGCATGCTTCCTCTTTTTCTTTTTTGGGAGGGCACCATCTGTAACTTTTTTTTTTCCTTCTTACCAAATTCTAATTTGTAATGATGATGGAATGTTTTGTACCAATTAAATACTCAGTTTTTTCTTCTATTCTTATTCTTATTCTTTTGGAACAACAGGATACTCTAATTAATTAGTTTAATTGATCTTGTGCTTGCTAATTAGATGCCATAATGAACTTCGCAAATCAGAATTTATCTATAGAATCACAAGGAAGAAAAGCATAATTGAGGACCACATGATCAAAAGAATTACAAATCAACTTTATCTATGTATATATTGGCAGCACTTTTCCTTTACGGGTGGAGGATTCCTTTTTTTTTTTCTGGGGGGAAGAGCTTAGGCAACTATTAGGGCTCGTTTGGGAGTGTATATGTAGGTTAATAATCACTTCTATGGAGAAGCACATAGAAGATGTTTCTCCCTAAAATTACTTAAAATCACTAAATGTGATTATATAAAGAATTCTTTTGTGTGGTCCTATTAACTATGTGTGCCCATCAGATATAGTGGACTCTGAGATCTATATCTAACCCCATTGCCAAACAAAAATAAAATAACGAAGACTTTCCTAATTCAGAAACATAACATTTACTCTTATATTCGAGGTCCTAAGCTCGATTCATATATCCCTAATATCGGTTGTATAAAACATAAATAAATAACCAATATAAGAATAATACACATACTATTGATTACCTTTACTTCAATTATTTGTTGTAATTACAATTTTTTTTTCTTTTTCTTTTTTTTGCATGGATTGACAATTAAAGAAAAGAATACGTTTTTCCCCCCACTGGTAGCTAGTCGAAGCAAGCAATCGTATAGGCTACTAATAAATAGTCACAAACCCCAACCTACGGTCTGATGAGTGATGAGAAGAAGTTACGGCATTTGACTGCTCACTGCCCTCTTATTCTATCTATCTATATATATAATCTTCTTCTAAATAATATTATTTTCTTTACACTTATTAACTTCAAGATAAACTATTTTAGCACAATTTAATTGTCTGAGATCTGTCCCCACACGTCTAATAGGTCGGCTTTGATTCACCACAAAATGGGATTTGGACCAATAATCTTGTATTATCATGCATACTTTGTTTTAATCACATCATTTACGTTGAATAGAAGAGAGATTAATTAAAAGGCTGATAATTAATAGTTTTCATCCAAATAAATGCTTGGATTACCTAGCAAAAAGGCTAAAACTTTAATTAATTCCTTGTATTTAATTCTTATCCCACTTAAATTAAAGCACAGTTAGATGGCCATCAAATTTCATTGCAAATTGGTGATTAAAGTTGACAATGTGCTTGTGATAATTAAACGCAATAGATGTACTCCTTGATTCCGGTACCACTATTATTGTTAATGAATACAATTTTGAAATATTTACTCGTATAATCTTTCTTAGCCCTAATTATATAGATAAACCCTACACAATTTAATTTTTATAAACAAACCTAAAAACAACCCAAAAAATGACACTGACCCTATTGAATTTAATTGGACCCCTATATTTGGTATAATAGTGAATCTCCCTATAATTTTTAATTAATTGAGAAGGTTTTTTTTTTTTATAAAATAAAATAAAATTTTAAGGACTTTTCCTATTGAGAGGGGCGACAGCATACTAAACTTACACACACTACACGGCCTCTAGGACTCGAACCCAAGATCTTGCCTGAGGGAGTAAATACTCCAAACCACTACACTAGTGGGTCCTTTGCTGATTGAGAAGGTTTTAGTCTAATGAGCTTTGGATGTGTTTCTAAAGTCCATTTCATATAGAGTTTTTTTTTTTAATAATAATTTAGACTCCTATATTGGGTATAATAGTGAATCTCCCTATAATTTTTAATTAATTGAGAAGGGTTTTTTTTTTTTTTTTTTTTTTTTTTTTTTTTTTTTTTTTTTTTTTTTTTTTTTTTTTTTTTTTTTTTTTTTTTTTTTTTTTTTTTTTTTTTTTTTTTTTTTTTTTTTTTTTTTTTTTTTTTTTTTTTTTTTTTTTTTTTTTTTTTTTTTTTTTTTTTTTTTTTTTTTTTTTGGAAGAGCTTTCCTATTTACTAAACTCACACACAATACATGGATGCTAGGACTCGAACCTAAGACCTTGTCTAAGGGAGTAAATACTCCAAACCACTACACTAGTGGATCCTTTGTTAATTGAGAAGGTTTTAGTCTAATGCAGTTAATATATCTTTATTTTTGCTACTAAAAAAAAGTGCTCGCTAATCAACTAACTCTTGATCTAGTTATATATCTTATCTATTCCCAATGTTAGAGATTTTGTAAGTTGAAATTTTCGTCCCTAATATTAAAAAGAAATACTATTGTGTTCCCAAAGTTCTGATCTTCTTATTGTGTTTTTTGCCATTTTCTCTTTGTTTCCATATTAGCAAACACCACCACAAATTTATGATATATCCTTAACTTCCATTAGAGGTTGATTCTCTACCTTGGCATGGTGTTATAGGATAATAGTTATGGTGGTGGATTTTCTCGCCATCAAATTTTTCTTATACAAGGGGCTCGAGAAGAAAATCGAACAAAGAACTCTGAATGTATATGAATAGATACTCTTAATCACTACTTAAGCTATCAATTCCTTTATTTCATAGTAAAATATTGACCATCTATTTAGCACATATTAACTTTTTGAGTTACATATATGTCTTATGACGCCATCAAACCTATGAATTGGAGCATAGTTGGAAGGGGATTTTTGAAGATTAAAAATAAATAAATAAACAGGGAAAGAAAAAGGAAACTTGGATCATACATATATAATGATATCATCAGAAACATACATACACACAACATGCACTTTGATCGACATATTTATAAAAGTAATCCATGGACACAATCTCTGTCTGATATGAAACGTTGATATATAAAAATAGGAGCAAATATTTGATGGCATGATCAACACGTGCTACCTAGGGCCAATGCATATTATGCAATGCATGCACCTTGCTAAATTTAAGGTTTTTATTATTCGTCTTCACTCAGTATCCAATTCCGGCTTTGTCTCTTTTATATATGGCAGGTGACATCTTTTCTGTTCTTCAAACTTTATCGTCATTTTGGTCGGAAAACCATGACTGTGTTTCAAGTTTTTTATTAGGACGGTTGTCACATTGTCACATATACGTGTATATATCGTATCGTTAGTTGTTCTAATAAAATACTATCGCTTGTTCGGTGATACATTAATTTATCTTTTATATGAGTGTATCTTTCTTTCTTCTTTTTTTCGGGTAATTTAAACCAATGAGTATCAAATTGCCATGGCCATGGGATGCAAAGCAGAGAAAGGGAACCAGCCGAAATATGAAAAAGCTATACAACAAAACATAAAAGTAAATAAAAGGAAGAGGAATTGGGGTCACATGAAACATCACATACCCCATTTCCATCCGTGAGTTTTTTTATATATATATTTGGTGGGACTAGCCGCTTCTGGTGATGATTCAATTAGGAGGGGAGCCAATACGAGTATGGCCAGTGTGAACTAAGGCCAAAATAAACACTACCAGGAAAAGGTAAGGGCTAATAGGAATATATGTCACGGGTGTATTAGTGGTTTATAATGAGGTTTTCTAGTAGTGATATATCGATAACGTTTTTATTAAATTAATGGAGTTTTATGCAGGAATCTGCTACACATAGTAAAATTAAAGAGAAAAAAAATTGGAGATGGTGGAGGCCTACAGAGCACGTATGGCAATGAATAAAGTGTAAGTGCCTAATAGCTATAGTTTAATTCATATGATGAGGCCTACAATGCAAGGGACATACGTTATCTTTATTTATATCCACTCTCAAAATTGAAAACACACATCGATCGATCAAGTAGCTTTTTGTAGTGAGAAAGGAACATATCTCTATTCTACAAAACCAATCATGGCATCCCTTATGCCCTCTCCAATATAAGAAAAAAGAGAAGAAAAGAAAACCATTTTATTCATTGTTGATCTGATTCAACAACCCCAAGCCTTATATAAAAATTTGTATAACCCTAGTGTTCATTTTGTTTATCTAATATTTACTATCAAGGTAGTTAAAAGATAGAGAAGTGTTTGGAACAGTTATTTGTATACGAGCGAGTGAGTACAACTATTGATGCAAAATGAGACGTGCAATATGTTAATTGCTATAAATTATTAGTTGAAGACACCTTTGTAAAAGATAAAGAGTGTAGAAATGAACTTCCCAAAAATCCAAATTGCCCTCTCCAATATAAATAAAAAGAAAAGAAAAGAAAACCATTTTATTCATTATTTTGATTCAACAACCTGATCCCTATATGAAAATTTGTAGAACCCTAGTGTTCATTTTGTTTATTTTGTAGTACAAATGTATTTATTATATAAAGTTAGGTTAAAAGATAGAGGAGTGTTTTCAACAGTTATCTATATATACGAGCGAGTGACTATAATTGTTGATGCAAATGAGACACGTAATATGTTAATTGCTATAAATCTTTAATATGTGCATGACTGACTGTTCAAGACATCTTTGTAAAAGATAAAGAGTGTATAAATGAACTTGCCACAAATCCAAATTGCTCTCTCCAATATAAATAAAAATAAAAGAAAAGAAAACTATTTTATTCATTATTCTGATTCAACAACCTGATCCCTGTATAAAAATTTGTAGAACCCTAGTGTTCATTTTGTTTACTGTATAGTACAAATGTATTTATTATAAAGTTAGGTTAAAAGATAGAGGAGTGTTTTCAACAGTTATTTATATATGAGCGAGTGACTATAATTGTTGATGCAAATGAGACACGTAATATGTTAACTGCTATAAATCATTAATATGTACGTGACTGACAGTTCAAGACATCTTTGTAAAAGATAAAGAGTGTAGAAATAAACTTGCCACAAATCCAAATTGCCCTCTCCAATATAAATAAAAAGAGAAGAAAAGACAACTATTTTATTCATTATTTTGATTCAACAACTTGATCCCTATATAAAAATGTGTAGAACCCTAGTGTTTATTTTGTTTATTGTATAGTACACACGTATTTATTATAAAGTTAGGTTAAAAGATAGAGGAGTGTTTTCAACAGTTATTTATATATGAGCGAGTGACTATAATTGTTGATGCAAATGAGACACGTAATATGTTAATTGCCATAAATCATTAATATATACGTGACTGACTGTTCAAGACATCTTTGTAAAAGATAAAGAGTGTAGAAATGAACTTCCCACAAATCCAAATTGCCGTCTCCAATATAAATAAAAAGAGAAGAAAAGACAACTATTTTATTCATTATTTTGATTCAACAACCTGATCCCTATATAAAAATGTGTAGAACCCTAGTGTTTATTTTGTTTATTGTATAGTACACACGTATTTATTATAAAGTTAGGTTAAAAGATAGAGGAGTGTTTTCAACAGTTATTTATATACGAGCGAGTGACTATAATTGTTGATGCAAATGAGACACGTAATATGTTAATTGCCATAAATCATTACCATGTACGTGACTAACTGTTCAAGACATCTTTATAAAAGATAAAGAGTGTAGAAATGAACTTCCCACAAATCCAAATTGCCCTCTCCAATGCAAATAAAAAGGGAAGAAAAGAAAACCATTTTATTCATTATTCTAATTCAACAATCTGATCCCTATAAAAAAAAAAAAATTGTAGAACCCTAGTTTTCATTTTGTTTATTTTATAGTACAAACGTATTTGTTATATAAAGTTAGGTTAAAAGATAGAGGAGCGTTTTCAACAGTTATTTATATACAAGCGAGTGACTATAATTGTTGATGCAAATGAGACACGTAATATGTTAATTGCTATAAATCATTAATATGTGCGTGACTGACTGTTCAAGACATATTTGTAAAAGATAACGAGTGTAGAAATGAACTTCCCGCAAATCCAAATTGCCCTCTCCAACATAAATAAAAAGAAAAGAAAAGAAAACCATTTTATTCATAATTCGGATTCAACAACCTGATCCCTATATAAAAATTTGTACAACCCTAGTGTTCATTTTATTTATTGTATAGTACACACGTATTTATTATAAAGTTAGGTTAAAAGACATAGAAGCAGTTTTAACAGTTATTTATATACGAGCGAGTGACTATAATTATTGATGCGAATGAGATACGTAATATATTAAGGGTAATGATTTCCCCACTCTAATTTTATTCACTTACACTTATTTTTTAGTTATAAAATAGAGTGTAAGTAGATAAAATTGGAGTGAGGAAATCACCACTCTATATTAATTGCGATACATCATTTATCTGTACATAACTGACTATTCAAAATATCTTTATAAAAGATAAAGAGTGTAGAAATGAACTTCCCAATAATCCAAATTCCCATCTCCAAAATATGGTGTCAACTTTTCTTAACCAAGCGAAAGGCGCATCATAGAAAACTATCAGACAACATCTTCAACACTTTTCTTAGACAAACTAAATACTCAATGTGGAAATCACAATCACTATCTGGGTCACTCCACTCGAGAGAGATGCAGGGTAAAAAAACAATCTTTTACTGTGCAGAACAACTACTATTTGGACCTTTTCCCCAGCAAACACAAAGATTATTAAAGTGAGGAGGTTAATAATTTTGTTCTTGAATTATTCCTTTGGTTTAAAAATAGTTTTGAGTATCATCATCAGAATTTAATCATATATAAAAAGGCCTACAGACTGTAGCAGTATATTTATAGTGTGAAAAGGGTTTTTTCTTCAAAAGCTGGGGCCTATATATAGGGGTATATTTATGGACTCGAAGAATCAAAGCTCCTACTCCCCTAAAGGAAACCAGAGGGAGAAAAGCAGAACAAGAAAAGAAAACTATGGACTCCATGCTCTGGATCTTTGACACGTGTCCCACCACCATCACCCCCAAATTTTTTTCTTCTGGGACTTAACAACTGCTTCCATCACAGAACCCACCAGCAGCAATTGCAGGTCTATTTCAGGATTTTGGGCGCAAAATTCCAGTTTAGTTTCTCTTTCACTCATTTCACACCAGTTTTGAATTTGCAATTAAATGCTCTCCTCCCGTTCCAGCTGCTTCGAAAATAGTATAAAACATGATTGTGACCCATCCAGCCACATACTTTTCTTGCACTGTTCACATATAAAATTTACCTTTAACTTGTTGGCTCAACTCATCTCTCGTTTTCTTTTGCGTAAACATGTGTGACAATTTGTCCCTTTAAAGCAGTAATTGTTAATTTCTTAGTAGGTAGGAAGCTGGAAAAAAATAAAATTGGTTGAAGTCTACAAATTTGATTCATTCCCTCTTCTTTTTCGCCACACTTTTCTTCCCTTCTCCATATTCCCAAATAATACTTGGGACAAGTTTCTAATTAAGTCAAGCCCACTAAAAAAAACCAATTTCTATTTAAATCATCCGAACGTCGAAATCGTGATTAATTAGGCTTAATCCTTCTTTTACTATAAGGTCTGTGTTTTACTGTGGATATGGTATGGATAGAGTTTCAGTACAACATGAAACCTTAGTAACTATGTACAACTAAGCAAGGAAAGCTGCATCTGGTCTAGGTTTGTACTAAGGAATATGCAGCCATGAAAGGAAGATGTGTCACTTCCTTCTTTCTAAGCTACTTTATACTGTTCCCACAGAAAAGCATAATATTCTAAAGGGCTCTCCAATCCTCATCATCATCAAAACTAACTCCATTCAATCCTTCTCTCAGAACTTTTTACAATTTTGTTTTCATCCCCCACAGTCCTCCAAGCCATATGCTCAACAATCAATAATCAAACCAATCGATCAATAAAAAGACCAGAAAAAAGAAAAGAAAAAAAAAAGGAGATGGATGATGAGAGTGACAGACTCAACACCATCCACAGTATCTGGGTCTGTTTGTCAAAAGTTAAGCCGGATTTTAAGGGCGTATGTGGTTTGGTTGACATTTTCTATTGGCCGGTGGTCTTCTTCTTCTCTCATCTCTGACAGTTTTATCTACAAATTTGTATAATTTTTAGTCGTTTCTCTTTTTTCTTCTGTATATGCGAAGCGTCTTTGACCCAAACTTGGTTTTGGAACCCTTTTTTCTTCCCACCCTCGTTTTGACCTCTTTGAGAATTGAGGCCAAGAGGCATGCGTATGTATTTTTCTTCTCAACAAGTATACATTATATACATGTGTTAGGTAGATATACAAATTTTAATGATTGTTTGACGGGGGTATATAATGTAATTCGTTGAATATAATTTTTAAAACTTTTCTTTTAATACGAGTAGTAATCTACTTTAAACTAACATAAACTACGGGAAGAGAATTCAAACTTTGGTGCAGAGTGGGGAGCACTTCCGTTAAACCCATATATGCTTGGTTGAATATAATTTCAAGGGGTAAAAAGGTGTGCCATGAAAAAATAAACCAATCCATTATATCTTACATTATGCACGCGTGTAACATTGTCAAACGACCCCCGAAAAAATAACAAAACAAAAACTAAGACATTGAAAAAGTAGAATTAAAGAATCATTTTATTCATTTCATGTATTTTTAATTATGAAAGTAAAGACAAACAAGCACTAGGTTGTAATCCTACACCAACCATCTTTGTAAATTAATCTCAACTTTTGCATGAGCTCTATATTCATGCATTGGATAAGATCTTTATCCTTTAAAAGGAAATTAATTGGAAAACAAAAGTAAGGGTGATTAATCGATACATTAATTAATAAGGAAATGCGAAACCGTCACTCTGTAATTATGTAGAACTTGTTCGTATACGATACGTATCGTAGAAAAATCGCAAATATAGAGCTTGAGTCCATGAAAGAACAGGGTATGTAACTCTGTATTTGGCAATATGTCCAATCAATCCAATCTGAACTTAAACTTTGCGCATGGTAGACTTCATTCTCAGACAAGACCAATCATATACACTAATATCCACTCGAACTTGATAGCGGTTTACTTTGGGGGAAGGTGAGGGGCTATGTACTATGTATGGCCTGCCCAGATTGACCTTATGATCTTACAATTTTCCTACATTTATGCTCAAATGGATGGCTCTGCCTCCTGCAGTGCCTTTGTGCCAACCCCAGCCCTACATAGCCCAACCTTAATGTCCTCATTTTCATGCCAATTCTTTATTTTTTTTGTTCCCATTGTTTGGCATCTCCAGATTCTTTGAGTCAGCCTGCAACTCCAAAGGTCTTTGAGCTGGTGAGCCATATCCTATATTTTAACGAACTAATTTGACTACTTAGATTTAGATTAATTTTAGTGCATGGCTTTGGCCAATTGAGAGAGTTTGAGGAGGGCACCGAGGTCAGAGACCAAGCTGACTTATGTTTTGTTTGCTAATGGACCTGTTCAAACATAAGATGAATTAATAATATATATAAACAAGCATATAAATGCCAACGGGGTACAGCCTTGCAGACTTATGATATCAAGTTCGAACTTTATGACATGTTTGTATTGTGTATGAGAAATCTTCCTCTATTAAACTCACAATCGAACTATATTAATTAATTCATATAAAGAAAATGTAGCACTATGTCTTAATTATATGTATATAATATTTTGGACTTATTGGTTCGATTCTTTATGACGTGTAGAACGAAGCTAAAGCATGAGGAAGCCGCCAAAGAGACCAAGAAAAACAAGGGGAAAAAAAAAAAGATGATGACCAGTGTCTCATCTCTTAGATGCACGCCTTCCCCCTTTTAAGGTTAAAAACTGAAAAGCTTGGGCTCCAAGACTAAAGTTGTGTCCTCTAGTGTTCCCCAGAGTCTTTGCTATTTTTGTTAGTATGCGTAACAATGTTGGTCTCTAACTACAATTAGAGGGTTTTAATTAAACTAAACATAATTAGATGGCTTGACTGCTTTTCCTCTGATTAACAACACGCTTTATTTTTGGACAAGCGTGTTGTTGCCACACTAGGCAAAAAAAAGGCGGTCTATCATAAGCTTGCTTGGATTAATCATTGATTTAAAAGAAGAAGAAAAAAGACTCATTATGCTTGATTTGATTGTTTATTGCCTCCATTGAGCTGCTATAGTGCAACTTTTTACAATCTTTCTTACTTAGAGTTCATACTGGTGGAGGCAGACGGAGGAGATCCGATGCCACGGAGCTTAATTTGTTGTTACTATAAGTGGTCTGGATTGATGCTGAATTTAAACACTTGATGGATATGAAGTTTATTATGTTAAGGAGTAATAACGAGGTTTACAATCATCAATGACTGTCAATCGTTATTGCTAATCATTTATGCATGTAGTCGATAATTGTTAATTATAATCGATTTACGTGAACGACTGATGGTAAGATTTCTTATTTGTTTTGGTCACCAACACATGTTTTGACACATATATATCCCTGATCATGTCCATTTTGAAGGACTTTCCCCAAATAGACACTCATTAATAGATATAAAAAAAACCACTTTTAAGGGTTGGTGACCTTTCATAGGAAAGACCAAGACAAAGACGGATCTTTAGCCACGGATCACTCAAGCCGGCCATCCAGTGCTTGATTATGATTCGTGTTAGCTATACTTAAACATAAGCTAACCATTGCAAATGCTTACACATGTATGTGGGGAAGCGTAAAGCAATACTTGTAGTATTAGTGGTGTCAATCTGTGATTGGTGCACGTACGCAAATTATGTTATCCTATGTGCTATAGCTAGTTTGCCAATACAAATGTCAATTTTGCTAAAATCTTCAGGTTAGAGGAGAATCCCAATAGTGAGATACGATGATATGGATTAGTTCACCGTCCAAAGTTACGTTTTCATGTGGTAGATTGACCCATACGTGTACAATTAAAGTGTATCATTCATTTAATAAGTTAAACATACATCAATCACCCAATTCATTCATGCTACAATGACATCCTTTGAAGGCGATTGCAGGAGGAGGAGGAGATCATCTAATCAAATTGCCTGTTATATTAGCGTTACAGAAACGATTTTTAATCGTTGATTGATTTTGAGTTTAACGTTAGAAGATAGCAATAAATAGGGTTTATAAGGAATATGTCGATGAGTTACTGTATGTGGCGGTTATATATTAACGTCTCTAATACAATATGAACATGAGTGATGTTGATATAACATGGCACGTACAAAAACCCATGCGTCCAAAACCTAGCCAGCTACTTCTTTGAAAATAATAGCTAGCTACCAAATACCATGTATGGTGTATAATCTTTGAGGCTGTGAGACAAATCATGAACAATGGTCAACAAGAACAGTGGTTAGATTTCAACAGGCAAAAAATGGAAAGGGTTTTATGATAGAATTATGAGAATAATAAAGGTGACGATGAAAATGACGAGGATACTGACGACATGGAATTTGATGGTAATGGTTTTGTAACTATGCAAGTGAAAAGAAAAGGAAAGAGAATGGCTGAAGATTGCGATGTGTTTGTATATGGAACCATGAATTAATGTCAAGACACATGTGATAAGACTACAGATATTGATGAAAAATTTAGACCAGATTCAATGGCACCTCTTACGATCAAAGTCCTCAAGTCCTCCTTGTAAAACGACTTCTCTTTGAGGTATCTTTTTTTTTTTCCCTACTTTTTGAAATTTTCAATAGCTTGTGTTGCTTCCCAAAAGTATTAGTTAATTACCCATTATTTCCATGATTAAGCTTCTTTTTTCTTGGCTTTACACTGCCCACTAAGAAACTAGCATTTGGCTTTCATAATGATTTATTTAACAAATCCCCACTAAGTCTCTCATTTTCAATAATGTTAGGAAATTAGTACGGCAAAACGAGTGAACTCCATTGTCATGTCGAAAAATTAGACCAATATAGTCCATTTGTGATTGATTAAAGTTTAACCCATTTTAGGGGGTAAATCATGTGGGTACCATCATACACATAAGGGAAGTCAAATTGATGAAGTTAACAAATGATTGTAATGATACTAATAATGGCTTCTTGGAGAATTATGCACGTAATTTCATTAATCACATAGATAGTTTAGTTGAAACATCAATGAAAACTTTTTTGTGTTGAATTTTGTCCTTGCAAGGAGGCGAGATGAATGGTTGTCTGATGAGTTTCCGGTGATTGTTGTTAGAGTCCGATGCAACGCGTCAGACACACTGAAGAAATGCTCGTTGTATTAAACGAAACTAACCTTATCAGAAATTGCAGTTAATCATATTGCTATATTCCTTCTTTTTGGGGTATACTATTCATATCTTCTTTTCCCATGAGCATAAAGACAGATGAATGGGAAAACGTAAAAAAGCATAGGAAGAACAGAGCAAAGCTTGAGCAAGGAGCCAAGGACTTAAAGCCAAGCCCTTTGGTAAATTAAACACAAAAAGCAAAGATAAAGTCACTAATTAAGCACATGATTTTGAGTTTCAGCTCCACATTCTCTCCAAAGTTGAAAGCAAAGAACTTGTCACATACTTCTTGTCTTTTATATATAATAGTAATTTAGAACTAGCTAGAGACACTTGGTTGGATAAAGCCCAACAGCATCGATTCATTCGGTGGAATTAAACTGGCCTATCATATAGGGCCTGCAATTCTCAGACAATTTATACCCTTAAAAAAATATAGCTTTGAAATAACTTAGCCAGAAGCCACCAAAATGTGAATGCTATGAAGCCACTCTGCTTCGCATTCCAAAGCCTTTCATGATGCCCTATTATTTTATTCTAACTCATTGTAATTCATTTAAATATAGTTATTACTTGCTTGCTTGTCAAGTCAACAAAAGAAGCTTTCACAAATTAAATAATGTTGCTTGAAAAAAATGACCTAGTTCTATCCACAGTTATTGTTTTTTAAAATGGGAAAAAAAATAAAAAATTCTCCCCAGAATGGGATTTTGGTTTGAGTTAACAATTCAATTTCAACAGTAATGATTTCAGTTCATAGTTGACAACTTAAGTTCCCCAGCTGACCTATTTTTACCTACTTCCAAACAATGGATGCTAGGGAAGGAAGTCAAAATCAGAGTTTTACTTTTACCACACCAACCCCCATCCCCAATTGAAAAAACAAAGTCAGACCAAAATGTCAACTTGGAATTTGCAAGTGAATCAGCTCAACAAGCATTTTTGCAGTAAAAAATAATGAGGTCTAGATGGTTCTGAAATATAAGGTGTTCTTGTTGCTCAATGTATTAGAATGAAGCACTAAATCCATTGCTAATGTGAAGATGCAATAACACCTAACAATTAGGGTTTACAGAAAAATATCTTAGTTTGACACTGAAGGGAGGGAGGAAGAAAGATGGTGGGGCTCTAACCAACTTTGCCCATTTGTATGTTACTGTGGCAAATATGATTTAGAAGTGTTATTTCTTTCCATGGTCTTCATGGATGTTTGAATATTTCACATACAAAGTCTTAGATTCTTTGATTCTTGAAGAAGCTTTTGGCCAAGTTGCCAAGTAGCAATCTGCCTCCTGCTGATGCTGCTGCTTTTATAATATGAACACGTTGGTCAATGGATTTGACCTTCTTCCCTCTTTTATGTTTTTTTTTTCTTCTGTCAATTGCTTGGACCACTTCGAGACCAAATCAAATCTTTTGGAATTTCCTGGGCTAAGATTTGAAAAGTCTGTATGTATATTCATATTGTCAATTGTGTGTAGGGTCTAGGGAACAACCATTTGAAGCACGTTTCCTTGGGCTGCACTAGGCTGGTTTCTGCTGGGCTTAAAATTAAATTCTAATTCAGTCCAACATATTCTAAACTTTTAATGGTGTGGACATCATTTGGGCTAGTTTTGGACCACATGAACAGTCTTTTAGACCCATTTCTTATTTTAGGCATTTTTTCTTTGGAAGAGATATATTGATCTGTTAATTTTCGCTTGGAAAAAAACTCCCCCATCCGAAACAAAAGTTTTCTTCAACTGAACCCTGAACAGAACCGAAACTGAACCGAAAATGGTTCAACCCTAACCAAACAGTTTTATAAATTTTTTTGTTAAAACTGGACATAATCAAACTGAATAAATAGTACCATATGGATTGAGGAATGTTAGATTCATGATTCATATTGAAGTATTCATATTGAAGTTGTTTACTAAACCATATGGAATTGGGATATGAGTGATTCTAATTACTAAAATGTCCTCGTTGTTGGGCTAAAATATATGGCTAATTTTAAAATTTTAAAATTGTGTGAGGATATAATGGATAAAAAAAATGATTCCTAATGGGTTAGTTTCTAGGACCCAAAAATTGAATTCCTCTAAAATCAAGAATTGAATTCCTAATTTTGTGTGGACCCTACTTACTTTTCAATTCCTTGATGTGAAGTAAACGTAAAAATTCTCTGAAAAGAAAGAAAGAGGTTGCAACTTTGATAATTGAGGTTGAAGATGCTGAGAGTTTTTTTGATGTGACTCATCTATTTTAGAATTCCAAAGCACTTGAAGAGGCTATTGGAGTCTTAGTAGCAAACAAACTTTTTCAAATTGCTACATAGATTAACAAACTTTAATTTGCTACTACTATTGGAGATATTCTTACAATTTGAAAATCCTAACTTCCTCCCTATTACAAGTTTATAAACCTCTGTAAATATATAGATAAATATTGGGTTATTTACTGTAGACGTCCATAAACTTGGCCCCCATTTGCAATTGGGTCAGTGTACTTTTTTTTTGGGCAATTACATCCGTTAACTCGATAAATAGTTCCAATTGAGTCCTTCCATCAATTTGGCCGTTAATTTGAGGGCTAAAACTGTCTATCTAAATTAAAATAATTTAAAGATTTAAAAATTAAAGAAAAAAAATGAAAAAAGTGAAGAAAAAATTAAATAAAATAAATAAATAAATAAATAAACTTAAAAATAAAAAATCCAAATCCAAATCCATCTCTCTCTCTTTCGCTCTGTCTTCCCATGGCCTTTGGAGGTGTAGTGGCAGCTTCCAGAATCCTCCCATGACCTGCAAAGGTCGTTCTTGTATAGAATCTTCACCGAAGAATCCGAAGAAGAAGAACAAGATGACGACATATCAGAAGCAGACCTTGAGCTCCTTCCTCCTCCGGCGACTGAAACACCATCCATGACCAGAACCTCCTCCCTCTGCACCCCTCTCACCGGCGTTCTATAAACTATCGAAGGCTGTGACCTCTCCATCAGATTCTGCAAAGGCAAGAAAAGTGAGAGGTGGCAACGACGCTACTTCAAGGCGTGCATCGACGACTGACTTTGAGATTGAGCGCATAAGTACCTAAACATTGGCGAGTTGAGATCCACATTCTCTAAGTTTCCTTTGAGCAATTTTGCCATTTTCGAGTTGCTGTGAAAACCTTTCATCAATTTGCTATCCTTTGCTATGTGCACAAACAATCAAATTACATTTCCGAAAAAACAAAGCTTCCAAGAAATTGCAGATGATAAAAATCATTTATCGTTTCTGAATTGTACCAAATGCAATCACAGAATTAGGTTTTGGATGAAAATCGTAGAGGAAGAAGCGTCAATCCCAATCCCTTTCTCTTTCGCTCTGTCTCTCATTCTCTCTCGCAACCCATTCCCCCTCTTTCGCCTTGGGACAATGCAGACGACGGTGGTGGCTTAGGCGGTGCATTTGTGTTGTCAGGTTGGGTTTTAGAGCAGTGAGGCTTGTAGGAATTGTCAGTGCACAAATGGGTTCTACAAATTTTACAGACCTTTGAATTCATAGCATGGTTTTTTCTTTTTTTGTGGTTAAATTCTTTTATGTGGTTTCAACCAATCACAAATTGTTTGATATGGATTTGTATTGTAAACTTGTGAAGATGGAGGTGGGGTTTTTAGGGTTGATGATGGATGAAAAAGGTGGAGTTGTGGTCCATGATGGATGAAGAACCCGAAAGGATGCTTTTACCCTCTCACTTTGACAAATAAATTGACAGAGTTGGACGGTAGGACCCAATTGGAACTATTTATCCAGTTAACGGATAAAATTGCCGAAAAAAAAGTTCACGGATCCAATTGCAAATGGAGGTCAAGTTCAGAGACGTCTACAGTAAATAACCCATAAATATTTGTGATAAGAAATTTTCAATCTAAGAACGCAGACCTAAAAAACAAAGCATCAAAAACAAGTTTCAAGACAGGGCATTGACCAACTATATAGAATCAAGTATATATAATATTTTGAGGGTAGCCTACAAGTAACTAAAACCTTATTGTCTAATGAGAAGAAGCAACGAGTATAACCTAATGGAAAATGACATTGATTTGCGGACTAGTGGTAGTGTGTGAAATAAATTGTAATATTTCTCACCTGTTTCTTTTGTTTTATTTATAATTTATTAAAGACATATATAATTTAATTTATACAAATTTATAAATAAACCCAATCCTAGACATGTATTTATAAAAATATCCAAGCACTATTTAAACATAGAAACACACCCAAAATCAACCCAAAAGTCAACTTTTTGGGTGTGTTTATAAATGGGTTTTGAGTGTGTGTAATGATGGGTTTTGGGTGTGTTTATATGTTTAAATAGTGCTTGAATTTTTTTATAATTTCAATCCCCATTTTGGGTGTTTTAGTAAAACTCCCTTTAATTTATCGACGGCACATATAAAATTTAATTTATTGTATTTGCCGAGTCGGCGTCTATTCTCCAGTCCAACCAAGAAAAGGAAAGGGAAATAGCGAGCCAAGCCAATGCGCACACACTGCTTCTTCTTTAGCTTTCTTTTCCGCTCCTATTTTTCTCGCTAACCAAACAACAAAGCCTCCACCTTTTTCACGATACATCCTCGAATTCTTTCTCTTTCTAGTTTGTCTGCCCACTTTTCCATTCGATCAAACACTCGCAGAGTCTGAAACGAGTCTCTCAAGCATTAAACCTAGCCTTAAACACCCCAATTCTCGTCGCTTGGGCTTAAATTGAAATTGACGGGGTCAATTGGGAAGGATGTTCTTCTCGGGCGATTCATCGACTCGGAAGCGAGTTGATTTGGGGGGACGGAGTACCAAGGAAAGGGACAGGCAGAAGCTTCTGGAGCAAACAAGGCTGGAGCGCAACCGCCGCTTATGGCTACGGCAGCAAAACTCGGCTGCACTTAAAATTCAGGTTTGGACTTCTGCATTCACTGTCTGTGCGATTTAATTTAGCTTCTAAGTGCAAAAAAAGTTAAGACTCTGGAATTGGTGAAAATCTCATCAATTTATAGTAGTTTTAACCTAATGTGTTGTCGCTATGTTGCCACATTATACGTGTAGGTGCGATTGAAAAATACAGTAAATTGAGTTTCTTAGTATCCTTATTGGTGATGGTTTGTGCATTGAATGATAGATTTTTTTTTATTAAAAAAAATGTCTGTAGTTTATGGATATGAACATGTCTTCTAATTGTCTCGGTGCCATATGAGTAGATTTTGTGAAGATCAAGAGAATAGGTGGCCGTTGATATGTTTGTTAATCTAGCCTTTGTTTTTAGCTGATCCTGAATGCATTTAACTGCTAAAGTACTATGCCTGATTGAGCGGGACGTACTTTTCAGATTAATATGAAGCTGGATTCAGCTATTTGTGAATGTCCGTTATGTTGATCTTCACGAATTAATGGGGAAATGCAGCTAACATGAGTTGACCTCTATGCAGACCCTCAAATTTTTTCATCCTTACAACCTTATGTTTAAATGTTGAACATGTGTGGAATTTCTAGAAGTAAACCCTTACGAGAATCCTACAAAATAATATGAGAAATGTATACACGATTTACATGTGTCTGAGGCATAATTCAGTTTTTAGTTACACTTATCGTGTAAAGAGAAGATACCAAGTTCAAATCCCTCTTCCTCAATTGTTTATTACTGAAAAGAAGAATTATACGTGACCTAGATGTGAGAAACTCATATTAATTTTCTGGTTTGTAGCACATTTTCCAAACACATTATCCTAAATGATATGTCTAATCTTTTGAGAACTAGAATGTTCATAAGAATTATCTTAAACTAGAGTTCCAAAAATATAAACTATGAAAGAAAAAACGCACATAAGCAAATCATACAGCTGGAAATAGTATCAAGTATTTAAAGGTGGTTTCCTTTTCCTTCCTCCCATTTTAATGTAGGTAGAGGAGAAAGATTACCGTCCATCCGTTGCTTTTCTACCTTTTTGTCACTTTCTTCTTTTTTCCAATAAATGAGTGCTAAATTTTGGGTCCTCCCCTTCTGACAAAACGGGAAATCCTTCAAGGACGGTATTTAAAATAATGTTTTTCCAAATTATATTTTGACTGGTCAATAAAGCTAAGTACATTTGAAGGCATAAATTTAATGGCATGAAGGTAATACATATGATCTCTCCTTTTGGTGCTTTATTAGTGAAATTATTACGTATTGCTATAAAATCTGTTGATGCACATGAAAAGGTGAATTAGCAGATGATTACACAATTTAGATCTACATTGCATGGAGTTATCAGTTTTACCGCATATCCATATAAATGATGTCTCTACCATGCCACTTATGTTGATAGGTGCTAATGAGTGCTTTTTAATTTCCTTTTATTTGAGATAGCCAATTCAACTGTCTGACTAAAGCTGTTGTCTAGATTGGCAATGTAATTACTATCAATCTATGTTTTGTAAAGTGCTGACTAATTACTAACTACAGAAATGCTTCAGAGGGAGAAAGGTAGCAGCGGCTGAACATTCTAAGGTACGAGAGCAGTTCGTTGGAACATATGGGAAACATTGCCAGAATGTGGACAGGTAAGATTTGGATCCTTATTATCTTTTAACTTCCTCTTCAGTCGTGGTAGTTGGCAATTAAGTTAATGCTCTGCTTTAAGCATCTTTACCTTGTTTGAATTGTCTCTGTGCATTCAGGTTTAGTTTTGGTCCTGATTCAGAGTTTCTCCGCCAGTTACTTTTTTTCTTTGATGCTCGAAGTGTTGGTGATTTTTCCATCCTTGTGGAGATGTGCCGGCTGCTTCAGCAGTTTGTCAGAGATACAGGTAATTTTAATCATATTCCTTTTCAAAGCTGTATTTTCAAGTAATCTTTTGATTAATATATCTCACATGATAAATCCTGTTTCTTGAAAAAGAAAACCTCATGTAATAAATTGGTGTGGGTGACTCTTCTCTGGAACTTTCATTTTAGTGCAGGGATGGTTATTACAGTATTTCTACTTGTTCATGTATTTTTAAGTCTTAAACCTGAAACCTGTCCCTCTCCCCCAAAATTCCAAGTAATGAATATATTAGCAGGGTATGTACTAGCCCTGCCGATTAATCTTCTTTAAGTTAATTTAGACATGTTCATTTAATGGTTCTCTAAATTTTAAGATAGTAAGAAGTTTATAAAGATATAACTAATTTATGGTAGGTTGTTATGATAGATGCATACTTGAAACCTTCAACCAGTATTCTCTAGATTGGAAATCACCAATTACCCCGAACAATTCTCAAGGGTAACATGCCAATTCTTCCATTAAGGATCTTGAACTGACCATGACTCCGTGCAGTTGATTGTGATTGAAAGGGACGTGACTAGGCTGTCTTCACATTAAACCCTGATCCATGATGTATTTGATAATTATGGAGCTAGCTACAAGTATGCCATTCATTTAGTTCTTATCCTGTTGAATTGTTTCAAAGTTTGCCAAGAAATAGCTAAAGAAAGCACCTTTTTAAACCTTCGGTACAATTACATAGTAATTTTGGTTTTAAGAGTTTAACAAAGACCAGTTAGAACCTCTCGAGGTTCTGCTTGTTTCACACTGCTTAGGACCTGTTGGTGTTATTAACAATTATCTGATCATGAAACAGGGGATATTGTTAGCCTCTTTGCAGGCATGGATTATTCGTCCACCCATGCTTTGGTAAATTACAGAGTAGAGCAACTTGCATATCTGTGTGTTAAGGCTGTTCATCAAAACAGGTTGGTTGTGTCCACTCAGTTTAAATTTTTTGGTCATTTGATTCTTTTGATTTAGACTATCAATTTGGCGTTATTTGCTAATCTCATGTGTTGGTTTGTTATGCTTAGCTCATTTATTTCATAAGCATCTCATTTATTCATTGATTCTTTTATAAAATCACTAATCGAGTCATTATATCGATTCTCATTCCTGGGTACATTCTACTTATACCACGATGAAGCCTCTTTCATATCTAATATAACATGGAGGCATGGGATAAACGATATATTTTCACTTTCTAATTGTATGGTATACCTTTTACCTGTATAATGTTATAGCAGAGGATTTGCTGACTTGTAAAGGAGTCATTTGCAGTATAAGTAGAATATGAACTTAGTTATTTGGTTTTGTTGGTCTCAATGCCATTTACATTAATATGGTTTTTGAGTTGCTTACTTAAGTGTTTTATTGGACAGAAATCAATTGAAGGATCAACTTTTTGCAGCCCCCGAGGTGGAAACTGTGTCAACAACTTTACTGTTAGAAGCAGTAGTTTTATTGATAGATCCCAAGCTTCCATGGGCTTGTAAGACAATTAGCTATCTTTTGCAAAGAAAGGCTTTTACCCTGTATAGAGATATTATTTTAACAGGAAAGGTATGTATCTGATTCCAGCTATTTGTTCATACTTCATAGCTTTTGTTTTAACAGGAAAGGCTTTTACCCAAAAGCCACCCCTCCAACCCCCCTATCTCTTTACAAAAGCATTAAGGAGATTAAGAAATGTTTGGTCACATCTCGATCATTAGTATAAACGTGAATAAGAAAGATGATAAAGGATCACCTTGTCTTAGCCCTCAAGAAGCTTTCTACCACCCATCCACTTTCCTATTAACTAAAGTAGGAAAGTTAACTGTACACATTCATTTGTTTATTTATTTTTAATCTTTTCTAGTTTATGTATTATTCCAACATATTCTAGTTTTCTTGTTTCTGGAGATTTGTCATTTACTCTTCTGGCATTCACAAATGGGAATATTTTCTACAACTATGAGTATTGTGGTGCAGGAAAGTATAAAGATCCGTACTTCCATTGGCAGAGTATCTTCGTTGGAACGCAGTCTTGCTGCTGTAATTCCTCACATTGGTCAGAAGCCGTGTACCTGCCCAAACATCGATCCGCACTGGAGCTTTTCATCTCAAATTCTTACAATTCCTTTTCTATGGAAGCTATTCCCATACTTAGGAGAGGTAAATTTAAAGGGCTTGGTACGAATGGTCATCACATGCTGACATAAGTGCTCAAAACCACAATGATACTTATTTTCTTTTGAAGTTCTCTCATCTAATGAGTTGTAGGTGTCTTTCAGTATGATTTCATTGTGCTGCAGAATCCCTCCCTACCTTCTTTTGTTGTTGATCTAGTTGTCTTTTGAAGCGCTTTTTTCTTGTTTTAATATTTCCTATTCTGCAATTGTTGTAATCTTTTTTTTGTTTAGGTTTTTGCAACACAGGGGATGAGTCAGCATTACATTCGTCAGATGGCACTCTGTGTGCAAAATCATGCTCATGTACTCCCCAATGATACATCAATTGAGCTACCTGGTTATGCCTGCCTTCTTGGAAATATATTAGAATCTTCTGGAGTTGCCTTATCTCAGCCTGGCTGCTCATTTGAAATGGTAATTACTGGCCTGCTATCATAAGTAGAAGTGGGCAACATGTTATTTTGCTAAAATATGATTTAGGTCCATTATAGGAGTGCATTCTTTAATTTTGGAGTCAGTAATCAGGGAGATCCTTAGGTTCAAGCAATATTACTGACAGTTGCACTTTGTGATTTATTAAGGAAGAAAAATTTGGAAGACTAACTTATAAGGAGGGATAGGTTTTTGGCAATGTTCATTTATTTTTTTTCTCATTTTCCTATGCACTCTCACATGTGTACTTTATGCATGTGTATTTATTGGTAATGCAACCTCTTTGATGGCTTTGATTCTTGATTTTGTTGTATTCTTTATAATATCAGGCTGTAGACCTTGCTGGTGTTGCAACATTCTTGTTGGAGGCCCTTCCTTCAATTAAATCATCAAATAGAGAAAGCAGAGAAGGTATATGCCTTCCACATGTTGTACTTTATTCCTCTCTTACTCTTCTTTTAGTGGGTTTTTTTTTCCCATGTCTCTCTCTCTCTCTCTCTCTCTATACATATATATATATACAGTCCCCTTGTTTAAATAATGGACACTCTCTGTATATTCTGTTCACTTGTTTGATTTGTGCAACATACATCAAATTCTGCATTACATAAGAACATGCATGTGTTGACTTTCAGAGTTCATGACGGGCGAGGATGATATGATTGTGGGAGATGATGTAATGGAGGTAGTTTTGAATAATGATTTGGAACGACAGATATGTGATGCCATAGATCCGCGCTTTCTTCTGCAATTAGTAAGCCATCTTGGATTATGTATTTCTATTTTCTATTGAAGTACATTTATATTAAGCAAATATGTCTTTACCTCTTAATTCTAAGCAAGATTTTGTTTAATTCTTTGAGCAGACAAATGTTTTGTTTGGAGGGATTTCACTTGCCAGTGGCTCACACCACGGACCGGATGATAAAGAGGTGTCAGCTGTTGGTGCGGCTTGTGCTTTTCTACATGTTACTTTCAAGACCTTACCTCCAGAGAGAATCATGACTGTACTAGCTTTTAGAACTGAACTTGTTCCGGTGCTTTGGAATTTTATGAAACGGTGCCATGAGAACCAAAAATGGCTGTCATTGTCTGAGCAGTTGGCATATCTGCTGCCAGGAGATGCACCTGGTTGGCTATTACCTTTGGCAGTATTCTGCCCTGTATACAAGTAATAGTCCCTGTTTAATTTTGCTTGAATTTTGTAGATATTTTTTATTGGTTTGAAGTATCTAGTCATTCTCTTCTCCTGTTTCATGTATGCTGTTTTGATGCTAGAGTAATACGTGGCTGCTTGAGATAGGATTAACTGTGATCGTTTGACTCCTTTTTTTATGGATCAGGTACATGCTTACAATAGTTGATAATGAGGAGTTCTATGAGCAGGAGAAGCCATTATCATTGAAGGATATCAGAGTCCTAATTATCATACTCAGACAGGTGATTCTTGTTGAATATCTGTTGTCAACTTATTAAAAGAATGGTGATCATTCTTGAACTGATAGGAGTCTGTAGGAATGTAATTAGTTGTTCTCTATGTATGACAAACAGGATATACAGTACTGTACTGATTGCTAATTCTATTACACTTACGTTGATTTGTGATTTTTACTTGGTAATTTTATTGAATTATCGTATTATGTGGATTTTCTATTCTCTGCAGGCCTTATGGCAGCTTCTTTGGGTGAATCCTACGGCTCCCACTAATCCTCTGAAATCTTTCACCAACACTGTTTCTAACAAGAAGCACCCTTTGGAGTTCATTCAACACAGGGTTAGCATTGTAGCCTCTGAACTCCTATCCCAGGTAGGAACGAGCTTTAGATGTTGAGTATGTGTTCTTTAAAAAAGCTTACTTTCCTTGTAGCAGTATTTTGCGGTTGTCCTTCCACCACAGGTTTTGTGATTTTTGGTTCTCTTTGTATATGTCCACAAATCAACAGGAAATTTTACAATCCATTTGTTTTTATCTTTTGGGTAATTTGTTGCATATGTAGTTGCAAGATTGGAACAATAGACGAGAGTTCACATCCCCCGGTGACTTTCATGCTGATGGTGTCAACGAGTTCTTTATTTCACAGGTAATGGATCCCATTCCTAGGACCAAGATCTTACTTTCACTGTGTTCTAATGTCTTTATTGTCATTCTGAAGGCCGCAATAGAAAATACACGAGCAAATGACATTTTGAAGCAAGCTCCCTTCCTCGTACCATTCACAAGCAGAGTTAAAATATTCACTGTAAGTATTTAATTGGTTATAACTTTGCTTTAAACTTTTAGCTGGAAGCCTGGAATGTTCCAACCGAGTAATGGGGATTGGGGACTGGAGTTTGACTGGGCCGTCAACAGTGTATTTTTCGGAGTATTGTTTCTTATTTCAGATGTAAAATCCTTTCTTGGGGCATTTTTAAAGAGAGATTGAAATCTTTATGTACCTTAAGTCTTATAATTTAGATTTTTTAATTAGTTTATTCTTAAACCAATTTGTCAGTCACAATTGGCAGCAGCTAGACAAAGACATGGGGCTAACTCTGTAATTGCCAGAAACCGATTCAGAATCCGGCGGGATCGGATCTTGGAAGATGCTTATAATCAAATGAGTGCATTGTCTGAAGATGATCTTCGAGGACCGGTAATTCGTGTATTTTTGTTTTTGTAGATTTCATAGATGAAGGTTGCCTTGGGAGTGCTTTTAGCAGTACCGAAAACACTTCCAAATAACCAAAAAAGTTATCTTTTACTGCTTAACTGGAAAGATAAGTGCTTTTGGGTTCAAAAAAGCACTTTTTATTTGGAGAAGTATCTACAGAAGCATTTTAGACAAACTCTTTAGACAAACTCTTCAGACAAACTCCCAAACAGGCTCTGAGGCCTCTTTCATGCAACTAAGAAAAATGATTTTCTGCTTACTTGATGCTAGCACTTGAAAGGAACTGTAATATCTCCTCCCCTTCGTATCCGTTGCCAGGATAATCACCTTATCACCTTTACCTGTTTACTTGCAGATTCGTGTAACGTTTGTAAATGAATTTGGGGTTGAGGAGGCTGGAATTGATGGTGGTGGGATTTTCAAAGACTTCATGGAGAACATTACTCGAGCAGCCTTTGATGTGCAATATGGACTATTTAAGGTTACAGATTTTTTTGTCATTTATGTTTCTGAAGCCTGTACCATATTCACTTTCAAATTTAGGCACTTTTTACGAGCCACTACTTTGGATTCTGCAAAAGAAGATGCTACATTACATTTTAACATCTCAAAGTTACATACATGAAACAATAAAAGGTGTTTGAATTAGGGGCCTGTAGCTTCAGTGGTAGAGAACATTTACCCCCACACATCCAAGACAGTTTGAATCCCCCTCCTCTTTTGAATCAGCTCTCTGATAAGAAAATTACAGTAGAAAGTCCAGTTCTTCCATGAGATGTATGCTGAGATTCTGGCAAAATCTGACTCAATATGGTCAGACTGGCAGATCTTTTGCATTGTGCTGTCGGAAATTTGATATTCACACCTAGACAAATTATAACTTTGTGACTTAGGTATTTCTGCTCATGTTGCTTATTTGTTGCCTTCTGCTTGGCTTGGTATATCCAGGAAACATCCGATCATTTACTCTACCCGAATCCTGGTTCGGGAATGATTCATGAACAACATCTCCAATTCTTCCACTTTCTGGGAATACTTCTAGCAAAGGTATCAAATTTCTGTACTGTTTTAGTCGATATGGTGCTTCATCATGGTATCACATGTTTTTCTCCTTACAGGCCATGTTTGAGGGAATTCTTGTTGATATACCGTTTGCAACGTTCTTTCTGAGCAAACTAAAACAAAAGTAAGTGTGCAATATTTAATCGACGTACCAGACTACTTCATGATTCTATCTAGTATCTTTTACTACAATCTTCTTAATACTGGAATTTTCTTTCTGTTTGTTGATTAGGTACAACTATTTAAATGATTTGCCTTCATTGGACCAAGAATTGTACCGCCACCTTATTTTCTTGAAGGTAACGTAGTTCTTTCTTCCTTTGTGTGCCTCGTGGCATATTTTAGCTTGTACTGAACACTTGTGCTTCTATTTACACCATCATCTGCATTTAAATTGATAGTTTTTCTGTTGATTTTAAAGTGTTTTTTTTTTCTTCATTTTATATCATCATCTTGCGATGATTTATTAAATATGGAGTGCTCACTCTTCCTTCACCCCCACCCCACCCCCCTATTTTTTTTTTTAATGATCTGCAGCATTATAAAGGTGATATATCGGAATTAGAACTGTACTTTGTCATCGTAAACAATGAATATGGAGAGCAAACAGAAGAAGAGCTGCTTCCCGGGGGAAAGAACCTACGTGTTACTAATGAGAATGTCATTACCTTTATTCATCTTGTTGCCAATCACCGTTTGAATTTTCAGGTAGTGCAATTTTTTATCTTGTACCATTCTTATTCCGTATATCTTCGTTGTGCAAATATGACTTGGCGAAACAAAACTGGATTGATATGTTTTATTGGCTTTTCTTAAAATTAAACCCATCTTTAAACTTTCCATCTGGAACCCATTCTCATTTTCAGATACGCCAACAAAGTTCTCATTTCTTAAGGGGGTTTCAGCAGCTTATACAGAAAGATTGGATTGATATGTTTAATGAGCATGAACTTCAGGTATATTAGTCTACCTCTAGGCCGTGTTTATTACACTTTGTTTACGTAGTATCACATGATTATACTCTCTTCTTGCTTGCCTGTTGATATAAGATCAATAAACTAAAAAAAATCTTAGTCATTCTCTTCCATTTGTATATGTGGCTGTGAGGTTATTTTGCATTTAAGAGTTTCTAGTGATGCAACAAATTATTACTGAGAGCTACAGTATACTGTGAAGACATGTGTCATGTATGTCAGTCTTTGCTATGCTGTCTCCGCATTGGAGCATTAAGATTGTTCTTAAAGAAAAAACAAAAAATCTTGTGGTAGGCATTATGGAGTACAAGAGGTCATGACAATGATATATTGCATGTGCATGTGTTGTATACTCAGTAAAAGCTAGAGTTTCTCATAGGTGGAACCTGGTGTCAGATCAATATTGTTCCATTTTGTGTCAAAGTTGCCTGCAAACTGGGTTTGGATTTTTGATCTATTCCATAGTTACAATCTGATGAAAATTATATTAGGAAGGAAAAGGCTGTATCAGTAATGGATTGTTTGATACAGTTGAGTATCTTGGTAGGTAATGTTTATCAGGAATCCATCATCTGATGCAGTAGGCTGTCTTTGATTGTAATTTTTATGGTCACTGTGAAAGGTAGAGTTTTCATCTGTGGTTCCTTGCTGCTAGCTCTGGTGGCCTACAGTCCCTCTGATGGCCTATATGTAAAATATATTTTATTTAACATTTCTTTGAACGGTTATCCTTTAAACTCATGTTGGAACATCTGTATATAATTAGACTTCCATCATCTTGCTTCTTCAACTTTTGTCAAGGCTTTAAGATTTATTTGCTCTCGAGTTGAATTCATATTACAGTAACTCATTTTTCTGATTTCCTTAGGTCACTGAGACAACCATACATTTCTTTCGAGTATTATTTTCATTTCTTCCATTAGTATAATCGTTCGGCTCGTTCTTCCATGAATGTTTCCTGATTGTCCTCGTCTTTAAATTGGTATCAAGGCTGAATGTGGACTATATTGTGTTGAGTTATTTATGCGACACGGTCCTTGGTTTTTGCAAAGCTTGTCTAAGTGTCCTTTTTTTTTTTGACCTACCTTGTTTCTACAGCTTCTGATATCAGGTTCACTTGACAGCTTGGATGTTGACGATCTACGGATGCACACCAACTATGTGGGTGGCTATCATAGTGTAAGTTCCCTTACATTGGTTTTTGCTTCTTTATATTAGTGGCTTGGTGAGACTTATAAAGTTAAAGTTTGTGTCGATGTTTTCACTAGTAAATATCAGGGTCTTATATGGGCTTTTATTGTCCCCACCTTTCCAATTTTGGTTGTACATTTTGGCCTTCATGTCCATATCTTATTGGAACCAAAATTCTTTTGGTGTTTCCACGACTCCACCGCCCGGTCAATTCTGTTCCTGTAACTGTTTTTGTCATGAAAAAGAGTGACCGGCGTGTGCTCTTAGTTGCCTTGAGGAAACTTAAACATGGTTTTGTGGTTTCATCAGTGTTATTATTTTACGATTGTGGTTCTTTGGGGGTTTGAATTTTTTAGTTTTACTAACATAAGCGGGAAAATTGTTTTGTTTGCCCATTGTACTTATCATTAATCACATTTTAATAGCGCCATCTTACCTAAATGTACATTATAGCTCTCATTAGGACCTTTTCTTTTTCTTTTTCTTTACTTATAATTATAGTTCCAGCAACATATTTATTGTTCATTATTTGTTTGGACAGGATCACTATGTCATTGGGATGTTCTGGGAAGTTCTGAAAAGCTTTTCATTGGAAAATCAGAAGAAATTTCTAAAGTGAGTTTTTAGCACGTCACAAAATCCCTTGAGCACATTATGTTGGCTATTTCAATTTCCTGTGTTTGGCTTTGAAGTTAATGAACATCAGGAGAGATACTAACCACACCAGCTTTTATCCAGGTTTGTGACCGGGTGCTCCCGAGGACCTCTGCTTGGATTCAAATACTTGGAACCATTATTTTGCATACAGAGGTAAGAGTTCATGCCAGATTTGTGACTGGGTGCTCCCAGAGGCCCTCTGTTTGGTTTACCAAATTTCTTCTCTACAGTTTATCTTCGTTTACCTTTTCTGCCTCTTTCCACAGGGCTGGTGGTAATGCATCTGAAGGAGCTCTTGACCGATTGCCAACTGCAGCCACTTGTATGAATCTCCTAAAGCTTCCACCATATAGGAGGTTTGCTGTTCCCCTCTCTCTGTTTTTTGTTTGTTTGTAATAATTGAATAATCTTTTGTTTTGTTTTTTTCTAGTTGTATTCTTATGCATAAATTTCTTCCTTCCACCCACATTAACCTTTCTCAATGACATGCTTTTGATGCAGTAAAGAGCAACTGGAAACCAAATTGATGTATGCTATAAGTGCAGATGCTGGCT
Source organism: Prunus mume (assembly GCF_000346735.1). The sequence continues at coordinate 33,068,616 of NC_024127.1, forward strand.
TTGATTTGAGCTGATGGAAGGAAGCTGTGCATTCGAAGTTGTACCAAATTATTTGCTCCAATCTTCTGTGGAGTGAACCATTCTCTAGGCAGACAGTATACATCATTCCTTGTTAATTTGATGTCCCTGCTTGGAAGTGTTGACGATCATATCAGAGCTTCACAAATAAACAAGGACTGCAAAAGCAGAGTGAAGCTTGAACTGAATGGCATGTAGATATTTATTTCTGGCAAGCTCCTGATTTGACTTGTAAATATGTTGGGGTGAGTCTGCCAAAGTTCAACAGCTTTGTTAAGTTATACAGAAATTGGGGCTCATATGAATACCATGTGACGGCCTTTTTCTCAACATAAATAGGTGATCGTTTTGAGAAGTGTAACATTGTTCAAACAATACTCTTTAATATATTTATGTAAATGAAAAGGGGGCAGCTTATTTATAAAGATACAGTGCTTTTAATTCCTCCGCTTTTAGAGAAGCCATACATAATCATCAGCTAGGAAAAAAGAGCTATGGCTGCATCCTTTCATGGAATTATGTTTTGCAAGACAAAGAATGTAACATTTCCACGAGTATTTAGTTCACTGGAACCTTTATGAGTTGTGAGCAAGTTGTGGAATGAAACTCAATTTGAAGAGATATGTCATGATCAAGATTTCACCTGCCATCTCCTGCTGCGTTTTAAAAAAAAACATGATGTGGACATGTAAAAGTGAGGTTTGGTAGAATTAGACATGATCGGGCCTATGCATTTTTCACAAATTGGCATGTAAGTCTCTGAAAATGCGGTTTCCTTGAATCTATAAATACAAAGAGCCATTATGGTTCCAAACCAAAACCCCTTCAAAAAAATTTAAACAAAGAACATTTTGTTTTGCTTGTCGTTAACTTACATTATGCAACCTCAACAAAAATACATACCCAACTTTTCTTTTTCTAATACTAGCAATATTAACGGAGGAGCTTAATCGTTGGTAAATATTTTTAACCACTTGAATTACAATTCTTTTAAAACGAAACACTACCTTCATTGTCTTTTTGGTCAACTCATCAACATCTCACCAATCACCTAAAACTAAACTAAAATTTGGTACCAAAAATAAAAGAATTGAACAGAGAGAAGTCGGTTCACTAATACAGTAGTCTTTAAAAAAAAAAAATTATTATCAAGATTAGTACTATTTCAAACCGATAATTTCCATTCTTGTTCTATGAATTTGATCTCCGTTTGGATGAAGAAATTGAAAATGATATAGAATTCTAAAATGACGGAATTTAGATTTTCATCATTTCACTGGCAATTGAAGATTTTAGTGTTTGGATTTATGTATGTCGAATTTTGTAAATTATAGAATTTTGTAAATGGCACTAAGAAAATTGTGAAATGACACCTATCTTGGTGGAAATTAAACTCGAGAATTTGACGTCCAAATTTCCATGATTTTTTTGACCCTGTCATTTAATAAATTATGCAACAAGAGAATTATCAATTTCTTATTTTACATTTTCGATTTCCAGCTAAATTCTGAGTTATTTCCCCTTATCCAAATGAAAAACATTATTCTCATTTTCTTATGTCGTACATTACCTGATTGATCAAGAGTGAGGCCCTAACCAACTCTTAAGGGCAAACTCATCTTAACACTCCCCCAACAAGCATTGATGTTGCTTCTCCAAAAAAAGGAAAAAAAAGAAAAACAAGCATTGATGTTGGTCACATGATCAATTTTGACAGAAAATTTAATAGATGATGTGTGACATAATCTATATATACAAAGTAAAAGGCAGAGAATGATGAAACATTCAAAATACTAGAAAATGCCCATGGTTAATGCAAATATTAAGAATTGAAATTATTAATTAAATGAGGATAATATGGTAAATTAACACATTTTTATATTTAAAAAATTTAAGTTAAACGAAAAATCAAATAATGAATAATATTTTTATGAAACACAACTGCTTATTATCTTTTTTTATTTCTAAAATAAAATAAATTTTTTTTCAAAAAGAGCCTCGCAGGCTCTGAGGCGTATGCAGAGAGGCTAAGAGCCTTTCCATCCATGAGCCCAGCTCGAGGCTAGGGGAAAAAAAAAAAAAAAAATTTGTGTTCCAGCGGAGCAGCCCAGGCCTGGGGGGGTGTGGGACCCACCAACTCGGGCTGGCCCGAAGGCAGCTTCAGCCCGAGGTCCAAAACGAGGGCTGCTGACGTCAGTGCTACAGTACCCCGCTACAGTATCGCTATAGTACTGCTACAGTACCCCCTTGATTTGATTTTTTTCCCCTGTTGCCACGTGGCGTCGGCTCTCCGATCTGATTTTTTTCCCCCAATCCAACGGCAGCCAATTTTTTTTGCAATAAAATACTGGAAAAAATTCGGGAAATTTTTTAAAAAATACCCAAAAATTAATGAATTTTTTTCTATAAATACCAGCCAATTTTTTTTTTAATTTATCTGAAATTTGAAATTAAAAATTTTATCCGATTATGAGATATGAATAGTATTGACATGTAGGAACCCTAAAATCTAATCATAAAATATTATCCAAATTAATTATTGAGGTAAAAAAAATTGTGAATAAAACAAAAAAAAGAATAGTAACTGCCTTTAGCAAGGGCAACGGGTAGAAACACAAAATTCTGATTTGCAAGGGCAACCACTATTCACGTGAATAGTAGCTGCCTTAGCTCCCCCCCTTGCCATGGCTACGAGCATTTCCAGCAGTGCAGGCTGGGCTCGGGCTGGGGGGGGGGGGGTTGGATACTGTAGGCATTTCCAGCAACAAAATGGAGCCCGGGCAAGAGGTGGGGGCCAGCAGCCTGGGCTGGCCCGAGGTGGGGTTCGGCCAGCATGATTGCTTGCGGGCTGAGCTGATGTCACGATGACGTTACCCCCATTGTTCCCAATAAAAAAAGAAAAAAATTCGAAAAAAAATGTAAAAAAAATACCCAAAAAATACTGAAATTGTTTTCCATAAATACCAACAAATACTCTTCACTTTTAACACCAACAACCAATATTTTTGTAATAAAAAATACCAAAAAATTACTTATTTTTATTCTCTCTACTATACCTTATTTCCATTTTCAACATTTAAGTAAATGTCTTTGTCCTTTTACTTTTATTTATTTTTATATTACTCCATTTACTTAAGTTTACAAT
>NC_024127.1:33071796-33097558 GCF_000346735.1 Prunus mume
CCATTTGGATTCAAATAAAAATACTAGAAAATCAAATTCCCACCAAATCAAAATATGAAAAATCGGTTTTAGTGCAAAATACGATTTAGGCTAAAAATGATGGCTCATTAAGTCAATATATACTTCATATTAAAATCCCATAAAATCAAGTTTTCTTATTTGATGTGTAAGGAATAAAAGCCGCCAAAAATTTTCTTGAGAAAATGATTATTTCGAAAAACCATTTTTCATACTTAGTCAATATTGCACCTCCGCTAAAAATCTTAAGAAAATGATTTTACATACGTAGGAACCCAAAAATGTTATCCGAAAATGTTATCCAAATTAATTGTTTAAGTAAACAAAGTTGTGAAAAAAACAAAAAAAATGAATAGTATTTGCCATGGTAAACCTAAACTGATAGAAACATATTTTGCTAAGGGAGGGTAGGGCAGCCACTATTCATGTAAATAGTAACTGTCCTAGGGCTCCCCTTGCCTTGGCAAGGGGCTAACTGGTGAAAGTGCTCTAAGGGTAAATGAGTGGAGTTGCTCTAAGGGGATAGAAATAACACTAATCAACTTGAAAGAATGAGGATTAGGAAATTAGAGACTATTTTAACGCGCGTGCCTAGAAAGAATAAGTGCCCAAGTGCCATTAATACGACCCCGCTTAATTTGTCTATAAATCCCTCACGGCCAAATAAGCCCCCTGTTTGATTATTTGCTGCAAGCAAAGCAAACAAGAGAAAACAAAGCTCGCCTTGCACAGAAAGCTAGTAATACCGCCGGGCCGACCACCCAAGACGAAGAGAGAGGAGGAAGACGAAGATGGTGAAGGTGCGCATGAACACGGCCGATGTGGCCGCCGAGGTCAAGTGCTTGCGGAGGCTCATCGGCATGCGCTGTGCCAATGTCTACGATCTCTCTCCAAAGGTCCTTTCTCTTCTTTTCTCTTCTTCACTCTTAAGCCCCTCGAGCAAATCAATCATATCCTGTCATGAAATGAAATTTACATTCTTAATATGTTGGTTTTTTGAATGTGGTTTGGAATTGGATTTGCAGACCTATATGTTGAAGCTTATGAACAGTAGCGGTGTCACCGAGTCCGGCGAGAGCGAGAAGGTATTTTTGTTGATGGAGAGTGGCGTCAGATTGCACACTACTGCATATGTTCGGTATGCTTATGATTCATTGGGTTCTTTTACAATTTACAGATAATGCAAAAAAAGAATGTGGAATTTTGAAATTCATATTGGTTTCTGAGCAGGGACAAAAGCAATACTCCCTCTGGGTTTACACTGAAATTGAGGAAGCATATACGCACAAGAAGGCTTGAGGATGTGCGGCAGCTTGGATATGATAGGGTATGAGTTATAACATCCCTTCCAATTGGGTTCTTCTTTCATTGTTGGATTTAACTTTCTGCATATTTTGGGTTTTTCCTCTGATTTTTGTGTGGCCTCCTTCTCAGATTGTTCTCTTTCAATTTGGGCTGGGTGCTAACGCCTACTACGTCATATTGGAGCTATATGCCCAAGGAAATGTTATTCTTGCAGATTCTGATTTTATGGTCATGACTCTTCTTCGCTCGCATAGGTTAGTGTTTAACATCCATTTCCTATGCCATTTTAGTAATAAATCATAAGAGACACTCAAAAACTTGAATATTGATTAGAAACATGTTTGCTATCTTCTGATTGTGCTCACTTGTGTTCAGTAAGAGAAACACAAAAACTTCTGATTCTTTTTCTTAAGTCGAAATATTAATTAGGTGGTCAATTTTCGTTTAAATAGGGATGATGATAAAGGGGTTGCGATCATGTCACGCCATCGTTATCCAATTGAAATTTGTCGAGTTTTTGAGCGAACTACTGCTGCAAAGTTGCAGGAAGCCCTTACGTTTTCTAAGGAACCTGATAACAATGAATCTGTTAAGGATCAAGAAGGTGCAAATAATGTGTCTGATGCACCGAAAGAGAAAAAAGGTAGTCGTAAAGGTGGGAAACCTGCCGAGTCAAGTAAAAATACTGGTGATGCTAAAGCCAAACAGGTCACCTTGAAGAATGTTCTTGGGGAGGCATTAGGCTATGGACCTGCTCTTTCTGAGCATATTATATTAGATGCTGGCCTCATTCCAAATACAAAACTTTGTAATGAGAACAAGTTAGATGATGATACAATTCAGCTTTTGGTTGAAGCTGTTGCAAAGTTTGAGGACTGGCTGCATGATGTTATATCAGGTGATAAAGTTCCTGAAGGGTACATTTTGATGCAGAACAAAAATTCAGGGAAGAGTAATCTCCCATGTGAACCAGGAAGTTCTGGCCAGGTTACCGATTTCTCTGTGATAATTTTACCTTTACATGCTTTAGAGTAGAGTGTAATTTCCCCTTTTTCCCTTGGTTGAAGGAGATCTGCTTGGTCAGGTTTCCATTGTGTGGTATCTTAAATGATTTCTGGACTTATTTTTGTAGATATATGATGAATTCTGCCCCATATTATTGAACCAATTCAAATCAAGGGAGTATGTGGAGTTTGAAACGTTTGATGCTTCTTTGGATGAATTTTATAGCAAAATTGAGAGCCAAAGGTCAGAACAACAGCAAAAGGCGAAAGAGAGCTCTGCCACCCAGAAGCTCAACAAAATACGCGTGGATCAGGTTTTGCACTGTTTCTTCTGCTGTGCTATTTGAAAATCAAAGGCAGATTTGAGTACAGTGTGTGTGTGTGTGTGTGTGTGTGTGTGTGTTTGTTTGTGTGTGTGTGTTTGTTTGTTTGTATGTGTTATGACTTGAGTTTAACTGAAATTCGACATAGCCCCATCCCTCTTTGTGGTGAGAGAGAGGGGAGGGCTGGATGGTGGGGTAGGGTGTTTGAGAATATCAAATGTTAACACATTTTTGGTTTACATTCTGTGTACTATGTATGTGTGGCATCTTTCATCTCAGTTATTTCAATCCTATGATATAGGAAACTCGTGTTCATATGCTAAGGAAAGAAGTTGATCATTGCGTTAATATGGCGGAATTGATAGAATATAATCTAGATGATGTGGATGCTGCTATAATAGCTGTTCGTGTAGCTCTAGCAAAGGGCACGAGTTGGGAGGATATTGCTAGAACGGTGAAGGAGGAGAAGAAATCTGGAAACCCTGTTGCTGCCATCATTGACAAGCTTCAGCTTGAGAGGAATTGCATGACATTACTGCTGAGCAACAATCTTGATGAAATGGATGATGATGAGAAGACTCTCCCTGCAGACAAGGTGTGTCTGAAGCTTCAATTTTTTCTTTATCTTCTCTAGAAATGAGTATCTTATCCATTACCTTTCTTCTCTCCTATAGGTGGAAGTTGATTTAGCACTTTCAGCACATGCCAATGCTCGGCGGTGGTATGAACTAAAGAAAAAACAGGAGAACAAACAGGAGAAGACTGTAACAGCACATGAAAAAGCATTTAAAGCTGCTGAGAGAAAGACTCGTCTCCAGCTGTCACAGGTAGCTTCATCTTCTTGGTTTAGCAAGCCCATATTTTTGTCTATTTAGGTAATATGAGTTTTCAAGACAGCAGTGTCATAAATGGTAGGACAGTCTAATACAGCATCAGAGCATAAATACTGTGCGTGTGTGTGTGTGTGATGAGTGCCATATGTCAACATCAAAACAACCAGAATATGAAGAATATGTATTCCTAGAGGAACGGCAATTAGCTGTAAATATTTGTCACCATTGCCTAATATATTCTTAGAAGATAAATTGTTTTCCAGTTCTTAATTACATTTGTTTCAAATAATATGCAGGAAAAAGCTGTTGCTACCATTTCACATATGCGCAAGGTTCACTGGTTTGAAAAATTTAACTGGTTTATCAGCAGTGAGAACTATTTGGTTATCAGTGGACGTGATGCTCAACAAAATGAGATGATAGTCAAGCGTTATATGTCAAAAGGAGATCTGTAAGTCAATTTAGACATTGAAATAATGTTTTTTATTTATTTATAAAAAATTCTCATCTACATAAACTACCACTGAAGCACTATAATTATAGGTTCAAATTGTGCACCTAGTGGTTTACGACTGTTCTGATCTATGACCATGGGGTAAAAAAATTTGTTCCTGTAGCTTATATGCATCTTTTAGTTATGTTTATTTTACAAGTTTTTATGTCCTTCGGTTGGGCCACTGGAACAATCTCCGTGCTTAGTCTCATAATCTTCTCTATGGCTGACTCTTCTCAAGAAGTTCCTGTGTGTTGCGATATTGATAATTCTTGTTTCCTGTTTTTATTTTTTTGGTCTGAATTATTGTTTCTTCTTCCAGTGACTTTGGTCTTTCTTCTTTTCATGTTCTCTCCATTTTTCCTTTTTATGATTTCTCTTGTTCATGCTACTCCAAGTGAAGAGAAACGAAATCCTGTTCATAAATGCAGATGATTAATTTCTTGTCATGTTGATGCGAGATGGGAATTCTTAGTTGGTCAATGTCACGTTTTCAAGAATCTGGTTGCATGAAATTTTAGTTTACACACTTCTCTGCTCATCTTGTTTATTATAGCCACACTTAGCATCTTCTTTCAGATGTTGATTTTGTTATGTAACAGGTATGTCCATGCAGAGTTGCATGGGGCTTCTAGTACGGTGATAAAGAACCACAGGCCTGAACAACCAGTGCCTCCACTTACTTTAAACCAAGCTGGATGCTTCACAGTAAGTCTGACCTTCCTGTAATGCTTTTGTTTTCATATTAGTTTACTGTGTTATTGTGAGTGTTTCATATCATCTGGATGTGTAATATTGAACTGTTTTACTGATGCTTCGTATAGGTTTGCCACAGCCAGGCATGGGATTCAAAGATTGTCACTAGTGCTTGGTGGGTTCATCCTCACCAGGTCAGTAAAACTGCTCCTACAGGGGAGTATCTGACAGTTGGGAGTTTCATGATTCGTGGGAAGAAGAACTTTCTTCCCCCACACCCTCTAATTATGGGCTTTGGGTTGTTGTTCCGGTTGGATGAGAGCTCCTTGGGTTCACATCTGAATGAGAGGAGGGTAAGAGGTGAGGAGGAAGGGATGAATGATGTTGATGAAAGTGGGCCTCTAAAAGAGGTATCTGATTCTGAGTCGGAGAAGGAAGTTGCAGAGGAAAAACTTGCAGAAGAATCAAAAATCACTCCTGATTCAGCTATACCAATCCAACAACCAGTTCAGAAAGACCTATCTGAGGCTATGTCCTCTCAGCATGGATTAACTACAACCATTGATAAAGCGCAAGACTCACATGAAATTCCCAAGAAAGACAGGACCTTAAATGATTCTGATCAGAAAAATGTAGTTAATGTCGCTGTAAACGGTGTTGCATCTGTCACCCCACAACTTGAGGATCTCATTGATAGAGCTCTTGGGCTTGGATCGGCAGCTATGTCCGTTAAGACTTATAGTGTTGAACCCTCTCCAGTTGATTTGGTAGTGGAACATAATGTTGAAGAGAATAAGGCTGCAGTAAGAGAGAAACCTCATATCTCAAAAGCTGAAAGAAGAAAGCTCAAGAAAGGCCAGACCAGTAGTGTTTCTGAAGAACATGCTAAGCAGCGAAACGAAAAATTGAAACATGATGTTTCTGCAAGTCCGCCTGAAAAGGAAGTTCATGATAAGAAGCCAGGTGGTGGAAAAGTTGGTCGTGGACAGAAGGGTAAACTCAAGAAGATGAAAGAGAAGTACGCTGATCAGGACGAGGAAGAAAGAAGGATCCGTATGGCTTTACTAGCTGTGAGTACAGTAACTTGCACCATCCTTATATTGATCGTCATAACCATTTGATTCTTTCTAGCCTATAAATTTGTCTGTTATCAGCTCCCAATTTGAGTCTTCATGCCTTTAAAGTTGATTATCTATAAGAGTTTCCTGCCTTTTCTGTTGGCATATTTTCTCTCACCACTCATGCATTTGTAACTTTGTAGGCGCACAAGTTGTTTAGAATTCTTATTCTGATATGTCCATATGAATGAACAACTATAAAAGTATAATTTCCATATTGAATGTGGGAAAATCAAATACATCCTTTGGAATTATACCCTCAATTCTCCGAAGTTACCTCATATTTTTGTTCAAAAGACCTGATCATCGATCTAAATGACAATGTTTTTGAATTTTCAGTCTGCTGGAAGAGTACAGAAGAATGGAGAGCCACAAAATGAAAATTCAGCTCCAGCTGAAGATAAGAAACTTGGTATGTCATCTTCAATCTTCAACGGTTTACTGGTTATTTTTTATTAGTACCATGTTTAATGGAAGTCTATTAGTTTTTTGTAATAACATCAATTCTCTTAAATCTAGCAGGTCCTGAGGATGCTCCAAAAATATGTTATAAATGTAAAAAGCCAGGTCATCTGTCCCGGGATTGTCAAGAACATCAAGATGATTCATTACATAGTCATGCAAATGTTGGAGTTGAAGATGATCCTCTGGGTTTGGATAAATCTGCTTCTGAACTAGACAAGGTGACAATTGAGGAGGATGATATTCATGAGATAGGCGAAGAAGAAAAAGAGAAATTAAATGATGTGGATTACTTGACTGGCAATCCACTTCTCAGTGATATTCTGTTATATGCGGTCCCTGTCTGTGGTCCTTATAGCTCAGTCCAATCTTACAAATATCGTGTGAAGATAACTCCTGGCTCTCTGAAGAGAGGGAAAGGTAAATGACTATCCCACTTGGTACTTGGTTTTTTGTATTTATGCTTTCCATGGCAGTAGGCAGATGTGCCTGCGTTGCTAGGAAATTTCTTTTTCCCTTTACTCTGGCAATGGAAGTAATAAACTAGTTTTTGCGTTCGTAGAGAGTGGACTAATACAATAATACTATTTGTATCACATTCATTGACAACTTTGCTGACCTCCTCTCTAATAGAGGTGGGCCCCACTAAGATATGTTGGACCCACCTGTATTAGAGAGGTGGTCAACAATGTGGTACAAATAGTAACACTCGTGGGATTATGGAATTTAAGTTTCAAGAGCTTTCTTTTATCGCATAGATTGATCATTGACCTCTTATCTTTCTAATCTTTTGTAGCTGCAAAAACTGCCATGAATTTGTTTAGTCACATGACGGAAGCAACAGTTAGAGAGAAAGAGTTGATGAAAGCATGCACTGATCCTGAGCTGGTTGCTGCAATTATTGGCAATGTGAAGATAACATCTGCAGGCCTCACTCAATTGAAGCAGAAGCAAAAGAAAGTCAAGAAGAGCAACAGCAAAGCTGGAAGCTAGACAGCATAGTGCTGCGTCAAGTTTTGTAAAGACTGACCACACTAGTTTTCTCTGTTTTGGGGCTGTCTCCAGTATGTTACTTAGGATAATCTTTACTGTAAAAAAGCAGCTATCGACATAATCCTGCTAGGCAACTTGAATGTAAGAGCGTTTTTATGTGTCAGAGAAAAAGATTGATATCAATTATCAAGGGTGTTTCCATAGAAATAGAGCCTCTCCTTAGATCATATTTATGAATATGGTGTCAGACCAAATGAAAGAAAAATTGAATTTAGTTAATTGAGATTGATCCATAGTTAATGTAAATCGCATTTCATTTGTTCAATATCATTTACTGGTAAATACCTAGAAAAGAACAAAGCCTGTTTAGTTGATAAACATCCTAAAAATCATACAAATTTTGTAGCTTGGCTCGGCCGTACAAGTACAGAAATATGATTTTTGAGCCACACTTGCAATCATTTTGAAAGCTATATATATTCAAAATGAATAACAAATATAAACAGTTTGGTTAAAGCAATGCAATTGTGAATTAGCATTACAGACAGACTGGGGTATGTGCTTTTACAACAATTTTTACAAGAAAATTTAAGCAGGAAAATCCTCAAAATGCTGAAGAACTTTTGTCTCATTCGGTCACTTCAGCCGGGGGAACGTCGCTCAAATCTAAACCCTCTACTGGCAAGTCTGAAGTAAGCGGACCCAAGATCCCATCAGAGCTGAGGGTTAATCCACTCTGCAAATTAAGGACAGACGCATGGTTAAGTTAACAAAACTGAGAACTTTCAAGGTTACACACTTTTTGACGCAATCGAAATGAACCGTAAAATTTTCCCATTGGATGGCTATTTTCATCTGCCCGAAAAGCTGATTTAAGTTCATCCAATTTTGGTATCCTAATCTAGCCTCCTTTTTTCCATTTTATATTCAGATCAAGTCATAGAACCTATTATAAGGAAACAACGCAGCAAGTACCTCAGGCTGGAAACGGAGCATGTCTGCACGAGCCATAGCTTCTGCTTGAGCAATTCTCTGCCTGAATGTCTGCGCCATCTCCTCCGCCTATTGGAACAAATCACAAACATATATACAGTCATTTATCTGGTTTCAGGAAAGCTAACTAGTGTACAATTATGTTAAATATTAGGAGAAGAGGGAAACACATGATAAAACTTTAGCTATTCTTGTCCCGTCAGACTACAAGATTATAAGACCATGTTCACTACGAGAAATTACTATCTATTGGGGAAAAAACACAAGAAGAAGACGAGACCGACCTTCACTACTAGAATTAACTATCCAGTAAGTGCAATTTGTAAAGATCTTTGGAGTTTATTATCCAGAAAATACCTTCTCAAAGACAAGCTTTGGATTGCGAATCATATCTCCAGGAGTAGGTTCTAACTTCTTGGTAGAAAGACTTACACGGCCTCTCTCACGGTCATGGCTCAATATCATGACCTACACAAAGAGTAGCAGTTTAGAAATGCTTAACAGAGTGGCAACAAATTCTCAGCCAATAACTTGCCTAGGATATAGTATCTATACCTTGAGAGTGTCACCAGGTTGGAGAACTGTTGCAATATCAGAGACTCGGTCATGACTGATCTGACTAACATGAAGTAGGCCGTTGATTCCACCAATGTCAATAAAGGCACCATATGGCTTCAGGCTTTGAACAGTTCCCAGGACAACTGATCCAATTCCAAGCTGTGCTTGGTTGTCTGCCATGGCCTTACGGTTGCTGAGGACAAGCCTGGACTGTTCTTCATCAACCTCCACAAACTTCAGAGGAATCTCTTTATCAAGAAGCTCCTCTGCCGTTGATTTCTAAGATATACAAAAGTAAATGTGACAATCTCAGATACTGAAACATTAAGGGCTAAATGTGATCAAAATTTGGAACTATGCTAGTGACAGCTGAATGCAGGATTGAAAACAATTTCGGGAGAAAGAAGCGAAAATTGTAATGGAGAATCACTGCCTGTTCATTTTGGCTATTATTACTTATAAGTTACAACTGTATTATTTTACCGCACAAGAAAATGCAATCAGAAAGATAGTGTAAATATCAAGCTAAGAAGACGCTTGGAAACTTAGAAGCCAGGTTAAAGAACTAACTGTTGATATCTGTGAGAAAGGAACAAAACCTCTAAGGCCTTCCACCACAGCCACCACTCCACCTTTGTTCGCACCAACAACCTGCATAAATATATTTTAACAGAGCTTTCTAAGAATATATAGAATAAATAGTTAAACACATGAATTTGTCTGCAAAGAAGAAGAAGAAATTTGTGTGGAAGACTACAATTTTTTTCTTTTTGATGCTTCAAATATACAAGAACTCCAGGGAAGGAACCAAGACAAGCAGATACCCACCTTACCCTTGACAACAACATCCTCAGCTTGGAGCTGTCTACATCTTTCCCATGCAAGGTCATACTGGATAGACTTTAAACTCAAAATCAAGCTATCGTCAGCTTCATTTTCACCAATAATCACAAACTCCTCTCTCACTCCAGGAACTATGCCTACTTCTTCTACACTCTTTATTTTGTGAATGCATGCCTCTTGTACAGGCAAGTACGCCGAAGACTTTGCAGTAATGTCGACTAATGCTCCATAGTTATCTATATTGAAAACTGTACCCTTTACCTGATAAAGACAAAGAAATTCAGATGCACGAAGTTAACAAATTAATCTTCCATGGAATCACAAAGACTATGCAGTAACGGTTACTCACTCAAGCTCACGTTGCCAAGGTATAGGCTAAGTGAAAAAAAAATCTCAAATCCATATAATAAATAAACTTACATAACCACCAACAGACCCAGTGTCAAATTTGACATACAGACATGTAATTTCTTCATTTGAGCTCATACCCATTAACCCATTTTCACTTTAAATTCAAAGGAAAATGAAAAAGAAACAAAATTTACAAGACAGACCTTAGTTCCAATCTCAGAATTGAAGTCATACTTCTCCAGAGCGGAGTAAAAAGAGTCGAGATTGAAAGAGACGCCTTCCATGGGGGCAGTACGACACCGTTCGTGGGCATCTTCGAAGAGTTCTTTGAGCTTGAGGCGCTCTTTGGTCTGTGCGTTGGAAATGGCCACAGCTGAGACTATGGGAAGCAAACCCGGCATTTTGTTTTGCTTTGGAAAGACTGATGGCTTTGAGAGCCGCGAGGTTGAGAGTGGCGGGCATCTCAAGCCTGTGAATTGTTGAGCCAAAGACGCCATGTCTCTGCTTCTCTATCGCTCACAATGCTTTTGAGGAAATTGAACGCTTTTGGTCTCGCTTAGATAAGGCAGTGATTTGGAGAGAGAGTACTTGCATGGATAATGTGATTATGTTGAATTTCATGGGTTTGAAATTAGGCCCATTGAAGTTTATCAAGATCCTTTTTTGGGCTTAAATGGGTCTATAGGCCCATCTGGCCCATCATCCCAATTGAAGACTTTTTATTGAGATGTTATTTAGAAATTGGTCCACAAGGGAAGATTGGACCATGTTCCCATATTGTTGATCGAGTCCCTTCAATCATGGGGCGTTTCTAATAACATAAATGAACTCTAAGTGGAGTGGAATTCGAAATCAAGGTCTCGTTCACAAAAGTGAAAAAAATTACAAATGAATTAATAATAAGTTGGTTTTGTGCACCCATACTAAGAGAGTGGAATGTTCCGCCATTATTTATTTTGCTATAACATGCTTTTAACAAGCTCATTTGAGATGCTCTTAATATTGTTTATGCTTATCACCTATCATCTCGCACGAAATTACCACCAATCCTGTATTTAATCTTAACCTTCATTTGTGTACTCTCATTGTCCTCTTTTGTTGCCCAATCCGTAACTTCTTTCAACCCTTTCTTGTTATCTTCCCTCGGTTTCAGAAACTACTAAATCTAGCTCTTGTTTTCTGGTAACTAATAAACCGTTTCATTAAAAAAAAAAAAAAAAAACTAAAAAAGAGAAAACAAACATTAAATACCATAATACTGACAGTGACTTGCAAGCAGCACCAGTGGTCTAGTGGTAGAATAGTACCCTGCCACGGTACAGACCCGGGTTCGATTCCCGGCTGGTGCATTTGTAACTTTTTATCATTTTTTACAATTTATTTAAATCATTTTTCAGCCACTTATCAAAACATAATAATACGCCAACATTAAAGAAAGCACCAGTGGTCTAGTGGTAGAATAGTACCCTGCCACGGTACAGACCCGGGTTCAATTCCCGGCTGGTGCAAATTTATGTTTTTTTTCATGTTTTCGTAAAATTATTACTTAAATTTTCGCTTTTTTAGTTTGTTTTTGTAGCCAAAGTTAAAAATAGAGACGGGAAAAACTCACACACATGTTTATCATGGGAGATTATACCCAGGATCACTTGAGAGCACCTGTGCGAATTCTACTAACACCCTACAGCTTTCGCTTTAGTTAATGTTCTTTTTTCTTTCCTTTTGGTAAGTGTTTTATAATAAGGAAAAATCGAGACTAAGTAATCTCGAAAGATCACACCCCATAGTTTTCTTACCACTTTGATTGCATCTCCAATAATATGTCACCTAATTTACTGGAAGTAATGTCAAAAAGAAAAAGGTAAATTTGTTTAAACCATATCTTCTGATTAATTGGAAAGTTCTTCCCACAAAAATTTGTATACATTTTATCAACGTTCCAAGCAATGCAAGTAAATCCTTTTTTACTACACTTAAAAAAAGCACAGAAATTTTGGAATTTATATATTATCCTCAACCAACCCAAAGAAAACACACTTTTATGATTCTCCACGTATGAGATATATAGTTTTCAGCTGCAATGACCTCATTCGTTTAAAGGCTAAAGCAACTACATCATGTTATTGCTTTCTCTTCTCCTTCTACTTTGTACAGCTTCCAAATCTCAGAAAAAATAAATAAATAAAGCATGCAGAATTATTCAGGCAGATTCCCATGATTTTGTGTCACCATGTACACTTGTTCGCAGGATACAAGTATAGAGTCTATACATGTCCAGGAACCAAACCAAAAGAATAAATAACGAATGTGACGTTTTTTCTTCTTTTAATTTATAGAAAAAAGAAAACGATATATTTTATTGCACAAGTGTTTTACGTGAATCCCGAGCCTCTACATTGTGCCAACTCCAATCAATTAATAAGATCACAACCAACTATAGCATTATTGTTTATTATTTAAAATTATCTGTTTAAGTTAGTTAGCTACTAAACTAAACCCTTTATTAAATGTTATCGTTTGCTCATGACTTTACCTTAATTTGGTCCAACCAATATGTTAAAAAAAGTGTGTGCTGATTTCAATACGTGTTTGGTTCAAATCAAAACGACGTGCTCCACAACAACTAGTAATGTAATGAGCTGTAGTAAACGACAATAGCAAGGGATCTTCATCTTTTGTGCATAGTATATACTATCTTTGCAATGGCAAACTGATCGATCTCTCCACTATGGGTGTTTCAACCGTGTGGAACATTTTGTTCGTCAAAAACAAAAACAAAAGGATATTATTCTGAGTATATCTTAGCCTTTTGCTTTGATCTTCTTTTGCTTGTTTGTGTACAAGTCAAATTTGATTCTTTACCAAAGCAATATGTCTTCCCCTAAGTTTGATGGAGGAGCTTTTGGTGGAAGAGAAGTAGAATGTTATTGAGAGTTCGTTTGAGAGTGATTCTGAATAGACCAATCGCTTAAAATCGCTTAAAGTAATTATATTGAGAAGCATGTGGGATGTGCTTTTCCCCATAAGTGATTCTGGCCCTCCCAAAATCAATTCCAAACGAACTCTTAATACTTTAAATCTACATTGAAGTATACAAAATATACTTTGAGAATTTCTTTTGCTTTTGTCCCGTATTAAGTTGTAAATTGGTTTGTGCTTGAACTATCCCTATTATGGCTCAAAGTGAAAAGTATTATTAACAAATATACAAATTTATAAATAAACCCAATCCTAGACATGTATTTATAAAAAAACCCAAACACTATTTAAACATATAAACACACTCAAAATCAACCCCAAAATCAACAATTGTATATTTTTTGGGTGTGTTTATAAATGAGTTTTGAGTGTGTATAATGATGGGTTTTGGGTGTGTTTATAAAGTGTTTTGGGTGTTGGGTTTTTTTATAATTTTAGCTCTCATTTTGGGTGTTTTAGTGAAACTCCCTAAAAAATATTGACTCTTTTTTAAAAATTGTTTGAAAACTGACTCTTTTTGCATGGAAAAAAACAAAAAGTGATTTTCACACTCCTCTTTAATCCGTTTTGCCTTGATTTCATTGTGTTTAGTCTTTGATTCTCATTTTGTGTGTTCAATTACTTTAACACAAAAATTTGATGGAAAAGTGTAAATAGATAAAATGAGAATGTGAAATTCGTCACAAAAAAATAAATATAAATAAATAAATAAATAATCCTCCATCTCCGGGGAACTCAACCTATCTTAACTAAAAAAGAATGATTTTTGGATAGTATATTTTTCATTTAGACCATTAATTTTAAGCATAAAACCCAATTTATTTTTGTCTTACTGGTTTTTAATTAAAAATAAGTTGATTAAAGATAAATCTCATACGGGGTGTAGTCAAAAGTTAGAACCGCAATATGTTTGCTATCTAGAAGAATCTTACTCAATTAAGGTAAAACATTATTGTTGGTACCTAAATGGAAAAGGAAAAAACATTAAACCGATTGAATCTGAGAACTTGTATCTTTTTTAAGCTTCAACTAAGAATTGAAATTGATTTCTGATCTTTACTTATGGAATTAATTCCCGAAATGATCAGAAAATCTCTAAAACCTAGTCACTCAGGATCCTAAAGTTGATCGAGGATAGAAAAACAAAGATTTCCTAATGAGTATTAACTTCTCCTCAAAGAAAAAAAATTGTAAAATAAGAGGGAATTTTTTTTTTTTTTTTTTTCTGGTGAAACGTTAGGGAAATTAAATTACGTCATAAACACAGTACGTATACAAAAGCCTCAACGGCTAGAACCAACGCCATAGCTTCAAATTAAAGAAAATTATGACATATGGTAAGCATCCTTAAATAAGAATTTCTGCTGTTTATTAAGGAAAATATTATTTAGTATCAAACCCTAACTTTCAGCACATATATATGATCAAATATTAGAAAAAATCAAATAATTATTAAATATGAGTGAGTGATGTGCTGAAACAGGAAAAGTTGAGAGCCTCATGCAAACAGTCCAATCTCTTTATTTTGTTGCCACGTACATGCTGATAAATAAAAAAGGTTACACAGAATCATGTACACTTGACTCAAGCTTTTTCCAGACTTGGCATTTTCCCATATCAAATGCCACCGCATCAAACATTCATGCCTCTATATAAACTCATCTCTACTTCTTCAATTTCCTCAATAAATCTTCAGCATCGAATTTTCTTTATCTTCTGCTTTCCAAAACCCTCCTCTCAAATAATTTTCTGCTTTGTTCTGTGTTTTTTTTTCTTTCTTTTTTATCCACAGATATGTCGCCTGCAGAGACAAAAGGACCACTGAGGGCCTATGTGACCTTCTTGGCTGGAAATGGAGACTATTGGAAAGGTGTGGTTGGCCTGGCCAAGGGCCTTAGGAAGACCAAATCTGCATACCCGCTTGTGGTGGCCGTCCTGCCTGATGTTCCTGAGGAGCACCTCCAGATTCTTGAATCTCAAGGATGCATTGTGCGCCAGATTGAGCCTGTCTACCCTCCTGAAAACCAAACCCAATTTGCCATGGCTTATTATGTCATCAACTACTCAAAGCTTCGTATTTGGGAGGTACCAAACTAATAAACCTTGTGTGTTATTGTTTTGTTTAGTGTTAAATATTATATCTTATGTCGGTCTGCCGATTTAAAATTTCGCATAGTTCATTATTCAAACCTACAGTCATTAACATAACTTATCGCACTATTACGCATGTTGATTTAGTTTAATAACATTTGGTCTACACTTCAGAACATAACATACCGGACCACCCACTTAAACCATGCATATTAACAAAATTAAATTTCGCATAATTTATTGTTCAAAACCAACCGACACTTTTTTTGGGTCCCACCTAGACACTTTGTCAACATAACTTATCACACCATTATGCATGATCATTTGGTGTAGTAACATCCGATTTATATTTATGACATAACATATCGGATCACCGATTTAAACCATACATATGAACAAATTTTTGCATGATTATTGAAAGGGATCAACACTTTTTCAAAATAACTTGTCAAATTATTATGCATGATCATTTGGTTTAGTAACACCCGGTTTGCACTTTGTATTTTGGGTTCAAATCTCATGT
Organism: Prunus mume; assembly: GCF_000346735.1. The sequence continues at coordinate 33,087,380 of NC_024127.1, forward strand.
ACATCGATAGCACTGTTATTAAATAAATAAAACATGTTACTCTATTTGGCAAGAGAAGAATTTCCCTTAATTGATTGATTTACCAGTCATGAGTGCATTTCAATCATGCAAGTTAACTGTGTACCATATATGTAAATGAATGAATTCGAGTATGTGTATACATTTGTAGTTTGTGGAGTACGAGAAGATGATATACTTGGATGGAGACATACAAGTGTTTGATAATATCGATCACCTTTTCGACATGCCCGAGGGTTATTTTTATGCTGTGATGGATTGCTTTTGTGAGAAGACATGGAGTAAGACTCCTCAGTATAAGATTGGATACTGCCAGCAGTGCCCTGAGAAGGTTCAATGGCCAGCCGACTTGGGCTCACCACCACCACCTTACTTCAATGCTGGCATGTTTGTCTATGAGCCTCGTCTTCCGACTTACTATGATCTCTTAGAGACCGTCAAAGTCACCCCTCCTTCCTCATTTGCCGAGCAGGTAATTATAATCCAATACGATCCTCTGCTTGTATTTTCTTTGTTGATTTCATCCTTAAAACTCACCTAGGGATTTTTGAAAATTAATTTTGATGATGTGCAGGACTTTTTGAACATGTTCTTCAAGGATGTATACAAGCCTATCCCACCTGCATACAATCTTGTATTGGCTCTCTTGTGGCGCCACCCTGAAAATGTGGACATTAACCAAGTGAAGGTTGTTCATTACTGTGCTGCGGTATGTGATAATCAAAACACATCTCATCTATATATATACAAAAAATGTTCTCTAAGTAGACTGTCTGGCGATATATAAATATTTATCTGACAAGAGAACGTTGCACATACTATAATATGTTGGTGCAGGGATCAAAGCCATGGAGGTACACAGGAGAGGAAGAGTATATGGAGAGAGAAGACATAAAGATGCTGGTGAAGAAGTGGTGGGATATTTATGAGGACCCGTCACTGGATTACATTAAGAATAATGATGATGATGATGAAATTGCGGTGAAGGCAGACGAGCATGTAAAGGTTGGACCACCCTTTATTGATGTATTATCGGAGACTGATGCTGTTGACCAAAGGAGTGCACCATCTGCCGCTTGATTTGGTTAATTACTACTTAATTAAGGGATTAATTAGTCTCCCAGCCATATTATGTATGAACTAAATATATAATGGATATAAAGTGCATGGGATTATGGATAAAAAGCTACCAATTTGTATAGTGTAGGAAACTACACTTTGATAGTGTGTAAGTCGTGGGTTGTGTTGGTAATGTGACCCCATCAGTTTGCAATAAAACAGTACTATATTGCACTATTTTGAGTTTTATTCTATTTATTTACCTTCTTTCTGTTATGTACTTTTTGGGTTGGGGTTTGAGGCATGTTTTTCTACATTATGAAGGTAATCTCCACTAAAAAAAACAGCGGCAGCAATCAAGTCATCAGAAAAGGCATTTAGTCACCCCAGCATTAGTCATTAAATATCACCAAATAATGGTGACTGTTGCCACTTTTTTATTGTAGTGGATCTCACCTTGAACGTTTACCTATGTACTCGAAGTCCTATGTTTGATACTCTTATACATGTCGCTTGTATATTAAAAAAAAAAAACAATATGTGAGCCTTTTTAATTTGATGTAAGTATTTAAGAAAAGAGATTTTCCAAATCAATATAAAAAAATTTATGTTGGAAGAACCATAAATTATGATCTTTGTGCTTTTAAAGTACTAGTTACAATTACTCTATCATTTGAAGTCCATTTTGAAAAATTAATGATAATTTCTTTCTTCTTTTCCTTTTTCATACAAGTTCAAGTAATTTTACTATTAGTAGACACGAATTTAGCTAAGTGGGCTAAAGAGGGTGTGATCTCCACTTTGCATTCGAATTCGAATCCCCCTCCCTATAATTTAGATTAAATTAAAGTAAAATATCGTTTGTATGAAAAAGTAATTTAACTATTAAACATTTGAATAAAATCCTTAAATTTGAAATATTCGTATTGAAATCATGCATTATAATTAATTTTTTATAATAATCGTACTTCGTTGAAATTATTCTATTAAAAATTTGAGATAATTGTTGGTACTCATTGGTTGTGTTAAGAGTAATTTAGTGGGTGCACTTAAAGTTAAATAATAGTAGGAATAGGTTCTCTCTTATTTGTCTTTCACTATTGAAGGAATGGTTTCAATAGAAACAAAATAAATATATAATTTAATAAATAATATAAGTTAAACAAATGTTTGTAACTTAAGAGCGTTTATTTATGTATTTATTCTTTTACCATTGCTTTCCTCTTCTTTTTATGGACGGAGGCATTCATATTTCATGAAAATCATAATTTGACATATACGAAAATATCTAAAAAATAATTCATAAAAACCACAGGAAGAGAAATCTCTACACACATATCAAACTGTAAGAGCTCTTCCACCCGTTGTGCCATGACAAAGAGTAAGGGCAGACACTATTCCTGTAAATAGTGACTGCCATAGCAATTTGTTTGATGCATTCCCACCCATTGCTATGACACTCTAAAGCTAAAGATAACCACTATTCACATGAGATATATGAAGAAAAAATTGTATGAATTTTGGTGTGGGAAGTAAAGAACATGGCTAGGTATTTATAAAAAAAAATATGAATTTTTGGTATTTATTTCAAAAATTTTAAATCTTTTGGTATTTAAATTAGTGCTGACGTCAACTTGCCCAAGCAGCTCAGGCAAGTCTTGCCTTTGGGCTTGCCTAATTTCATGGCTCACTTCTTGCCATGACAATTTTTCCTTGAGTGGAGGTTATTTTTGGAGTCTAGGCTCCTTTTGCCAAGGTAGGAAAGGAGGAGTTCTTACTTTTAAGAAACGAGATAAGTATTTTCCGCGCAGTTTTTGTGGCTGCATTATCCGATTATGAAAATATCCTATAATTTATTATAAATAAATAAAAAAGAAAATGGTTGGCACGTTTTTTTCTTTTTCACTGAGTAAGTAGGTGTGGAGTGGACTGCGGAGCGAGAAACATTAGAAAAAGGAGAAGATTCAGAAGACGGAAGAGAGAGAGAAAGATGGAGGAAGCGAAGGGAGTGGTGAAGCATGTATTGTTAGTAAAGTTCAAAGAAGGAATCTCAGAGAATCAGATTGAGGAACTCACCAAAAGCTATGCAAAACTTGTCGATCTCGTTGAACCCATGAAGTCCTTCCACTGGTACCTCTTCCATTTTTCCTCACACTAATCTCTGTTTTATATTGAGTTCAATTCTCAGATCTTCTTGGTAATTCATATTTCAAATTCTTAGATTGAATTTAAAGACTTGATGCATTTTCGTACCTTTCTTTAACCGCAATTTGTTAACTTGGGAAGTTATGTTCTAGCCAAATACACATATCTTGTCCTGTATTCACCTAATTTGTGTCCAGTATCATCTTTCATTGTAAAACAGAGTTTTTAGCTTATATTTTTGGTGTCACTTTGCGTTTCCTGATTCAGTGTGGGAGTCAGATGGGTCCTCAAAAGGCTAGATTTTTGGAAAACTTAGCACCCATTTTTCAAAGATTGCAACTTTTGTTCAAAATCTGATGTTGGAAAGGGGTTCAATCATCAAATATTGGTTAAAGTTGCAGTTTTTGTCTTTAAAAAAAAGGGCTATTTGTATTAGATGGGCAAATTTTGGTTATTTTTCCCGGAACTCAAAATGCTAGACCATCTTCTTATCACTCAGGTTCACTATTTTCATGTTTGGCATATCACTCTGGTTCCTTGTATCATCCCAAGAACATATAGGATTATGACCCAAGACCTGAGCATCTAACTGAAATGCCAATCTTTTAACCTGAACAACTTCTTTAGCATTTCATAGATTATTAGACACGACTTTGTAGTTTTTGTTCATGTGTGGCCATGGAATTTTCCCAGATAGTGCCCCTGCACTTAAACCTATCACCAAGTTTTCTCAACAGTTAGATAAGTTGCAGTTAATTTTTGTGACTCAAGCATTAGGATATGTGGTCTGCATAACTTTTTAATTGTTCGTTAATGTTTTGTAATCAGGGGAAAGGACGTGAGCATCGAGAACCTGCATCAAGGTTTCACCCATATCTTCGAGTCTACCTTTGAGAGTATGGAGGGTGTGGCGGAGTATGTAGCTCATCCTGCCCATGTTGAATTTGCAAATTTGTTCCTTTCCCATGTGGAGAAAGTCATCGTGTTCGATTACAAACCAACTACGGTTCGTGTCTAAATTGGAAGGCCTATCAAGGGTGTCATATGTCATGCTATTGCTCTGAACGGAACTTAATTTTCTCTGTAAGAGTTTGATTTGGCTCTGTTCCTCTGATTTACAAACACTCTGTAAAATTCAATAATGAGAGATGAGCTAATGTTGTTCCAAGTCATTGCTTGCGTCTCAAATTTTCACATTGCATTTGACTGTTTGAACTCTGTATTGAGGTTGATGTCAATTTATATTTTGTTGCTAAAATCTCCAATCTATAGAAACTGTCAAGCACATTAGTATGGTTGAAACAGCATACGAGAGATTAATGAAACCATAAAGATCTAACAAATCCCGAGTATCTTGCCAGAGTGTTGATGGTTCAGCTGGTGGCTGCCTGAAGTTCTCTGCACACCCATTGAATTCTCCCAAGGCACCAGATGCTGCATCTCTTACACCACACCACTATAGACACCAAGCCCTGCACTTTGCCTGGCTTGCTGGAAATCAGCAATGGCATCATTGTAATTGCTGGAACAAGATGTGTACCTTGCCCTCAACTGAGGATTGTCCGTAAGTTTTTGCCACTGGACTAGGTGGTCTCTAGTGACTGGCATTGGATTGTGCCAAATCTACAGTGACATAGACAAGGTTGTGAAGAAGTGACTTGGTCACGCGGGGATCCGAACTCAGGACCTGTGAACAAAAAGAAGTGTTCAAGGTTTTAGAGCAAATAGAGTTTAGATCAAATGCATTGGAGGGAGCCATAGCCAAGAAGGACATTAGCACAATGCAAGCTATGGAGATTGAGGTTATGCTACAGAAAGAAGAACCCATTTTTGTCAATTTCTTTGAAGCTTTTTTTCTTTGTTATACAGAAGTGTTACAATTGGTTTCTTTATATAGTGACTCATGGGAGGTTTGGTTTTACTTCTTCGGTAAGTAAAAACATTGACCATAACTCGTCAAAGTTTGTCAAAGTTTTTCCGAGGTTAGTAATTAGTCATTGAATGCCTTGGTTAATATTTGGTGAAGAAACAGTGTATTCATGGTTATGAGTCAAACCTCTTCATTCATTTATGGATCTGGATCCTCTTCATTCATTTAATGAGGTGGCGTATCATAGGGGTGGCATTTTAAACCGAAAAACCGAAAAACCGAAAAAACCAACCGATAATTTACCGCAATGAAACCACAATCGCGGTAAACCGAACCGCATTTGCGGTATTAAGAACCGAACCGCATTTGCGGTTGCGGTTGTGGTATTTGATTTTCAAAACTTGCGGTTACCGCAAACCGCAAAGTATAGCCGCACGGATGATGAGGTTGAACTCTACAAGGAAATGAAACATATGACAACTTGTAAGTAATTAGTTTATTTATGCTTCTTCTTATAATAAAATGTACTAAACTATGTTGTTTTATTTGTAAATAATATTGGTGCTCAAACAACACAACGGGGTTTTTCAAATCCACTCACCACCAACACTTGAGTTTGTAACATTGGTGCATTCATTTTCCTTTTAGTTTGTAACTTTAACTAACTTTGAATTGGATTTTTCTTTTTAGTTGTAACTTTAATTCATTTTGCTTTGCATTTTCCTTTTGGTTTGTAACTTTAAAGAATTTGGAATTGGAATGCTTGAGAAGTTTGACCTTAATTGGAATGCTTGGAATTGTAACTTTAATTTTCTTAGGTTGTGAATGCTTGAGAAGTTGAGGAGATTATGAATTTATATATATTTGAGAAATTGAGGTTGTGAATTTATATTTTTATGAATGCTTGAGAACTTGCGGTTTTAAACCGCAAAACGCGATCGGTTTGCGGTTTCAAAAATCACCAAACCGCAAATAGTCGGTCGGTTTGCAGTTTGAGTAAAAATTCGCGATTACCGAACCGCAACCACCCCTAGGCGTATGGAGAACAAAAGTAAAGCATATCATGACTGAGAAAATCAGAGCAGAGGATCCGGATCCATTCAATTATATACTTCCATATTCCAATTGTCCACATTGTAGTAATTAGGTAGACGAAGATGACTGAATAAATGGAGTACATGTCATTCTTATGCGGTGAAGTGTCACGAGATATATGCATTTGAGAATGTTACATGTAATTACATTCTACAGTGAAGTGTCATAAGATACATGCATTTTGAGTGTTAAAGATAACTACAATCTGAATTGGGAATGGATGTATCTCGTGCAACTTCACCACCTAAGATTGTCGTGTGGTCTAAAAGTGCTAAGTTTGTTGTACCTAATCGAATTTTGGCAAAGGAAGATGAAGTTTTTTTTTTGGATGAAATCTTGATTCATTAAATAGAAGGTCAAACGCCATAGTCGGTGTGCATTTGACCCATTTCTTTTACAAATGGTAAAGTTTATTCACCAATTACTTGAGTTTCTCTCTTACCCTTATATCTTCTAAGTCATGTAGTTCTGAAGCAGTAGCTTTTCCACACCCAAAATTTCATTTCATAAACAAACTCTATTGTTTTTAAAGTCAATAGCTTGGTTTTACCCAAAAAAAAAAAGGTCAATAGCTTAGCCCAAGCTCAAACCTCTCGATGTGTGGCCCAACAAACACAAAACTACAGCACACAGGTTGGTATGAATTAATTTAGGTACAAATCAGTGATTAAATTTTTTATTATTTATACAAGCGATATTGAAGAAATGAGGATTAAAAAATAGGGAGTTTCACTAAAACACCCAAAATGGAGGTTGAAATTATAAAAAAACCCAACACCCAAAACACTTTATAAACACACCCAAAACCCATCATTATACACACTCAAAACCCATTTATAAACACACCCAAAAAGTTGACTTTGGGGTTGATTTTGGGTGTGTTTCTATGTTTAAATAGTGCTTGGGTTTTTTTATAAATACATGTCTAGGATTGGGTTTATTTATAAATTTGTATAAAAAATATGACCTCTGCAAACCCATTATTCAATACTTAAATTATTGGATTAGTGGGTTCATATATATTATACAAGCAGACCCAAAAATGAAAAAATAAAAAAAATTTGGGGAGGAGACAAATAGTTATATTATACCAGGACTCTGAGTTTAAAAATAGTTTCATAATACTTTTTTTTTTTTTCTATAAATAGTATAGCCGAGGCTATACTAGGGCATTTTTAATTTTGAAAAAAATAGTACAGCCTCGCTGCATTACTAAGGTAATTTATTTTTAAAAAATAGTACTGCCGCCCAGCTATACTTATTTTGACACGCCGGTCCTTTTTTCTATAAATATATACTCCGGGTTTTTGTTATCATTTAAACTAGTAGAGCCGCGCGGCTTTACTATGGGGTTTTTTTTTAATAAAAAAGAGTATAGTCGCACGGCTATACCGGTGATGACACTTGGGAGCCTGGCGATAGGCGGGGTTTTTTACATTATAAATAGTATAGCCGCGAGGTTATACGTGGGGTTTTTTATATTTAAAATAGTATAGCCGTGCGGCTAAACTCGGATTATTTATTTATTATTTAAAATAGCGCGGCCTGACTAGTGTTTTTCATCCCAAGGTCAAACCCCTCGATGGTATGGCCCAACAAACACAAAACGACAGCACACTTGAGGAAATGAAGATTAAAAAATATGACCTCTGCAAGCCCGTTAGTCAATAATTAAATTATTAGATTAGCGGGTTCGGATAGGAGACAAAGAGGACTCTGAGTTTAAAAATAGGAGAAGGCAGATCACAGTTCACAGACACAGAGATGGAAGAGGAAGCAAAGGGAGGTGTTAAGAATGTTTTGCTAGTAAAATTCAAAGAAGGAACCTCAGAGAGCCAGATTGACCAACTGATCCAAGGCTATGCCAACCTAGTCAATCTCATTGACCCCATGAAGTCCTTCCACTGGTAAAACAGAGTCCTCTGTTTTCTGTTTTTCTTTTCTTTTTTTCTCTCTGCTAATTTTTTCTTATTTTTTGGGGTCACTTTGGCTTTCCTGGTTCTGAATATGATGCATATTTGTGGTCAATTTTCATAATTAACTAGTTAATTATGTATGAATTGATGTTTTGTGATTAATCAGGGGACATGAATTGAGCATTGAGAAGCAGCTGGAAGGGTACACTCATGTGTTTGAAACAACCTTTGAGAGTGTGGAGGGTGTTGCAGAGTACATAGCTCACCCTGCCCATCTTGATTTTGCAAACTTGTTCCTTCCCAATTTAGAGCAATTATCTTTCAGCTCAACTGCAGACCAGCAAGTCATCACCAAGAAAAACCCTAGTGAAATACAGGTTATGATGATGGAGCTGCTATCAGATCCAAAAGATCAATCATAATAAACCATTTTGTCAATTTCTTTTCTTTAATTTGGAGTTTTATTTTCTTAGTAATTAAAAGTGTTAACTGATTGTAATGGTGTTAATTTTATGCAATGAAGCTCCCACCTTTATATGGACTTTGTTTGTCTCTGTTTATCTTTGGGCTTTGTCCTAGTTTCTTTTTTGAAGACCTGCTCATAGGAAAAAGAAGAAGAAAAAAAAGGAACATGATAAGTTTTTTTTTTCCCCCAAACGGATTGGAGGTTGTATTAATAAATTACGTCACGAGGATAATACAAATACAAAGCTAAATGGCCATTACAATTACCCACAAAGGGGTTAAAAAGAATACAAAATTAGTGAAACACCAATTTCTAGACATGAAACTATAAATATACCATACACTATTTAAAATATAGAAATACACCTAAAAAATACTCAAAACTAACAGCTATTATATTTTTTAGGTTAATTACTTAAATGAAATACATTTATTATCCATTTAGTATTAAATTAGTTTTTTTGAAAAATTTTGGGCCCTCTCCCTCTCTCATCTCTCTCCCTTCGCAAAAACCAAGTCTAGGCCAACAATCTTGGTGCTCCGGCCACAGCCAGTAGTGACAGCGATCGGAAAAGGATCGGCCAGGGCCGACGATCAAGTCTGGGCTAAAGCCCAGCCACATCAGCCATTGACGATGCCGCTGCGAGCTCAAAAAAGTCTGTGGATTTCAAGTTTTCCGACGACATTTCCGACGACTCCGGCTGTTGCTTTCATCAATCGAGGTATGAAACTTTATCTAATTTTCGTGCTCAAGCTGTTTATGTATGTGGTTAGGATAGATTTTGGAGTTTTGAAAATTAATCAATACACCCTAGTTTGACCGACGGCTTTGGCAGTGTTCCGGATTGCTTCGGCCACTTTTTGGCCGGGGTCCAAGACCAAAAATTACTCCCCTTGTTAGTCTGAATATGTTGGTATAGGTATTGTAGGGACTTTTTCGATTTTATTGTAGTCTGATTTTGGTGATTTTATGTTTGATTAATTAAGTTGCTGGTTAAGTTTTCATAATTTTTGCAGCTTTGGAGTTTAAATTTGAAATGTAGATCCAATTCTTCTTGATTTTATATGTTTATTTTTGTTATTATCGATTTGGAGATAAGCTGACAGGACTCGCCCCGAATTTCCCGGAACTCGAGACGAACCCTGCGGAGACCCTGGCATCATACCCACGCCGGATTCACTCCTTAAAACTATGTCCTCTGTTACCAGAGAGTGTTTAGGGCATGAGACTTTCTACCGAAATTTCGGCAGAGTCTCCCCTGTAAATTTAACATTTCTCAAAATTTCCACCTGTATAAAATACATTTTATAACCCAACCGGCAGCACGCACAATATAGTCTCATGCAATTTACATAACTGGCATCCGGCCCTCAAATGATTCTAGCAGAACTGCCCACAATGTTTTTGAAATAACTTAATGCATCAAACATGCATATAACAAATTCAAAATCTATTCATGCACACCTTCACTCACTTAGTCCACAGGACAAGCCTCAATTCAACCAAGTTTCGAGACCAACAACGAGGTCCGAACCAATCTTAATAAGACCCCTAAGTGGAGTCTAATCTGTGGCTGCACCTAGTAACTTCAGGCTGCCTACGTACCCTAC
>NC_024127.1:33098603-33130420 GCF_000346735.1 Prunus mume
GCTACATTCTCACCAGCCGTCATACTGTTCACTTTGGGCCTGACTACATTCTCACCAGCCGTCATACTGTTCACTTTGGGTCTGGCTACGTTCTCACCAGCCGCACGGGTTTAAAGGCCTCAACATAATCACAATATGGGGGGGTGCGTGGGGTAGTGCGTATATCATTGTAAACTAACATTCGATCCCTTTATATACCTTTATACATACACACAACTAAATATATAATATATAATTTCTAATCCTATATAAACCTCAACCCATAAAGCATTCCATAAACTCCCCCATTTAAATTCATCAATTTATATCCTAAACTCACAATATCCATTCAACTCAACAACGCTCAAGACCTGTCACTAAGGTCATTCTAACCCTCTAGGAAAGGTAAGACTATCTCGGAAGTCTCACGGTCAACTTATGGTCAAACGGGCCCGCGGGGCCCACAACCTCCAAATTCCGATCTGAAAGTTCCCATAGGTTCTACAGGCTCTAGGACACATGTTCTGCAAGTTTGGTCCAGATCAGACGGTCGGATCGCTCATGATCGCAGGATCGGACAGTTACTAAAACTCTAACCCTAGGGTTAGCATTTCCGGAGTATCCGGGACTCCGTTTTACGATCCGTCGAATCCTACACGATCCTGGTAATGCCTAGATCAACATATTATAACTTTAGGACCATCCAACGGTCCAAACCTAGCGAACCCAAAAAATACGCGATATGCGATATCCGTTCGGGACTCTAACGGTACCCAAAATAATATCCGAGCACACCTACGCGCTCGTGACATCGAGAGGATTGCAGTGGGACAAAAATGCCCCTCAACTACAGTGCCCACGCGTCGGCAGCGCGTGGGTGTCCAAAGAGATACCCATCGCGGGAAAACTTCCAAATCAAGAGCCAAAACTCCTATCCTAGGTAATACACCTAATTTGGAGCCACTTTTGTTCTTGGGCATACTCCAAAAGCTGACCGGAAGTGGCCGCAATCTCCCCTCGAAATCGAGTTATCTACGCTACAAATTGATCAATTCCTACCCAACATGCAGCTAGAGCTTGAAAAATAGATGAGAAAGCATACCTTGATCGCAAGATTTGGTGGCCAGAATCGCCGGAACGAGCTCCGGAAAATCTGGGTAAAAATCGGCCGTTTTTCTGCAATTTCAGGCGGTATCGCTGCCGACTGACATCGAAGAACGGGTGGGGCAGGACGACGGAGTCAGGCCGGTCATTTTGGGATCGGTCCCGACCCGAGTGGTGGCCGGATGAATGAACGGCCGGCCATGGTGGCTGTCGCGAAAACCAAAAGAGAGAGGGAGAGACGCGCGGGGGAGAGAGAGAGAGAGAGAGATGAGGGCAGTTCCGTCTTTTTATCAAAAATTCATTTTCAAAATATTTACGACTTTGCCACTGGTGATGTTTTGCCCGTAACTTATTCGTTACAGCTCCGATTCAAGCCCACTACGTCTCTACGGACTCATCTCGCCGTGCTCTACGCAATGGTACAACCGGAATTCCCAAAATCCTTCCAGATAAGAAATGACCAAATTACCCCTATCACAAGGGTAAATTCGTAATTTCACTTAAATAAATTAAAATATGCAATAAATTTGGAGTCGGGGTGTTACATAAGCTATTAGATTTTCTAATTTCGTTCTAATTTTTATTAGATATTCGTTTGAGTTTTAAATTGTGATTTTAATTTCTTTTTGTTTATAATGTGGATTGATTTCAGATTCAGTTTGGTTGTGGATTTGCTTTTTTGTTTTGGTTTGAGTTGTGTTACAAATTTGTGATATTTGATTATGTTATCATATTAATTGAGGTATGTTTTTTTCAATTGAATCTGAGTATATTCGTGTTTTTTTTGTTTATGCACTATTGATTTTGAGTCGACTATAATTTGCTGTTAGGTAGCAATGTTATTACCTTATATTGGAACTTTACAGACATGTATTAGAAATAAGATTTCATAGGAAACAAGCAGTGTTATTACCTTATACTGGAACTTTACAGTGGTAGACATGCATTAGAAATAAGATTTTATATGAAACTAGTAGTGTTATTATCCTATACTAGAACTTTACAAGGGGTAAACATGTATTAGAAATAGGATTTTAGAGGAATCTAGCAGTGTTATTACCATTTACTGAAACTTTACAAGGGGTAGACATGCATTAGAAATAGGATTTCAGAGGAATCTAGCAGTGTTATTACCCTATATTGAAATTTTACAAGGGTTAGACATGCATTAGAAATAGGATTTCAGAGGAATCTAGCAGTGTTATTACCCTATATTGAAATTTTACAAGGGTTAGACATGCATTAGAAATAGGATTTCAGAGCATTAGAAATAGAATTTCAGAGGAATCTAGCAGTGTTATTACTCTATAATGGAACTTTACAAGGGGTAGACATGCATTAGAAATAGGATTTCATAGGAAACAAGCCTTGTTATTACCCTGAACTGTAACTTTATAGTAGTAGACATGCATTCAAAATAAGATTTCATTGGAAACAAGCAGTGTTATTACCCTATACTGGTACTTTACGGTGGTAGACATGCATTCCAAATAGGATTTTAAAGGAAACAATCAGTGTTATTACCCTATACTATAACTTTACAGCCATTAATCAACATGAAAGTAAACTAGCAGTGTTAAGAATGAGTATATGACTAAATATCTCTTTCTTTTTTGAGTTGCTGAAAACCGACTATTTTATAGTCATAGGCAGTTAGTCCAATAGTGAAAATCCAATATAGTTTCAAAATTTTGTCTTGGATTCGAATATAAAATATTGTTATTACTAAGACTGGAACTTTACAGCAATTAATTAACATTACAATAAAGGTTTGGTTTTTAAATGTCTTACCTTTGAAGCCTTTTCTTGTTGAAATTGTTCTATGAAATTTTATCTTTGTTTTGTAGGTGGAGGTTAGTGTGTGGTGTTGGTTTTTGAAAGTAGATCAAGCTTGGTGGTAGTTATGGAGTTTCAGTTTGCATAAATGATGAATACGGTGAAATGAAGAGATGTTTTGTAGAGATGGTTTAATGAAGATGCATGCTTGAAGTTACTGTTTTCAAGACAGTTTTGTGTTGTAATAAAATGTTTGGACTTTTTGTAACAAAAAAAAAAAGAAAAAAGTTTGGGCTTTTTAATAAAATTGGGTTGGGCTTGTTTTGGGTGTTTTTTGAGTTTTTTTTTTTTTTTTTTTTTTTCTGTTGGGCATCAGTGGCAGTCCTGTAATTTATAGGAACTTCAACACTAATTTCTTATATAGTAAATGGATTTTGGGTGTGTTTTTAAAGTGCATTCCATTTTTATAATTTCAGCTCTTATTTTGGATATATTAATGAAGCTTCCTAAAAAGAACTGAGATTGGTTTAACTACGTACAAAATTTTTTACATGGGCAATTATTTATCCAAATGTAGGTTATATTAATAAATTTATACTGTAATACAATAATTATTTTTGATATTTTGGTTTTTATCATTATATTTTGGTTCTCAAGTTTAGAAGTATAAACTACAAATAATTCATAATTAATGGCTTATTGATTAATTAGAAATTTAAACAATTAGATTTGAAATTAATAAATAATTTTTATCACTAATTAGATTATCTTCCAATTAATTAATTTTAAATTGGCGGGTTAATTAGTTATAGCCTCATGGGCCTCCAACAAGTCAGAAAAGCTAGAAAGGCTTTGGGTTTCTTCGGGTACCTCGGAACCCAATAACAGACTTCTTTTTTATACCACCGACGCCAAACCAATGACTCTCCACTTTTGTTTGTCATCGATGGCTACCACCACCACCAACGCTCTCGGTGCCTCAAGTTCAGGTACGCATTTTATTTTTATATTTCTTTATTTTATTTTATTTTAATTCCTTCTTTGTTTGGCTTACGCTCAGTCGGGTCTGTTTGTGTTGCACGAGAAAGGACCTCTGGAGATTTTAGAAAATCAATGGGTTTTAACGATGAAAACAGACTGAGCCCTGACAATATTTTTGCCCTTTTATTTTCTGGAAAATAATGGGTATGTGAATTATAAATTTTCTTGGGCTAGGTGGTTTTGGAGCCTTGGTAGGTAGTATTTTCTTTGGAGCACTCATATATTTATGAGCCAAAGATTTTTGCTTTTTCTGTTTGTAATCGAAGATGGGTGAAAAGCTGCATACCCAATTCATAAAATAGTAACTTGCGTGGAATAGTGTCAGATTTTCAGCTGATTTATCTACTGATAATGGGTTTGAAGCTTTTGTTGTGTCATTTGCTTAACTCTCATCAAACTGTTAAGCTAAACTTCCTTTCACTTTAGAATTAGGTGTTTTTAGTTTTAGATGCCACAGAATATGTAATATAGGTGGAGTAGCACATAAAAACATCGAACCTGACCATCACAGTTTTTGTTGTAATGTAATTTACCAATTTTTAGTTGCAATCCAATTTCGGTGCTTGGTGTCCAAAATGATTTGGATATTACAACTATCAAAGACCTATATTTGTAATTTGTTTTGAAGTTTTATATATTTTAGGCAAAAGACAAGATCATTGGTCACTAGATCTATTCATTTGATGATTTTGTTCAGGCACTGCCAGGGCTACTCATATCACAACTTTTTCATAGGCAACTTGGGTGCAGTTTCGTTTTTCTTTTTTTCCTACTTATGATTGAGTAGTTTGGTTTTCTGGTTCAGGTACTGCAAATGAAAAGGATGCTTTACCAATCGAGTCTACCAATGGAGCTGCCCCCCTTCCAAGCTTAGAGACTAAACCTGAACAGACTGGTCAGAATTTTTTTTTACTCACAAGTGCTTGTTTATCCAATTCCTGTTCTGCTGTTTGGTCACATAAATTCATTGATCAGAAGGACTAATGTTTTTTCCTATCTTGATAGATGTAAAATCTCGGGTAGATGCCATGTGGGAGCAAATGAATAAAGGAGTATCTAATAAGAAATTCAAGGATTTATTAAAGAAGTCTTCAACTGTGAATAAAAATCCAAAGAAGGCATCTGATGTGAGGATTGCCTCGTTCTTTCCATCTGTGTTGGAATTATAAAAATATTGTTTGCTAGAATTTAATCTTTTACTTCTATTTATTTCTTAGAACTGGAAGGCATATCTGGGCCTGGCACCAAAGAAGGCAGAGTCACCAAAAGAAAATGCACCACAGAAGGGATCAAATGTCATGCAGAACAGCTCTAGTGATGATGTCGTGCAGGACAGCTCTAGTGACAAGGCCAGGAGGCTTGCTGCTGCTGCTCTTGTAGAAGTTAAGGATGCTGCAGCTGCAGCATCAGGCAGAGGGAAAGTTGAGGTTAGCATATTATTTGAATCACCTGTTTGTCTGTGTTCTGTTGGGAGACCTGTCTGTGGGTAAACTTTGGCTTTTCAGATGTGGAACTAAGTAGTGCTGCTTAGTTTCTAGTTGTTAATTTCCTCTCCAATCACTTTTGAAGATATGATGTTACACACACATGTTAATATATGTATTTGGTTACATGCCAATTTTTACCACCTGAGTAGTCTCTGTGATGGCCAAGCAGTTTTCCTGTTTAACTTGAATCTCTCGGAGCTGATCCTTAAACCAAAAATCATAATTATCATAATGATGTATACAAATTAGTTTTAAAAAAAAATTTAATGGTATGGACGCGCAGTTCATTTTTTAAAATTTATTGGCAATAATCATATTAAACAGATCTCTTTCATTTTATAGATCACAGAGGTTCGGGATTTTGCCGGTCAAGAAATTGAATATAAGAAGCTTGTTGATGCTGATTCAAAGGAAGCATCTGAAAAGGCGAAAGCTCCAGCAGCTTCAGCCGTGGATGCAGTGCTCGAACAGATTAAGAAGAAACAAAAGCTCAGTGTGCTTGACAAAACAAAAAAGGACTGGGGGGAGTTTAAGGAGGAAAAAGGGTTGGATGAGGAGTTGGATGCTTACAAGAAGAGTTCAAACCAATATTTAGATAAGGTAAACTTCTTGCAGAGAGCAGATTTCCGGGAGTTCGAACGGGAGAGGGATGCACGGCTAGCCTTGCAGTCCAAAAGGAGGCCAGATATGCGGGAAGATCCATAACTGCACAATATTCTGGGTTGCTTTCAATTGCCTTGTGCAAACGCCAAACTGGGAATTGTGGAGAGGAGAATGGGCAGTTGCTGAAAGTTTAAGTATGGTTTTCTGCTTTGAACAGAGAAATCAATCCTTAAAATATCTTTTAAGGGGTATTGTGCATTTTCGTGAGGTATTTTTCAACAGTTCCTGGATTTTCAATGAGAAGAGAGAAAGGCCATTAATTGTAAACTAGGGAAGGAATTTTCATCTTATCAGATTTTAGGGGTGGGATTTCTTAGAGCAGGAACTTGCAGTATCACAAGATGGGAACATGAGTCACAGTTCAATTCTTTCCCTTCATTTGTCGAAAGTAAGAAAAGAATGGTGATCTGATGACTTCTCTTCGCTCTCTTTCTTCTGTTTTTGTTTGTTTTTTTGTCAAATAATCGTTGGTCTTCTAACTCGACTGTGCTTTATCCTTTGCAAATTTTACTGAGTGTTGTACTAAAACCAGAATCGAAACAGGAACAGCGTGATATTAAAATCTCCCACACGGGAGATGGGATATTGAGACTCAATTTTGAGCATTGCATCTTGAGAACAAATTCTAGTCAAAAGGGGCAGAAACAAACAGCAATCTTGAGCATCACATACAAGACTGCTGCATTTTGGAATGAGCAAATTCTTGATAAGTATTAGGGAATTGTTTATATCATGGTATCGAATGCCCGTCAGTCCATAATCTTATGTAAATCTGCTTGGAGAGTTGATTACGAATCCGATTACGTTAGTTCAACTTTAAGACATGATAAAAGCAAGAGATCCGATGCCCTACTTGGCCCCAATAATAGCATACATGAACATGTAGTTGCTGAACAGTAAACCACACGTGGTAATGATTCATTGGCATTAGCTCAACATACCCTGCTTATGTTGTTATTCACAGTGAGATGAGGAAGCATACAGAGTTGGGTCCCTTATTGATGCCAAAGGGACAGTTAAAAAAACAGCAATCTTGTATTCAAGCACTTTTACATGCTACCTTCAATGAAGGTTAAACAACTAAATGGAAAGTTCTTATCAAGTCAATCCAAATTTCTTAAACAAAAATGAAAACAAGATTAATCAAGTAATGATTTTTCTAGATGTGAATGGGCTTGTCATAAGTAGCCATGGCAGCTTCCTTCAAGGCCTCACTCATAGTTGGATGTGCATGGCAAACTCGTGCAATGTCCTCGCTTGATGCATCATACTGCAAGGCTATGGCAGCCTCGTGAATGAGCTCTCCAGCATTGGGAGCCATGATATGAACTCCCAATATCTTATCTGTTTCCTTATCAGCCAAAATCTTGACGAGTCCTTCAGCATCATCTATTGCCTTGGCTCTGCTATTTGCCATGAAAGGGAACTTTCCAACTCGGTATTCAACACCAAGGGACTTCACTTGTTCCTCAGTCTTTCCAACAGATGCAACTTCAGGGTGCGTATAGACAACCCCAGGGACCAAGTCATAGTCCACATGCCCAACCTTACCAGCAAGGTACTCCACGCATGCAACCCCATCCTCTTCTGCCTTGTGGGCTAACATAGGTCCAGGAATAACGTCCCCGATTGCATAAACACCAGGGACATTTGTAGAAAATCTCTCATTGACTAAAATTCGCCCTCCCTTATCAGTTTCAACTCCTATCTTATCCAAATCAAGGCCGGATGTGAATGGAACCCTACCAGCAGACACAAGAACAACATCAGCTTCAAAGGTGGTCTGGTCGCCACCGGCTGCTGGTTCAAGGGTCAACTTCACACCATCTCCAGAAGTATCAACTGATACCACCTTTGTTTTGAGCACAAATTTCATCCCTTGTTTCTCAAGGGAACGCTGAAATTGCTTGCGGATTTCCGAGTCCATTGTTGGGACGATATCAGGTCCAAACTCAACAACAGTTACCTCGGAACCAAGTCTACGCCACACTGAGCCCATCTCTAGGCCAATATATCCTGCTCCAACCACCACAAGTTTCTTTGGGATTTCTGTCAAAGCCAGAGCTCCTGTTGATGATACTATTTTCTTCTCATCAATGGCAATCCCAGGTAGAGATTTGACATCAGAACCAGTGGCAATTATGATATTTTTGCCTTTCACGACTGTATTCTCACCATCAATGGTGTCCACTGAGATTTCGGAAGGGGAGATGAACTTTCCATAGCCTTTAACATAAGTGACCTTATTCTTCTTGAAGAGCCCTTCAATTCCTCGAGTAAGATTAGAAACAGCTTTATCTTTTTGGGACATCATGGCAGGTAAATCTACCTCAACAGAGGAGAACTTAACACCATGGTTGTGAAATGCATGCTTAGCTTCATGGTACATGTGAGAGGAATGAAGAAGCGCCTGGACACAAAAAGCAGATGACATTAGAGATAAATTTCACATGCAACTAATACCAATATATTTAATTCCATTTCCAAGGGAAAAGAAACACATCTACTCATACCAAGAACAACCAAAAAGAGAATATCTGAATATGTAATTCACACAACCAGTAATTACTAAACTGTGGCAAATTATAGAATTTTCAAATGTAAATGCTTATCCACTGAAGATTGTTCTTTTATATACTTTTGAGGAAGCCCTTTTAGCCCAGAGTGAAATAAATTTCCACAATTTGGCTTAAAAAAATGCGATTATATTAAAAAATTTAGTATTAACTAAATTCAATCCAAATGAATATTATCAAACACAAAAACAAAATCAATCAACCGAAATTCAATTAAATAACACCAGCGAACCAAAAAATTAGATCTGACAGGTGGTAAATCAACCAAACAATCCACGAAATTTAGGGACAGATTAAGAACCCTAGCAGGCTAGTACGAGACTGTCCAAGTGAAGTAAAGAGTGTAAAAAAGAGAGACCTTGGAGGGTATGCAGCCAACGTTGAGGCACGTGCCGCCGAGAGCCCCGCGCTTCTCGATGCAGGTAGTCTTAAGGCCGAGCTGAGCGGCCTTGATGGCCGCCACGTAACCACCAGGGCCACCGCCAACCACGACGACGTCGTTGTCGTCAGATCCCGAGGAAGCGTAGCCCCTGGAGAAAGAGGTGAGCGAGAAGGAGTACCTGACGGCCTCCGATGACGTGTTGGACAAGTTTCTAGAAAGAAGGTAGGCTTTCCGCCTCGCCAAGCTTGCCATAGCCATTCTCTCACACTCTCGATCGTTAAACCTCTTTGGGTTTGGTTTTGGTCTGGTTTCGTTTTGCGCTTCGGCTTTTGGTAAAGGCCTTCAAATAGGACCGCAGACTATTGGGTGGGTGCTTTGCCTTCAGAATTTTGTGTTATTTTAACATTATATTCCTTTTTCGTAATCTTGTGTGTTAGGGTCCAGAAATCAGTCCGTGTTACTCCATCCGATATTCGCCACGTAAACAATGCATTTGTGTTTCAGAAATGAGAAGGAATGATAGCCGTTGGATCGTGATCGATTCTACGCTTACATATTTGACTACAACAATCGGTTGGCAAGGCAATTATTAAAATAGTTTTTTTTAAAAAAAATTTATTGGTCACAGTAGTTGGAAGAACATAATTATCTGCTGGGTAGCTTTTTTATTTTATTTTTTATTTTGACATATATATATATATATATATATATATGGAGAAAATGGTAGCCTCACAGAGTCTTAGCATATCACCATTTGGAATGTTTGGAGGAGATGTGTGCAATTGCCATAAGATGATGAGGTTATTTGTTGCTGCGAATCAAAACAATATTGAAGCCAATCCATCAGAAGACGGTGACCCATGATTCGTTCAATCTCCAAAGGACAACAATCAGAAAGCTTGTTTGGACGAAGAGAATATTTCCTTGAAACAAATTCAATCAACTTCACACAATCAGGCCAAAAAAATAAAAAAATTTCCTAATAATACATTTCTGCCATGCTGGTGGCACAGGCTCACTGAGACAAATGGACCTCAGACATGGATAATATGATGTAAATAAGAACCGAATATGGAGGGCCATTCTGGTGAACCCAACCCATTTAAAAACATACATTTGCAAAAAAATGCAATTACGTTTTACCGCTACAAGCCACAAACTCAACATTACATCAAGTCCTACTTCTGACCTACAAAACTGCTAGCTGCTTTGTTCAAAACTAATCTGAAACAGCCACAATGAGATAAAAATGATTTTCCATTAGGAACCACTAAATAGTAATCGACTTGTATTTACATTCAATTGCCTCCTAACGAGCTTCTCAACCGGCTGCGTGCTTCCTCAGATAGACTGCAGATCCTCAACCTTGGGCGCTGGGGTGAGCACTCAACAACACGATTAGGAGAAGAGAGGCGCACAACAATAACGGTGAGATTGTCAGTTGTATTCAAGCGCAAGGCTTCCTTGACAAGTTCTCTGGCACACTGATGCGGGTCATCATGCCTCCGCAGACCACGCCGAACAAGACTTACAGCATATTGGCTTGACATAACATCCCAGATCCCATCACAACCAATGATCAAAAACTCATCATCTTCTGTTAACATAACCTGTTGAACATCTGGCTCAGCAATGAGAGGTGATGATGAACCGAGTGGCAATTTCAAGTCCCAATCTCCAAGGGCTCGAGTGACCGAGAGACCATTAAGATACCCGTCATCAATGCGACCACCCAACTGCTCAACTCGCTTGCGTTCCGGCAAGAAAGTAGGCTTGTGGTCTTGAGACATGTCAACTGCTACTCCTTTCCTGCAAAGAACTGCTCGACAGTCACCAGCATTTGCAACCAGCAAATGCCTTCCAAGAATTAAAGCAGTCAGTGCAGTTGTTCCACAAAAACTGCTCACACTGTGTTCATGAGCCAAGGCATCGTCTGCCAATAGAAATGCTTTCCTATGGGAATTCTCCAACTCTCTGAAGAAAACAGCATCCATATCCATTCTCTGCGGCAAATCAGCATCTTCAAAGAAGAGTCTCATGGCATGCTTTTTGACATATGAAGCTGCCTCAGGCCCACCGTGACCATCAAAAACTGCATAAAATGCACTTGGCAGGGGAGACTTGAAGAGAGGCCCCGCATGGGCAGATAGATCATCTATCCGAATGTGTTCATCATCCATCGAATCCCTTCCTCCGATGTCAGTGTGGCTTCCTGAATGAATGTCCGGGACAAACTTGATGGCAGAAGACTCCATTACAGCTTTATTAATGGTCTCTGTGCAACTCACAACCTGATAAAAGATCAAATAAGTAGGTGACTAAACATGCTCCGTGCATCTCAAAACCAATAATCCTGAATTGAATATGCATTTGTAATATGCAGACACAGAAATATGAAATTCAACAAGCATAAAAAGGATGAATAACAAATCCCCAAAACTAAACAACTGACTGTTGTGGAGCATACAAGATTTCACCCATAAAGTTTCTTTTAGAATTACTACAGAGTAATTTCTCTAATTACTTTCATCTTGCATTCCATATTTAAACAGATGTTGATTGCATCAGTCAGATTTTCCCAACCAAAAAGCATAAAACCAAATTCTTAAAGAAAGAAAAACCAAAATCAACCAATCAGGTCCAGAAACTTCTGACAAACCCATCAAACAGAATTTCCAGCATAGCAAAAAGCATATAATACAATCAATTTTAAAGCCCTAATAAATAAATCTGCACAATATCTAATCCAGAGGGCTCATAGAGACAAGAAAATATGCGAACAGTAGAAATTTTACCGAGTAATAAATTCTCAAATCAATTGACCAACAAAAAAATCTTACAAATCAAAAGTTTACTTGGAATTTACTGTAAAGAAAAACCACGAAAAAATTACTGAGCTCATCAGAAAAAAATAAATAAACTTTGCAGACTAATGACAAACATTATAGCATCCAAAAAGGGATAAGGAAACCCTACGGACTAGCTATTCAGTAGACTCTAACTGAACCCACAAAAATTCAAGAACCAATGTTGATTTTCTTCATATAATTCTTAAAACCCATAGCTAATCTTGAGAATAAACATTAAAAAAAAACAAAGAAATAGAATAAATCCCAATTCAAAAAAATCAATAAAAGAAAACAGCAAGTAATTCACTAATTCTTCATACCAACTCGTAACAAAGCTAAAGAACATACCGATTCGAAGCGAGATATCTCAGTGGAAATCGTTTCGGAGACGCAAACCTCGCCGAAGCTCGGAGCAGAAGAAGGCGGGGAGGCCACGTCGATCTGAAGGTTGTGGTCCTTGGAAACGCAGACACGGTACTTCATGTCCAGCACAGGCAAAGCCATGGTCTTCTGGCATATAACCTCCGCTTCAGCAACCATTTTCTCACTCACAATCATCCTCAAACGCCGTCGTACCGTCAAAAAAGAGCAATTTAGGGTTTTTATTCTCAGTGAAGGTGAACAGAGATGGAAATTAGGGTTTTTATTCGTTATACGCTTCGGTTTTAGTTTCTAATTTTCGATCGCTCTGCCTCTCTTGAATTTCTCTGTGTGTTTTAATGTGAAAAGAGTTGGATTATATACGTAGAATAGAATCCATTTCCGGCTCGGAGAAGTAAACGACCGGCTGAACCAGTAGACCGGCTCTTGATGACCGCCACGTGCCTGTGGCTGACACGTTCGGGTGTTTTTAAGGGAAGTGTGCGCCACACGTGAATCTCATGGCGGGTAATTGCTGGAGGTAACCTGAAGGGGCTGTATTAGTTTTGACCGTTTTACCCTTTTGCGTGGGTATATGCTTTGCGGCTGCCGATTCCATTTCGGGTTTAGCTTTCCTTTTACGGAGTGACAACTAAACAGCACCGACGTATTCCTTGGCGCTCCACCTAACTTCACGCCTCTATTATTACAAGGCAACATTATTTAATATTTTACTTTTCCGAAGATATTGTTTTTCTTAATTATTTGGTAGCACGGATTTGCAAGGAGAAGAACTTATATGCCACGGAAATAACATTGTTTTGCTATATTTATGTGTTTATTAACCTATTAAATTCATAATGAATCAAAACTTATGTAGGTTACAAATTAAAATTCGTAATTAAATATCTTCAAAATCATGAATGAAATTATATAGGAGGGTAGTTGAACTAATTCTTTTAACTCCTCAATTTAAATTTTTCGATTCATGACTTTCCTCATTAATGACAAGTAAACATTTTCATTTACCACCCGAAGTTTATAAAAACAAATTTTTTTTTTCCTTAAAAATATAAAGCCATAAAAATAAGCAAGATCCTTCAAACTTCAAATCACATGGGGCCTTGATGTAGAATGCACATAACAAAGCATTGAATTGTGTAACAAAGTAGATTATTAAATTAGGGAAAGGGCCATCATGAATGAATGATGAAGAAAATATTGCCGGAATTTCTCCCTCATTTCACACATGATTTTATAAGGAATTCGACATGCATGTCGATGTCCCCATATAAAATGCGGTGTTTATGTTACATACACGTTCTTATATTTTATTCATCTCAAGAATTAGGTAAAGTAAAATTATAATTTTTTAAAATTAAGGAAGCTGACTGATTATGCACCTTTATTAGTGCTGGCACTTTATATTAATCATATACAAAGGTTGCGTACCAAGGTTTAGTTTTCGTTAGTCGTTGCCTTGTTGGATTTAAAGTTTGTGGCCAGAGTCAGCAATTAGCACGCTTTGATTCCATTTATGGCCAAGACTAATCCAAGTAACTTAACTAACAAGCGTCTTAATTTCCTCTACCTTTGCTTTAAGAGAGTATCTTTGTTTACCACTTTAACTTAAGGTGTGCTAGCACTATCATTGTCAACACTTGACACGTATCTTTGTTTACAACTTTAACTTAAAGTGTGCAATCACTATCATTATCAACACTTGACACGTGTTCGTGATGATACACATTTTGAGTTAAAATTGTGAGAAAAAATATTTCCGTTCTTTAATGCCTATCTATAAAAAAAAACCTAGCATTTATCTTCGTTGTTATCCCTATCATCATAAGGTGGAGGTTTTTTGTGCACTCTCTTGGTGCTTTGTGGATCATTCAACTTTACAAAAAAATAAAAAATAAAAAATTACATACAACTTGTAACTTAAAATGGTTAAGAACAGTTATTTCGATACTCGAAGTTTTGTGTTCGAATTCATCTGGTATAAAAAAGTTATAAATAATAACTAACAACCCCTGGTTTTTCCTACAAATAAATAAGTTATTATTTAACATAAATTAAAATGCTAGTAGGTGAGGTTTCTAGATATTAAGCACCATAAATTGGTTGAAAACCTACCAGCCATTTCAAAATTTTAAGATATTTTTGTGTTGGATCTTACACGTGGCAGAAGAGAAGCCATGAATACTTTTCATACGTGTAAGTTAGTTCGTCGTAAATGACTATATTATTCAAGAAAAGTTCCTACTGTTTTTCAGCCGAGGTGTAGACACTTTGTTACGAAGAGTGTCACCAAAGGAGAATGATGTGTACAAGTTTTTGCGGTACACGTGTCTCAACGAAAATCACTTATATTGCAAAGTTCTTACCATCCAAGAGTTTGGATTCTGATTGAAGAAAACATACCCATACTCATCAAATCAACACCTGATTGGCCAATCTTCTGGTTTGTCCAATCCGCACTGGCCAATGCTCATCAACCAGCTGGAAAAATGTCACATCAGCTTAAAAATAGAAAATTAATGCGACTCTTGTCTGTCGGCAATAATATATACCATAATTTAGTACTAAAAATAGAAAAAAAAAATGAAAAGAGTTAATACACGTGGCTTGTGTGTGAAACACAATGCTAGCGTGCCCTCCTCATTATTTGATCCACAATTGATGGCCCAGAATTGGAAGTTGGGAGGGGCGGCCTTACAGCCACAAGTCAACTTACCATCCTTCTGTTTCCATTATGATACGAGGTCAACCTCATCTAACTAATTTTTTTTTTTAAAGGATTTTTAAGGGATTTTTTTTGTAGAAATGTCACCTTAACTTATATATCAGTTTTAATTTGTCATCTTAATTTTTCAAAATTCATGATTTATCATATGACTTTAAACGCCATCCAATTTTCCATCTATTTTAAAAGGTAGTTCAATCTTTCCATTTTCAAGAGTATTTTAAAAATGGAAAAATCATTATATAAAAAATTGTGTTTTAAAAAAATCTCACATTCCCCCATACCGCCACCGGCGGCTCTGACCAACCCCTCCCACCTTGAAATCCATTCCCCCTCCTCTCTTCACAAACCCTTCCTCCATTCCCTCTTCCCCTTCCTCCTCTCTCTACCATGGAACACCTATCCTCCACACACAAATTCACTCAGCCCACCCGAACTGAGTCCACCTTTTTCTTCTTCTTTTTTCTTTTTGGTATTCTTCCATTTGTGTAATGAAAATTTGTGGAGAGAGAGGGAGAGAGAGAGAGAGAGAGGGAGTGAGAAGTGAGGGGAGGGGAGGTCTTGTGCGATGTGTTTTGGGGGCGTGTAGGGTTGGGGTGGGGGAGAAATGGAGAGAGATGTCACTTTTTTTTTCCCTATAAAATAGAAAGACTAAAATACCCTTAAAATGGATGGAAGATGATGTTAAAGTCAAATGACAAATCATGAATTTTGAAAAATTAAGGTAACATTTCTCTTAAAATTTTCTTTTAAGGTAACAAATTGAAACTGAGATATAAGTTCACATGACATTCCTATAAAAATCCAAATTTTTAACTCAAATGGTCCCCAAACGTAAACATGATTTGCATTTTGCTTCATCAACTAAATTATTCGTTCAAATGTCTACATACTCTTTATTATTCGGCGAATTGTCCCACCGTTTGATTTGCCACAAAGGAACACATCAGGTGTGGAAAACCACCTGAACCTTACTCTAAAATCAGTAAAGAATACAGTTTGATCCAAGAAAACACAGGTTCAGTCCAAAATTTTCACCTCTTCAGGCTGAAGAATATACCTGTACAGTTATAATTTTATCTGATGTTGCCAAGAAAACCCCACAAAAGAGTAAAATTTTGAGTTTTGGTATTTGAATCTGCTTGACATGCAGTTGAATTCTCATATCCTAAAGCTTTCAGCTTTGGTTGTTACATAGAAGAGTTGATCTCACAAAAAGGCTCGCATTGCATGGTTGGCATTTACTCACAGCAGACCGGTTCGTGCTCTTTCTGCAGCTTCTCCCAAAGGCACAACACCAACCTTGGACTTTGGTAATGAGCGAGAATGTAATTTGATTCACATCCGGCACTGTAAAACCTATCATCCGTGACATAATTCACTTCATGACCGCTGTTCTTGAATTGTTCGATCCAAATGCCCATTGCAACATCCTCTAGTTTAAAAAGCTGAAAAGTCATAATGCTAACAGGTTAGCCAAGGAATGAGAAAATCAACACACTGCCTGTTGGCACTGCTCACTTGTCTTTACATGCCCCACTTTGTATTTCAGTGACCAGTCTTAAAAGAAAGAGAAATTCTATGTCATTTTCTTTTCAAGATAAAGTGACATGTTCTACAAACTTCGTGCAGATCCTTAGAAGAATGAGCCTTAGAGGTTGCATTTTGCATAAGTAATTTTACCTTGAGGTTGCTTTCCTGGTGGCCGCGGACAATGAATTTGGCAATGTCCCGAGAGATAATGTAACCTGGACCATGGGCCCATGGTGGGTACAAAGCATGAGGCCATTCCTGAGAAAAATAACACTCATCAAAATCAAGTCAAAGTGCAATAAAGCAAACATTAACCATATATAGAAAGAAATTTGATGTGAGTACCTTGTTATCAATATACCACTTGCTGCCTTTCTCCCTATCAGGCGCTGATTCAAAGGCTATAAGACCATACAAGAGACCATTCGTTGCCCTTCCCTTGAGGCTAGAGATCACCTCATCAATTCTAACAAAAGCATCATCATCTGTTTTCATGATATATTTAGCAGGGAGGATCTTGGTCTGCAGATTTAAGATAAAGATGATTGATAACTTTTCTAACAATGTATATATTGATAATTCAGTTTGCTGGAACATAATATTTTGTATTGACGTACTCCAAAAATACAAATTGCAATTGTTTTCAAACTGATCAGGCTGTAGTAATCAACAAATGGCATCAGTTGGATATCTCCATATGCTTCAGCTTCTCGCCACAGCTCAATATTGACTTGACTGTTCTTGTGCTGCAGGTATGAACAAGTTGTAAACTTTGATACCAACCAATTTTTTCTGAGCAAGCAATATGTTGATAAAATTGTAATTAGAATGCATATATTGGAGTACCAGGAGTATGTTACATAATGAGATTGTTTCAATTCTGCAAGTTTATAATGTGAGAGTACCAGAACCAAAAAAAGAAGAAGAGGATTTTGACGACCTAGATCTAGGATAAGGACAAAACTAAATCTCCCAATTGAGGCACCACCAACACAGCAATTCTTGCTGAAGAACTCTTTAGATGATCAAGTGTTCCAGTCTGCATAGTACTGGCATCACAGATGGCCTTTTCAAGCCATAATAATTTCTAAAACACCATGCACACAACTAAAGGAAACCTTATCTTGGCATCAATAAGTGGCAAATTGATGAAAATACTTCAGCTAACAGACAAAACCACAGCCTTTAGACTTCTTATTGGGAAAAACCAGAGGATATTGAAGAATATGAGACCATCTTGGTATGCACAAGCAAATGACTCAGAGCCTGCAATGTGTCACTTACAAGGCCAATGAAAAACCGGACAGCCACATCCCCAGAACGTACAGCCTCATATTGCATCCAAGCCCTCCTCAATGCCATTCTACGCTCAAAATTATTTCCAGTAGAGAACACTCCAACCAACATCAATAGTCTTTTCTTCAAAGTCGCAGGAGCT
Organism: Prunus mume; assembly: GCF_000346735.1. Next base: position 33,116,538 of record NC_024127.1, read on the forward strand.
TTGAGGTGCTCAACATCAACAACTAAATCATGATCCTCAGAAACAGGCAAGCCTTTAGCTAAGGCAGATAAGAGGTCCAAACCACCAGCCACTTTGACTTTGGTAACTGACCATGGCTCAAGTTTCTACATATGCAAAAAAGCAATGTAGGGTGGAATTATTCACTTTTTCCAAAATGGAATTGTCTTGCAGAAAACAAGTTTTGGGCAATAATCTGTTATTACCAATAAAATCATACCTTACCTCCCTATATGCAAAAGATGTTTCATGCCTTCCATTCACAGTCATGTGAAATCCCTCTAAACCAACCCACAATGTAGCAGTAAAGGGATTCCCTTCAACGAATGGGAAATTAGCACTTCCATAGGCACCTCCCCTGGAAACATTGGTCAACATTTCACTACTGGGCTGACTCATATTTAGATTTTCTTCCAAGGAGCTTCTGACAGCTTGTTCATTGCAAAGAACAAGTCCATCAACTGTCAAATTTGCTAAAATGTGTTAGATTTCTACTTGGAACACCCTTATTGTTTTTTAAGAGGAACCTTATTCTTAAGTTAAAGAAAAAGAGCAGGATATAATAAATAATCTTTATTTGATTAGTATGAAAACAATGTTATACATTATAACATTTTCGATTAATACAGAGGCCGAATGAGTGTTCTAAAGTTATCATGAGTTTAATTACATTTTTTCATATAATGTGCTCTTCAAGTTTGAGCCACCATAGGAAAAAAAAAACGAGAATGTTCTTGTGAAAGAGTTGGACTTGCAATTCTCATACCGTCTAAAGTCTAAACAAAAAATTTACCTTTCAGGTTGTTAGCAGACCCGTGAGAAGGACATCTTTCCTCTTTGCCCCACCCAAGTTCATGAGTCCAAATATTTTGAACTACAAATGGCTCCTCTGTCATGTTATCACCCGGGAGACTGACATTGTAATGCAAGATAATAGGAGGCTCAGGCTCTCCAGCAAGTTGGGAGCCTAGAAGTTGAATTTGAAAGCTTCTAGAGTGCCCATCAGGAATGCCAACCAAAGAAATGGAGGAATCGTCAACGAGGCCACAAGGGATTTCAAGAATAACCCCGTCTCTTGACACTATCTTATCAAGTGTACTTACAGAGAAAGGGCAATTTTTATCTTCTTGGCGGTCACTTTTGCTTAATTTGGAAGCCTTGTCCTTGTCAATTGCAGACAACAAGTCTTTCCACGCCATGGAGGCCTCTTTAACCCCTTGAGCAGTTTCAGGCAAAGCATCAGACCTTGACAGTAGGGGACGCATGTGAGGCCATACAAGCAAGGCCCTTGACCCTTCTTTGAAGATGTCATGTGAAGAAAACAGCTCATTGGGCCCATCAACTTCTATAAAATGGGGTTTCTTATATGATTCTGCTTCTTTTTTCACTTTTATCTCTGACGACGTAATAAAAGAATCATTGGTTGGATGGTTTCCGAAGAAATCAGAAGCCGACTGCTTCCGCGACTGCTTTGGTGGCTCAATTTTGACAATGCTGCAGTAACGAAAAACCAATATCATAGCAAGAGCAATGATAAACAAGCCTCCGGACCACTTCTTCATTTTGGTTATCTGGTGAAGCTGATGCTTAAACAAAACCACATGACCCTTCTAGAGTCCTCTTTGTCTGTAACCCAGTTCGTTAACTGTCATCTTCTGTAAGCTTCTTGCTCTGATTTGCTTGCAAAATGACATTGAATACTACTTTCGATTATTCAATAGCCAATACACACACACACACACACACACAAATAATAGTTGAATTCTCAAAAATCAAAACTTTAGGAAAAAATAAAATAAAAACTTATGCTCCAGCTATACACACAAACACAGAGAATGTCACCAAAATTTGAATCTTCCTAATGAGGGTCTAGTTTTAGTGCCACTATCAAGTATCAATCAAAGCAACGAATGACTGAAAACTCTATAAAGCTTTGAATGAACACAAGCTTACTCGCACATACCTTATATGCTCCTCCAGAACTTGAGCACCTCAAATCTGATTCTCTCCCGCAAAAAAAAAAAAGAAACCAAAATTCGAAAGGAAATCTGCTGTCTATGAAAAACTTGCAAAGCTTTTAAGAATGGTTCTTCTTCTTATTCTTCTCAATTTGAAAAGATGATCTTCTTGTATTCTGGAAATCAACTTCCAGATACTGCACTCTTCACTGCTAGTAGATTTCGGAGAGCTCCTAATACGGCGTCGTCTAAGGCGGTTGCCTTGTCAGGTCCCAGGTGGGACGTTGCTGTCTGGATTATTTTGGTAAGTGTCTGATATTTTTTTTTTTGTTTTTTTTTTTGGGGAATAAGTGTCAGATTTGATTATGAGATTTGGGGGGGTCGCTATCCAGTGTGTGCGGTCGCACCCATCAAACTATCAATTTTTGTTCAACCAAAAAAAATATATATCGAATTTTGAGCTAATTTTATTCTGGTAAAAAACATATATTTTCAAATCTTCGGAATTTTTTTATATTCATTTTTGACTAATGATTTTATTATTTTTATGGTCCACCACAATAATTTAGGTGTGCGTTACTTGGGCAACTGCTGTTAATTGATATGATGAGGTATAATTTTATAGGTTTTTTAGGTTTTAAACATAAAAAAAATTTCACTTTTGGAAAAAGCCAAAGCTTTTTCAAAAATGACAAAAAAACCACTCAACTTTCAAATCAAAGACATGCAAATGCATTGGATTCCTTAGGAAATCTAAAAATAAATAAGGGCATTTTTGTCCATTTTTGCTTCTTTTAAAATTTTTCTCTCTCCTTTTGCTTTTTCCAAAATGTCCCTAATTTTATTTATTTATTTATAATTATCAAGGTTTAAGTTGTTGTTTATATTTATTAATAAATTTAAGTTGCTTGCTTCTTATAAAAAATGAAATAAAAATAAAAGCTATAAGATTTCATCTCTACTTGTAGTCTTGTACACTGCTTCATTCATCAACCAGTCAAAATGGCCAGAATTTCCACCACAAGACCCAACTTCATATCTTGAACAATCTCCATTCTCCAGGAGAATCCAAGGGAAACAGATCCATCAAAAAGATACATTCAAACAAAATGAGTTTAAAAGTCTAGTCTCCATCATGGAATTCAATAGTAGTAAACTTGATGTCCATGCCAATTGCTATACTAAGCTGATCTGATCCCAATGTCTGTCAGAATAGAGCTAATCACAAGCTAGACAAGAGCAGCAGAAGGCCAAAGAGCACCTGTTCTAGACATTTACTGCACCACAACAAAGAGAAAAATCAAAAGAATCTTATAGTATAACATTCTGCAGGATCTACATATCGAAAATTGTTAAGGATAAGAAACAGGAGAGCAGAGGAAAATTATGTCCATAACCCATTACTATTCTTTTAGTGTACGGTACCAGCTTCACGTGCACATCAAGGCATTTCCCAAGTCTGGCTTCAACCGAATTATATGTTCATTAACTGGCCTTGGTTCGGTATAGAATGATGCCTCATATGAAGTTGCAAGAGAAACTGGAACAGCCAGAAAATCACGTGCCATCTTTGAAAGGGTAGGATACTTAGCGCCTGTAGTTCTCCACCAAGTCAATGCACTAAAATCCTGGCTCCAAGGTAAGATAGGTTCCTCCAAATGGCAATCCAAGTCTGATTTTTTTGTAGGCTGATTACTCGATTGGATGAACTGGTAGTAGTCTTTCAACACACCAAAAATATGATTCACATGTGCTGGACTAGGAGAGTGTCCTGAATTTGAATTGGAAGAAGATGAATCACTCATGAAGTTTTCTTTTTCAGGAAAACGAATCACATATTCATCAAAATGTTTGCGGATGGCACCCAAAACAGCTGCAACTTGTGAGTTCCCGTCCCTACCCTTGACTTTAGAACAAACAAATTCTATGTATTTCATCTTAAATCAAGGATCCAGAACTGCAGCTATTGCCAGCAGCAAGAACATGTTGTCCCAATACTTAACAAACTTGTTCAACGTGTCCTCGGCTATTGTTCTAATAAAACTATCTGAGTCAGTGGACATTTTGATCAGAATTTCGTGAAGCTCATGGAGGTGATAAAGATAAACATTAGGAGTTGGATGTTTCGTCTCAAATAATGCATTTGATACTTCATACATGCTCCCTACAATTTTACAAACACCTTCAACTTTCTGCCATTCCTCAGGGGATGGTACATCGTGAAAATCGATTATTTTTTTCGAAGAGAATTCTCCCATAGCCCGCAACTTCAGACCTTGTTGTAGATCGAAAATTCTGTGATTCCATCATAAGGGTAATGATTTTACAGAAGAAGACAATCCATGAACTTTGTTGATGATATCTATAATCTTGCCAAACGCATCCTGCACCATTTCCCCACAACAATACACGCGAAACCCACAAAACAGCTGACCATTAAAACAGAGTTCCTTTGTTTTCTTGGATATGATTTATCACATACTCAGCCACACAGCCATAACCATTAGTCATACAAATGTAGAAATCTTATCCTTAATACCCCAATCTTCAAGCGACTTAAAAATGCCCCAATCTTGACAAGAGACATCATCAGATAAATCATCTTCATCACATGGATCCAAAACACAGCGGAAGTAAAGTACCCACTTTCTCAGTTTCCAATTTTCATCAATAAAATGTGCGAAAGGCACAAAAACTTACGGAAATTATAGTACTTCAATATCTCCATTGAGAGACTAATCTGTCCTTCATAATTTCCTAAGTTATCTTAATCTGTCCTTCATACTTTCCTAAGTTATCTTTAACTGCTCTTTCCTTTCCTCATAGACTTTGATGCATTCACTTTCGACCTCTTTACGCTAATCTTAAACAGCGGGTTAAACTTATGTGCCAACTCTCAAAAATCACTACCTTCACAAAAAAAATTTGCAAAAGCCCTCAGAGCTTTTTGCTCATCAACTTCAAACCCCTCAAACCTTGCATCAGAATCAAATGACATGCCATTCGCATCATCGTTGTCGCTACCCTAGCTGTCATTTTCATGATCACACATTCCTTTCATTTTAGAACCAACAGCTTCATCAGCTTCACGAATCCCTGACACATCTAATGAACACAAACTTTTTAGCACCATAGCTCCAAACAAGTGAAAAATCTAGTCTTTCACTTCGTTTCTTTTACATTAACCCCATCATTTTTCTTTGAATTCATGCATGCCAGCATCTATTTACAACTACGGAGCTAAAGCACAAAATAGAATCAATGATGGCGTAAAATCATGGATACCCATTAACAATATAAGCAAAAATCTCGCAATAAACTCTTAAGAACAAATAAATTTATACACCCTCAAAATTATTATAACCAACAAATGAATAAAAACATAGCATTGTAAAGACAAAAGGAAAACCCAGAAAGCGTAATACAGTACAAGAAAGCAAAAAGCGCGTGATCATTGTTTAGAATGTATAAGAAAGACAAAAACTTGAGATTCAGACAAACCTCGTTTGGGATGGTCGCCCAGAGGAAAGAGCTCAGAGAGAGAGTGAGAGCACAAAGGGGATTTAGGGTTCTGTTAGAACTTGGAAGTGGAATTTGACTCTGAGGGAGAAATGGGGAGCTTATGCTTCATTTTAGCGGGAAAATTTTACGGAATAGCCGTACACGTGGCTCCCTTATTTACAAGACACGTCCTTCTGTTTTTAAGTAAAAAATATATTTTTGTTGTGTTTGTTTATAATTATATTTTGTTTAAGTTGTGAATTTTAGCATTTTGATTCATCAAATTTGGTTTTTTTTAATATATATTTTAATTTTTAATTTTCAATGTTTTTACATTTATAAGGAAGGGGAATTCGAATTGACGGACCTCTTCCAATATTCACATAGCAAGTCTGAATAATTGTTGAAAAAAGGAGTAAGAAATCTTCATGAACAAATTGTTGAATTTAAATTTTTTTAAAATTACAGTGTTATTTACAAAACTTCCAAAAAGAAAGGGTTGGAAAAAAAGTTTGGGATGCTAAGGATTCAAAAATATGATCAAGTCATTTTTTATTTATTACAGCCCTGATTTCGATTTCATTTATTTTTGTAACATGCTTAGGATAGATAAAGTCAGAGGAATTTTTGTTCCTAATATAATTGCTGAGCAGCAAACTCCATCATGTCCATTGTCTCTCCACAGAACAGTTCAAAACTACAATGAAATCAAAGTTCAAAACACACAGGATATTGTAATTCCACTTTTACTATATTATGAACCAGTAAAGTTACCAGAATTTCAACCAAAGTGCAATATACAAAAGCAGCAATAGGGTAAAATTTAGCATCATATATTCACCCATCTCAAGACAACAAGACAGGAGAGCTAGATTTTTACTATCCAAGGGAAACAAATTTACAATACAACAACCGAAAAAATTAATGTTCAATCTCTGTAATGGAGTTCAGAAGTAACTGCTTTAATGTCTATGTCAACTGCTTAGCTAAACTGAGATTCCCAAGCCTTCCAAAAGTGAGGTAGCCATAAGCTAGGGAAGAGCAGCAAAAAGAAAAAACTGTACCTGTTCTCGACATCAAGCACACGCACAAAAAAAGGGAAAAAAATCTTGTGAGAATTAAATCATCTTGCAGGATACATATTGAAGATAATTAAGAGCAAAAAGAACAAAGAAGAAATAGTATTGACAATTACCTGTTAACATTGTATCAGTGCCTGCCTACTATACCCAGCTTCGAGTACACATCAAGGCATTCATCAAGTCTGGCTTCAAGCGAACTATATATTCATCCGCTGGCTTTGGTACAGTATAGTATACACCATTTCCAGTTGACAGAGACATTGGCATGGCCAAAAAGTCCCGTGCCATCCGGGAAAGGGTAGGGTAGGCAGTGCCTGCGGTTCTCCACCAAGACAATGCATTAAAATCTGGACTCCAAGGTAACACAGGTTCTTCCAAATAGCGATCCAAGTCTGATTTTTTCGCAGGGTGGTCATTTGAACGGATGAACTGCTGGTAGTCCTTCACCACTCTAAAACTGCGTTTCCAACGTCTAGAACGACAAGACTCCCCTTCGGTTGGAAAACGGATCACATAGTCATCAAACAGTTTCTGCATCGCCCATAAAACATTTGCAACTTGTGTTTTTTTGTCCTTACGCTTAACCTCTGAACAAAAGAATTCAATATATCTCATCTTGAATCGAGGATCCAGTGCTGCAGACATTGTCAACAGCAAGAACATGTCATTATCCAAATACTCATCAAACTTTTTCAGCATGTCCTTAACTATTGTTCTATTAAAACAATCTGAGTCAGTGGACATTTTGGTAAGAATTCCGTGAAGCTCATGGAGGTGATAAAGATAAACATTGGAAGTTAGAGGTGTTGTGTAAAATAATGCTTCTGATACTTCATCTATGCTCCCTATGATTTTACAAACACCTTCGACTTTCTTCCATTCCTCTGGGGAAGGTACGTCATTAGAACCAATCACATCTTTGGTAGAGAGTTCTCCTGTTGACCATGACTTCACAGCTTCTTGCAGATTTAAGAAACCACATGGGGTAATCAGTTTTAAAAGTATACACCTGACGAACCTTGTGAACGATATCTTCAATCTTGTCAAATGCATCCTGCACCATTACTCTGAATATTTCCCCACAACAATACACAGGAAACACTGGATTAAGTTGGAATTCCTTCTTTTCTTGGATGTGCCTTTTAACATGCTCAACCATTTCCTTATAGCACTTCCCATTATTCACAGTGACTGCGCGTATCTTGTTCTCAATGCCCCAATCTTCATGTCCGTGAAGGGAATCATCAGACGGACCCGAAACCGAACGAGAACTAAAGCAAAGTACCCGTTTTTTCAGTTTCCAATTCTCATCAACCAAATGTGCGGAAAGGCACAAATAATCACCACAGCAGCGAGGGTCAATGTGATTTTCGCACCTCAAAATGTCCACCGAGAGGCTAATCTGTCCATCAAAGTTACCTAAGATTTTCTTGGTTTCCATTTTCTTTTCCTCGTAGACTTCCATGCATTTAGTTTCAAACTCATTGAAACTAGGCTTAAACAGCGGATTAAAGATACTATTTGACCATGTAATATCTCCAGCCCATTCAGGTTGAACTGCTCCAGAGCAAATCAACTCTGCAAGAGTCCTTAAATCTTTCTGCTGGTCATATTCAACTACCTTCTTGACCTTCGTATCTGAAACTGATGAAAAGGAACTCACATCCTTGCTATGACCACTGCTAGAATTCTCTTCAGTAGAATCAGATATTCCATTCTTTGCAGACCCAGTAACTGTATTAGATTCAGGAACCCCAGACATATCTAAAAAGACACAAAATTCTAATAAGCACCGCAGCAACCTCATTTTGTTCTACTAAATCATGTATGCAGTCTATTTCTGGTTTTGCATTTTGGAGTTAAAAGTACCCAAGAAAAGAAATCTTGGCGTACAATCATGGATACCCATCAATAATATAACCAAGAATCTTATTAAAAACACAAACTTTATTCACCCACTGAGCAGAGAACTCAACGATAATATAAAGAACGAAAGAGAAATAACAAAATAGGCAAAAATGATCACATTGGACCCGAGAATGAGAGAATAAGGCAGACCCAGAACGAAGAAACATAAAAAGCATAACACTTAATGACAGCAGATCAGAATAAGCAAAATGCTTGTAATCTTGCCCTGCAATCATGGATACCCATGAACAATATAACCAAGAATCGTACAGTGAATTCTTAAAAACACAAACTTTATTCACCCACTGAGAAGAAAACTCAAAGATTATAAGCAAGAATCTTACAGTGAGTTCTTAAAAAACACATACTTTATTGACCCACAGAGAAGAAAAGTCAAAGATTATAACCAAAAATCTTACAGTAAATTCTTAAAAACCCGAACTTTTTTCACCCACTGGACAGAGAACTCAAAGATAATACACAGAATGAAAGAGAAATAAATAAAAAAAGGGAAAAATGCTCTGAGAGTGAGAGAATAAGGCAGACCCAGAACAAAGAAACATAGAAAGCATAACACATAATGACAGTAGAAGAAGCAAAATGCTTGTAATCGCCATTTCAAGAGTTGATTTTGATAAGAGATCGATAAAGATACAATCTTGAGTTGAAGGCCTAACCTCCTTAGCGTCGAGTAGCCCAGAGGTAGAAGGAACTGAGGACAAGGGAGTTTTGGCGTTCTGTGGGAAATGCAATAGACCGGGAGAGAAACAGAGAGAGTATGAGTTATGAGTTGCTTAGCGCGAAAGTATGAATAAAATGCATCAGAACCGTTATTTATAACACATGCCACAATTTTCTTTCGGTATTTCACAAACGAACATACCCTGAAAATACGGCAGGTGCGCTATTTGGCAATTTCTTAAAAACATACCCTGAAATTTGGGCCATTTTATAAATTTTAATTTTTGTTGTCTTTTTCTCAATAATACTCAAAAAATGAACAAAATACTCTAATAATACAAAGGCGGAAGCAGAAATTATCTAGGGTTGGCTAAATTATTTTGTTTCAGCAACATTATATAAATTATTGTTGTTGTTTTGTAAGTTTTTCAAAGAGTGCATTGTGCTATATATAGCACATGGGAGCTATAAACTGGTTCGTCCTTGTTGCAAAATTTTGGAAAAACGTGTATTATCTGTGAAAAATACGTTACTACACTATAATATGCGAATAAAATGTTTGCACAAAGTGAGTTTTCTTCATATATGAAAGAAACAAAGAAGTATTTGAGTAAGAAATCTTGTGTGTTTTGACGGAGAAAAAAGGAGCCATAAATCTTCATGAACAGACTGTTGAGTTTCATTTTTTATGACTATTCCACAACGTTAAATCTAAATAAATTGGAAGTAAAAAATTTATTACAGACCTTTCTGGTGGCGTAAATGTTGTTTCCAATATAGAATTTTAGTTTTTATTTATTTTTTAAACATACGAAAAATTCAGGGTCAGAAAAGGTAGCTCCCAATTAGGCATTAAGTCAGATGAATTTTTTGCTTCTAATATCATGGCTGGTAGCTTCCAATTTAGGTTTGTGATCCAATAGAGCATGATATTATAATTGAGCAACACACTCCACCATGCTCTCTCTTTTCAACAGAGCAATTCAAAACACACACATAAGGGCAATAAGGTAAACTTCAGCATCATCTATTCAACCATCTCTAGACATCAAGACAACTAGTTTTTACCATCCAGGGGAAACAGATCCAAAGAAAGTTACAATACAAGAACACATAAATGTTCAATCTCTATAATGGAGTTCAGAAGTAACTGGTTTAAGGTTCATGCCAATTGCTTAGCTAAACTGAGATTCCCAAGCCTTCCAAAAGTGAGGTAGCCATAAGCTAGGGAAGAGCAGCAAAAAGCAAAAACTGTACCTGTTTTCGACATCAAGCACATGCACAAAAAAAAGGTCTTGTGAGAATTAAATCATCTTGCAGGATACACATTGAAGATAATTAAGAAGAAATAGTATCGATAATTACCTGTTAACATTGTATCAGTGCCTGCCTACTATACCCAGCTTCGAGTACACATCAAGGCATTCATCAAGTCTGGCTTCAACCGAACTAAATGATCATCAGCTGGCTTTGGTACAGTATAGTATGCCTCAATTTTACTTGCAAGAGAAACTGGAATGGCTAAAAAATCACGTGCCATCCGGGAAAGGGTAGGGTACTCAATGCCTGCGATTCTCCACCAAGCCAATGCATTAAAATTCTTACTATCACGTAAGACAGGTTGTTCCAAATAGCAATCCAAGTCTGATTTTTCTTTAGAGTGATCATTCAAATGGATGAACTGCTGGTAGTCTTGCAACGGAAAACGGACCACATATTCATCAAACAGTTTGTGAATGGCCCCCAAAACAACTGCAACTTGTGAGTTTCCGTTCCTATCCTTAACTTTTGAAAAAAGAAATTCAATATATCTCATCTTCAATCGAGGATCCAGTGCTGCAGATATTGCCAACAGCAAGAACATGTCATCCCAATACTTATCGAACTTTTTTGACATGTCCTCAACTACTATTCTATTAAAACTATCTGAGTCAATGGACACTTTGGCCAGAATTTTGGGAAGCCAATGCAGGTGACAAAGATAAACATTCGGAGTTAGATGTGTTGTGTAAAATAATGCATCTGATACTTCATTTATGTTCTCTAAAATTTTACAAACACCTTCAACTTTCTTCCATTCCTCTGGGGAAGGTACGACGTCATTAGAACCAATCACATCTTTGGTAGACCATGACTTCACAGCTATTTGCAGGTATGCCAATTTGAGAAACCAGAAGGGGTAATCAATATTAAAAGTATATACCTGACGAACCTTGTGAACGATATCTTCAATCTTGTCAAATGCATCCTGCACCATTACACTGATCATTTCCGCACAACAATACACACGAAGCAGCTTACCATTATTTTCTTGGATGCGCCTTTTCACAAACTCAACCAATTCATTATTGCAATTATCATTCTTCAGAGTGAGTGCGGAGATCTTGTTCTCAATGCCCCAATCTTCAAGCGTCCTTAAAATGCCCCAATCTTCATATTTGTGAAGGGAATCATCAGATGGACCCGAAACCGAAACCGAAATACAAGAAAACTGAAGTACCCACTTTTTCAGTTCCCAATTCTCATCAATAAAATGTGCTGAAAGGCACAAATAATCACCGCAGCAGCTAGGGTCAAAGTAACTTTCACACCTCAGAATGTCCACCGAAAGGCTAATCTGTCCATCAAAGTTTCCTAAGATTTTCTTGGTTTCCATTTTCTTTTTCTCAAAGACTTCCATGCATTCAGTTTCAACCTCATTGAAACTAGGCATAAACAGCGGGCTGAACTTACCTATTGAGTGTAAGGAATCAAAATCTTGAGTCCATTTAGGTGGAAGTTCTTCAAAGCAAAGCAACTCTGCAAGAGTCCTTAAATCACTTTGCTGATCATCTTCAAGTACCACCTCCTCATTGCCCTTCGTATCCCCAGCCATATCTAACAAACGCAAAATTCTAATGAGCACCATTTTGTTATACTAGATCATATATTTCTGGTTTTGCATTTTGGAGTTAAAAGTAGCCAAGAAAAGAAATCTTGGCCTACAATCATGGATACCCATCAACAATATAACCAAGAATCGTACAGTGAATTCTTAAAAACACAAACTTTATTCACCCACTGAGAAGAGAACTCAAAGATCATGTACAAAAACGATGACAGAGAACAGAGAAACATAGAAAGCATAACTCATAATCACAGTAGATGAAGCAAAATGCTTGTAATCGCTATTTCAAGAGTTGATTTTGATAAGAGAACCATAAAGATACAATCTTGAGTTGAAGGCCTAACCTCCTAAGCGTCGAGTAGCCCAGAGGAAGAAGGAACTGAGGAGAAGGGAGTTTTGGCGTTCTGTAGGAAATGAAATAGACGGGGAGAGAAACAGAGTACGAGTTATGAATTGCTTTGCTTAGCGCGAAAGTATGAATGAAATGTATTAGAACCGTAATACGTGGCTATTACGATAAAATAATCCATCCACAGACCAAACGAAAGAACTTTGGCAACTATGTGAAAGTATATTAATTCAAATGACAAACTCTAAAGCAAACCTGTCTCTGTCGGCTTTGAATAAACTTCTTATCAAATGATAAGGCAGCCATGCCCTTACTCATATGTCGAGAGAAACTCTCATGTAACGGGGAATAGCACTATTTCCGATTAATAACGTAATGACATATAGGATAACTTTTTCATGTGTCATGTGTTTTTTATCAGGAATAACAAAACGGTATTATCCCTGTTAGATGTAAGTTATTTTGTCCTATTTCAAAGTGCACTACTTGCAGTTGAAGAGGTTGGCCTAGGAGATCTTTCCAAATGTTTGAAATTGCAGTACTTATCATTGAACTCTGCCTCATTCACACGTTCTCATGAAACCTTTGATTTAAATAACAAATGTAAATATATTGTGTTAAATGTACTCTGTGAAATATATGATGCAAGAACCGTCCAGCACATATACGTTGCAAAGTCAGATGAAGAGTTTATAAGTACACGATGCAAAGCTAAAAGTCATCTCCAATAAAGCATTCAACAGAGAGACTTTGATAATGAGCTTTCACATTCCTATTTGGCAAATTTTTACCCTGAAAAATTGGGCCATTTTGTTTATTAAAAAAAAAACTTGTTTGTTTAAATTTGGTTTATTTAGTCTTTTTTTCAATAATAAGTGAAAAATATGAATAAAATATGCAAATAGTACGTAGTATAGCAAAACAAGGGTTGAAGCCAAAATTTATCCTGGCATGGGCTAAATTTTCTTTATTTCTTACAGCAACATTACGCAAACTATTGTTGTTGTTTTGTAAGTTTTTCAAAGAGTGCACTTGGCTATAGCATGAGAAACACTTGTGTGACATGGGGATCATATTGTTTTGTTATTCGCGGCCAATCATAGCATGTTATGCGTGATAATTTTTTTACTTGACATTCTATCATTGGATGAGAATAGCAAAATAGTGTTATTCTTGTTTCACACAAATTTATCTGTAATAGCACATGGGAGCCATAAATTGGTTCTGTACTTTTTACAAAATTTTGAAAAAACGTGTATTATTCGTGAAAAAGTACACTAAAATATGCGAATAACATATTTGCATTAAAAACAAAAATCATACTCTTCCGTAGTTTGAGAAGTGGGATAATCGATACCATGTATTTTAAATCTAATGTAAATATTTGATAAAAGTAGGATAATTGAATGTGAAGGGGATTAAAAGTGGGATAATTGATAATTGCCAAGTACCATGTATTTTAAATCTAATTTAAATGTCTTTTAAATAATAGGGGTTTA
>NC_024127.1:33130430-33158608 GCF_000346735.1 Prunus mume
TATGAAACAAAGAAGTATCTGAGAAAGAAATCTTGTGTGTTGTTTTGGTCAAGAAAATCTTCATGAACAAACTAGTTTCATTTTTTATTACGATTCCAAGCCACGACGTTAAGTCTAAATGTTGGACACCATAGAGAATTGAGCACACAAATAATTCTCTAATCTGTTTTAGAAATTGTGTAGTTAGAAGGAAACCCCAACGTCTATCATTCAAATGTCTTCCAAGGTAATACTTCATATTAGTTTTTGGTCCTTAAATTAAAGGGAGAGTCACTATTATACCTAATATAGAAGCCCAAATTATAAAATTAAAAAAACCCTATATGAAATGAACTTTAAAAACACACTCAAAGCCCATTTACAATATAACAAAGAGACTTTTAACTTCTTGTAAATTACAAAAATCAATTTCTTAAAACAAGCTCAACCTAAAACCTCATAAAAATACTCAAAACACTCAATAGAACATCAAAGTAATTTAATAATCAAAATTAAACTCAATAGGATCAGCTGTCATTTTTTGGGTTTTTTTTATAGTTTGTTTATTGAAATTAAATGATGTAAGGTTTATCTATATTATTAGTGCTAAGAATGAGTATATAACTAAATATCTCTAAATTAAATTAGTATGACATTGGTTTTGCTTCAAAATACCAAAAGAGAAGAAGAAAAAAAGAAAAAAAATTGGTAAAATTTTAAGTTAAGCATTCAAATGTTCATAAACATGATGTAAGGTTTCCAAGGCATGTTTTTGGGAAAAGATCAAGTCAGATGAATTTTAAGCTTCTAATATCATTAGCTGGTAGCTTCCATCATATTGAGCGTGACACTGAGCAACACATTCCATCATCTTTTCAATAGAACAATTCAAAACTACAACGGAGTTCAAAAGTAACTGGTCTTAATGCCCAAGTCAATGGCTTTGCTATTCTGATTCCAAAGCCTTCCAAAAGTGAGGCAGCCATAAGCTAAGGAAGAGCAGCAAAAATAAAAAACTGCTCCTGTTCTCGACATCAAGCACACGCACGAAAAAAGGGGGAAACAAGTTTAGTGAGAATTAAATCATCTTGAAAATAATTGAGAACAAAAGGAAATAGTATTGATAATTACCTGTTAACATTCTATCATTGCCTGCCTACTATACCCAGCTTCGAGTACACATCAAGGCATTCATCAAGTCTGGCTTCAAGCAAACTATATGTTCATCAGCTGGCTTTGGTACGGTATAGTATGCCTCACTTAGAGTCGCAAAAGAAACTGGAATGGCTAAAAAATCACGTGCCATCCGGGAAAGGGTAGGGTACTTAGCGCTTGCTGTTCTCCACCAAGCCAATGCATTAAAACCCTGACTGTGAGGTAAGACAGGTTGTTCCAAATAGCAATCCAAGTCTGATTTTTCTTTAGGGTGATCATTCAAATGGATGAACTGCTGGTTGTATTGCAACGGAAAACGGACCACATATTCATCAAACAGTTTGTGAATGGCCCCCAAAACAACTGCAACTTGTGAGTTTCCATTCCAATCCTTAACTTCTGAACAAACAAATTCAATATATCTCAACTTCAATCGAGGATCCAGTGCTGTAGATATTGCCAACAGCAAGAACATGTCATCCCAATACTTATCAAACTTTTTCAACATGTCCTCAACTACTGTTCTGTTAAAACTATCTGAGTCAATTGACATTTTGGCCAGAATTTTGCGAAGCTCAAGCAGGCGACAAAGATGAACATTGGGAGTTAGAGGTGTTGTGTTGAAGAATGCTCTTATTGTCACTTCATATATGCTGTTTACAATTTTACAAACACCTTCAACTTTCTTCCATTCCTCTGGGGAAGGCACGTTATGAGAGTGAGTCACATCTCTGTAAGAGACATTTCCCTGAGACCATAACTTCAAAGCTTCTTGCAGGTTTAACAATTTGAGAAACCACATGGGGTAATCAGTTTTAAAAGTATACACCTGACGAACCTTGTGAACAATATCTGCAATCTTGTCAAATGCATCCTGCACCATTACGCTGATCATTTCCCCACAACAATACACACAAAACAGCTTACCATTAAGTTGGAGTTCCATCTTTCCTTGGATGTGCGTTTTCAGAAACTCAACCAATTCATTATTGCAATTATCATTTTTCACAGTGAGTGCGGAGATCTTGTTCTCAATGCCCCAATCTTTAAGCGACCTTAAAATGCCCCAATCTTCATATTTGTGAAGGGAATCATCCGATGGACCCGAAACCGAAATAGAACAGAAGTGAAGTACCCAATCATTCAGTTCCCAATTCTCATCAATAAAATGTGCGGAAAGGCACAAATAATCACCGCAGCAGCTAGGCTCAAAGTAACTTTCACACCTCAGAATTTCAACCGAGAGGCTAATCTGTCCATCAAAATTTCCTAAGATTTTCTTGGTTTCCATTTTCTTTTTCTCAAAGACTTCCATGCATTCAGTTTCAATCTCATTGAAACTAGGCTTAAACAGGGGGCTGAACTCACCTAAGAGTGCATAATCAATATTTTCAAACCGTTTAGGTGGAACTTCTTCAAAGCAAATCAACTCGGCAAGAGTCCTTAAATCACTTTGCTGATCATCTTCAAGTACCTCCTCGGTGCCCTCCGTATCTGAAACTGATGAAATGGAATTCACATCCTTGCTATGACCACTGCCGCTATTTTCATGATCAGATATTCCATTCTTTGAAGACCCAATAACGTCGTTAGCTCCAGGAACCCCAGCCATATCTAACAAACACAAAATTATTAGCACCATTCATAGCAACCCCATCTTTTTTTTTCCCACTAAATCATGTATGAAGTTGAAAGTACTCAAGAAAAGAACTCTTTCCGTACAATCATGGCTTGCTCCAGGAAGGAACCCCAGCCATATCTAATAAACACAAAATTATTAGCACCATTCATAGCAACCCCATCTTGTTTTTTTTTTTTTTTTTTTTTTTCCACTAAATCATGAATGAAGTCGAAAGCACTCAAGAACTCTTTCCGCACAATCATGGATACCCATCAACAATATAACCAAAAATCTTGCAGTGAAGTCTTAAAAACACAAGCTTTATTCACCCAATGAACAGAAAACTCAAAGATAAGATAACGAGCGAAAGAATAATAACAAAACACACAAAAAAGTGACCATATTGGTAAGCAAGACCCGAAAATGAGAGAAGAAGCCAGACCCAGAACAAAGAAACATAAAAAGCATAACACATACTGACAGTGGAGGAAGCAAAATGCATGGAATCGTTATTTCAACTGTTGATTTTGATAAGAGAACAATAAAGATACAATCTTGAGTTGAAGGTCTAACCTCTGCGTCGAGTCGGCGAGAGGAAGAAGGAAAGGAAGTGAGGAAGGAGGAGCCAAAGGGACTTTTGGGTTTCTGTGGGAAATGAAATAGACTCTCAGAGAAACAGTGTGTGAGTGAGTTATGAGTTGCTTAGCGCGAAAGTTAGAATGATCAGCATCAGAACCGTACATGTGGCTAAGCTTATTGATAAGACATGCATTAAATTTCCTTTTGTGGTATAAGACAAAACATGTCTTTTCATTTTCTCGCTTCTTCTTTGTAACCTTTTTTGTTTAAAACTGGGAAACCAAACCATTTTTTTCCCAAAATAAAAATTAAAAAAATCAATTTCTGTAGACAAATCTCTAATTCTTACATAAGAGATGCATACATTACCTTTCTCGTATGTTTAAAAGAAGGGAAAATGTTAGGTTTATTAAATTTATATACCATATTTGTACTGCTCTTCCAGGCAAAGTTTTGGATTTGAGTTCTAACACTCATGTAGTGTGTGTAAATTTAATATATTATCGTCCATCTCAATAGGAAAAGTCCTCCAAAAGAAAAGAAAAAAACTTCACATTGTGTACCACTTTTCTCATAGAAATGGAGCCCACTAATACAATGAGGCTCACATTCATTAAAAAAGTGTATACCACTGATATAAATGCAGTAAGCCTAATATTTTCTTTAGGGGAATGCTAACAACCTTTTCTTTTGGACATTCTCTCTTTTACTTATGACAAGTGTCACTTCTCTCTCACTTAAACCAATATTTTAATTACACAAACGAACATTAATTGTATTTTCGTATTTGCCCTTTTTTATTTTTTAAAATAATAAACAATAAAAAAAGGGGTTCTTCAATCACCCAATCCCCACCCCAACTAGCCCTCGCCCCCTCCTTCTCTGGGAAAACCCAACAGTAAACACCCACAACTCATCTCTCCTTCTCCCACCTGCGCAGCCACCCTCACCTCCCACCCCAGCCATTAATTTCATTTTCCCACCACAACCTCGACTCCTCCCCCGCCGATGAAAACCCAACCCCTCAATGTTTGATCTTTATTTATTTATTTTACAATACCTTCTTCTTCACATGTCTTTAGCTAAGAAATAGAGAGCATCATTGTGGATGCTCTAACAAAAAAGTTGTAAAAATTTTGAATAAAAATATTTATTAAGGGTAAATTTGAAAAAGAAAAGTTAACTTGTTTGCTGCATTAACAATATTGTTTTTAGTGTAAGGAATGTGACACATGTCATGAGAAAAATAAAGAATGTCCAAAAGAGAATATTAGAGAGAAAGTTGCTAGTATTCCCTTTTTCTTTAAAAAAAGGGTTAGGCGATTGTTTAGACTACGGAAAAAAAAAAAAAAGGAATAGGCGATTTCTACCAAACTCGAAATGGCCATGTTTCAATTCAATATACTTGCTCCAAAATGCATGGCTAGAGCCTAGACTGACTGAGAGAGAAACACAGTATATAGGCAGGTTGCTTGCGTTATAGTTCATTTTAGCGGGAAAGTAAAGAGGACAGCATCAGCACCGTACACGTGGCTAGGTTACATTAGGGTGAATCCAACTCTTCACCTATCACAATCCTAATCTAATTATTTCGTCGTGTTGTTGAAGTTATTGTGTTGTTTGGCTGTTGACCACTTCACCTTTTGCATGAAAAAAATTGGCGTCCAATCTCTTAGGCATATAAATGTAAAATAATAGTAGGCAATCTAGTTTTTAATGTTCATATAGGTTCAATAAACTTCCATAGAAATGGGAAGCTTAACCCACTTTCATTAAGAACTAAGATTAAGAATCATTAACAACTAAGAAGATCTAATACCAGAAAGACTAATATGGCATGGAATTTGAATAACCACGAGAACAAAATATTCATAAAGAACAACAAATGGGATAGGCATCAATTACACTCGACAAAATTGAAGATAGGCTTTTTTCTTTTGAATTCCCACAAGTGCATCATCTCACAAACAGAGAGGCTATTAGTCAAATATGAAATTCATATATTAAACCATCCCCGGACATCAAGATAACAAATTCTCACTATCCAAGGGAAAATTATCCATAAACAGTTCTAATACCAACAAAATTAAATATCCGATTTCCTTAATGCTGTTCAAAAGTAACAAACTTGGTGTCCATGCCAATTGCTTAACAAAACTGATTCCCAAACCTTCTAGTAATCATGAGCTGAAAGCAAAAAACTGTACCTGTTGAAGACATCAACACCACATTAAAAAGAAACAAACACATGTGAGAGATCATTCTGCAGGATAGAGAATAATAATAATCAAGAATACAAAAGAAACAAATAACGGCGAATAAAATTGCACTGATAACCTGCAAATATGCTTTCAGAAGAACCTCCCATGCCAGCTCCGAGTACAGATTAAGGCATTCATCAAGTCTGGCTTCAAGCAAACTAAACGTTCATCAACTGGCCTTGGTTCAGTATAGAATGCATCAAATGAGGTTGCAAGAGAAACCGGGATAGCCAAAAGATCTCGTGCCATCCTGGAAAGTATAGGATACTTAGCACCTGCGGTTCTCCACCACGTCAATGCATTAAAATCCTGGCTCCAAGGTAAAACAGGTTCTTCCAAATAGTATTCCAAATCTGATTTTTTTGTAGGCTGATTATCCAATTGGATGAATTGCTGGTAGGCTTGCAGCACACCAAAAGTATGATTTTCCTGTCTAGGAGGAGACTCCTCTTCTGAATCTGAATCAGAAGAAGATGATTCGCTAATGAAGTTCTCTTTTTCAAGATAACGGATCACATAGTCATCAAACAATTTGTTAAAGGCCCCCAAAACAGCTGCTACTTGTGAGCTTCCATCCCCACCCTTAACTTTTGAACAAATAAATTCTACATATTTCATCTTAAATCGAGGATCCAGAACTGCACATATTGCCAACAGCAAGAACATGTCGTCCCAATACTTGTCAAACTTTTTCATCATGTCCTGAACTATTGTTGCAATGAAACCTTCTGATTCTGAGGACATTTGGGATAGGATTTCGCGGAGCTCATGAAGGTGATAAAGATAAACATTGGCAGTTAGATGTTTGGTTTGGAATAATGCATTTGACACTTCATATATGCTGTCTACAATTTTGCAAACACCTTCAACAATTTTCCATTCCTCAGGGGATGGTACGTCGTAAGAATCAGTCACATCTTTTGAAGAAAATTCTCCCATAGACCATAACTCAAGAGCTTGTTTTAGGTTAGAACTTGTGAGATACCACAAGGGTAACGATTTTGAAGAATACAGTTCACCAACTCTGTCAATGAGATCTCTAATCTTGCGAAATGCATCCTCAACCATTTGACTGATTATTTCCCCAAAACAATACACATTAAACAGCTGACCACTAAGTTGAAGTTCCTTCTTTTCTTGGACGTGAGTTTTCACATACTCAAACATTTTAGCGTAGCAGCGATCATTACTTGTGGCAAGTGTGGATATCTTGTCCGCAATCTCCAAATCTTCAAGGGACTTAAAAATTCCACAATCTTCAGAGCAATTAACAGAGGGATCGCAGCGACAACGGAAGTAAAGTACCCACTTTCTGAGCTTCCAATTCTCATCAATAAAATGTGCAGAAAGGCATACATAATCATAACAACAGAAGTTACGCACATTTTCATATCCCAGTACGTCCACCGATAGGCTAATCTGTCCATCCAAATTTCCCAAGTATTCTTTAATCCACCATTTCCTTTCCTCATAGACTTTTATGCATTCACTTCTAACCATGCCATAAGTAAGATTAAACAAAGGGTTAAGCCTATTTGCCAACTTTCTAAAAGTAATATGGTTAACCAACTGAGGTGGAAAGTCTACGGAGCAAACAAAATCTGCAAGAGCCCTCAGAGTTTTCTGCTCATCATATTCAACCAGCTTATATCCCAGATTCAGAAAAAACATATCTTCAACCACCTTAAATGGAACTAAACCTACACAGCACATAAACATTGCAAGTTCTCTTAGAGCTTCTTCCATATCATTTTTAGACCCCTCATCATTCTCCTCTATATCTGGATCTGATGGAATGGAATTCCCATAATTGCTACCAATAATACTGCCTTCAATTCCATGATAAGATTTTCCATTCTTTCCAGAACAAATAGCTTCATTATTTTCAGGAACCCCAGACATATCTATAAAAAAAAAAAAATTATTAGCACCCTATCAACCCCATATTTTGTATAATAAAAACAAAAGTAAAATACTATTGGTAGAATCATGGATACCCATTAACAACAGAGCCAAAAATCTTGCAATGGAATCTTAAAAATGTAAACTTTATTCACCCACAGAACTGTGAACTCAAAACTAACATAACGAATGAAACAATAAGAACAAAATATGCAAAAATGACCATGTTGGTATATTATAGACGTGAAAATGACAGAATAAGCCGGAACCAGGAAAAAACATAAATAAAAAACAAGATAAGAAGCATAACAAAATGACACTTTTTGCTTCTTTCAAATATTCATTTTCTGAAGAAAATAAAATAACACAAAGTAAGTTGAAGCCAAACCTCGTTTGGAATGAGTTGCCTAGAGGAACTGAGGAAAGAGAAGAGGAGAAGAAGGGAATTTGGGGCGTTGTATCTCTTATGGGAAGTTGAACAGAGTGAGAGAGATAAAGAGTGTATGCTAATGCTTCATGTTAGCGGGAAAGTAAAGAAGAACAGCATCATAACCGTACGCGTGGCTAGCTTATTAATAAGATGTCTTTTCGTTTCTTGTTTATCTCTCACCCCCACGTTTCCCACTGTAATTTTTCTGCGTACATCATTTCTCTTTTCAACCTGTCAATTGGTTTACTTTTTTTCTTCTGATGGACGTCAATGATTTGGTTAAATAAAAAAATTTGGTTGATAAATTAAGCAAGCAAGGCATCTCCAGTGCTAGAGGATTCAATTGATTTTTTTTTCCCTGTATATATCTCGGACTCAGACTAAAAAAGTTTTTTTTTTTCTCCAACCATGCCTCAAAACAATTTTGTGTGTAATTTGCTTTGAGTTTATTTTGATTTATGTGATTTATTGTTCTCAACATTTTAATCTAAAAACTTTCAAATTTCAAACACAAAATTTTAATACATTAAATACAAAAGAGAAGTAGATAAAAGATAATATTTAAGTCAACGGACATATAGTCTAGTGAAAAAGTGCACCCCTAAGATTACAACTTTCAAAACAACTTAACAGTATGTATGAGAAAAGCCCCCTCCCCAGTGGCGGAACCAAAAAATCTTCACAAAGGGGGCACCTCATATTTTGAAATATTTTTTTTACAGTGACAACCAAACTAATTACAAAATCCCTAGTTTTAATTTATATCCTTCATTATTTTACTTGTTATATTAACTATCTACTCATTATTGATCCTAGCAAAAAATCAAATGAAATTTACTTTATAAAAATACTCACAAAGAAAATTTGAACGATAATTTATCACTATAAAATCAAGAGTCGGAGCAATAAGAGATATTGAAAGGGTAGCAATGATAGTGAGAAGGGAAAATAAGAGAAAAATACGAAGAGGGAAATAAAATTTGGTTAAGAAAAGTATGATTGTATTAAGAAGAGAGTTGAGAGGGGACACATGCCCACCTTGTTCCTTAGCTTCCTCTGCTGCCCTTACCTTAATATCGTTTGTATATGTTAAAAAAATCGATTAAAAAAAAGATAACATTTTATTGTTTTTGTTTTTGGGGGAAAACAACTATTATAATTTTTGGAATACTTGAATGAAGGACACGTGATGGCCAACAAAGGGAACTGTCTTACCTGAAAAAGGAAAAAGACAAAAGAAGCAAATTCAAATGGTGGCCGTTGGATCTCAACAACCACAGCTCCCTCTTCCTGAAGCAAGCCACCGAAGTTGGGCTCCGTCGGACCGTAACACCTAGGAGGGGCTTGGTCTCAAATTTTGGACCCTAAATATCTGAGTTGATGAAGTTTTTGGGCCCAAATTCACAATATTTGGGCTTAGTAAAATACAATATAATAGTTTGATTGATTCTGTACTTGAACAATAAACAAAACAAGAAATATCACGGGCCACGGAAAACAAAAAATAAAAGTTAAAGAACCTTCATTTTTTGAGCTGGGTGTTTTTTCTGATCAAATAAAAAGGAAAGGAAAGTCGCTGACAAAATCTAGTTTATTTTCAAGGCTGACAATTGACAAAAACTCCTACGTAGTAACTTGCATGCAGCAAAGATATGAAAACCAAAAAGATTACAGCTTTATAATTGAACAGGTGAGGTTTTAACTTTTGTTTGAAGGCAATTCATATGCTACACTACACCATACATTAAACAGGGTGCCCAACCACTAGGATTTTACTTCCTAAGCCTATCCGTCACCTATAATATATCATGATGCTCATACGGGACCAGATCTACAGCTACTGTGGGATCTTAAACCAATCGGCTTGATCACCTTCAGTAATTTCTGTTCGTATACATTGACTATTCTAAGACATATACATGGAAGGTTCAAACCTGTACATATTTAGGAGAGTGGTATCTATAAATATAAAAAAACCTATGGATGTGTAATTGAAGCTACACCGTTCATATCCATGCCCTACAAGGTCTTTGTCACTTGTCCTTGACATGGCTTCTTATAAAAAACCTACACAAACAACCTCTTCATTGTTGTAATCTGCAAAGATTTCTGAACAAAATTGCATATTAATGTCATTAAATATTTGAATCCATACACACATCAATATAACTGCAATACATTCATGCAACGATCACAAATAGAATACCTGTCAAACGGTGAGAACATCTGAACATGCAGGCTGAAACCAGAAAAAGAAACACCAATAGTCGGAATTCATGACCTGACCCACAACAGAAATCCCAAAAACCATATTTCCCCAAGGGCAATGATCTAGAAATCAATTGCTGCTGCTGCTGCTGCCAAAAGTTGAACTACGAGGAATTGATGTAGGCACCTGTCGGGGCGACAAGACACTAGCCCCTTCTTTTGGTATAGCTTCAGCGCTGGCGCTATCAAACATTGGTGCATATGGAATTGTCACACTCTTTTTCAGCATTCTCTGAATTAAAGCAAAGTTTTTCATTGTAAGGTATCCAGAAGAATGCCGCATAACAAAACTATTTAGGAAGAATATTTCAAACTTTAGTAACTTGTTATATGGGTGCAGCGAATGAGCCCCCAAAAATAAAGTATTTATCAGCTACGCCAACAACAGATCATTAATAAATGACTCAAGACAAACTTACCATATGCAATCCATTTCAGAAAATTTTACATTCTTGTCGAAACTTTCAATGCAAGGGGATAAAACATTTTAGAATTTCATTTTTAGTTTGCAGGTATAATTTTAGCATTCTATGGTCAACCAACCTTGACAAAGATAAAAGTCAATGCAATAACCTGACACTGCAGAGCTCAAAGCGATGGCATTAAACACTAACCTTTGGTTTGTTTGACCCATAAGTGTTCATTGCTCGTTCAATCGAGGAGTACACCTCAAGAGCCTGGGGGGTATCAGGGATGCATTTTATGACTCGAACTTGTTCCCTCACCTCAGTTGATTTCTCTTGTAAATAAAGAATGACCCTTGAAGGTGGGGCTTTTGGGTGGTCCTTTTTTCCATATGACTTTTCCATTATGACCAGGTCATCCCAAAGTACATCCCACAGTACAGAACATGGATCCCTAGCCGGGTTGAACTTCCTCTGAGCTACGGTGAAGGGTTGCTGAATGACAAAAAATACAATGTCATTGTTTGGTGACTTTTGAGTATGGTGTATAGCAGATAGGAGGGGAGGGATAGAAATGATTCTAATCCAGCTAACTTACTTGCAACAGTATCAATCTTCGATGAGTGACTAGAAGAATTTTTCCTTTGCGGAGTACAAAGTGATCTTCATAAGCATCTGATAAGGCAAACTTCCCACGTACTTTAAACAGATCAACCTGGAGGAAAAATGAACCTGATTCTGCCAGCTGCAATATAGCCTTCATGACAAAAGAAAAATAATTAATTTTAGCTACTGAATACAAGTAGATTATAACCAAACAAGACAGCAAGCTGGATATCAACCAACAAATAATCATACAAGTAGATTTACTTAATTTAAGGTTGAAGAAGATGAGAAAGTATGGAATATGAAGGGGTATCAACCATAACTTTTCATTTTATGTTTAAGTTGGGAGTAGAGTGAGCAATAAAAGGGGTATCAATAAAACCAGCCCATGCTCAATAAACATAAAATTTCCAACATAAAGATTTTAAAGAAAGTCAAACAACTAGTACCTGTCCCTGTGCCTTGTCCCCATCATATGGCCGAATTAAATTATCACCACCAATAACACGAGGCAATCGTCTGCGGAGCAGTTGCTCATCAGAAGTTATAGCTGATGCTATCTTCATTCTCATCGCATTGGCACCCTCGGTAGTTTTTGACAAAAGATCTAGAACCCCACTCACTGGTTGTGCAGCTGCACCTATTAATCCTTTCCCAACACCTTGCACAAAACCCTCAACGCCAGAAGTTTTTGCACCTTCAAGCGGCTTTGTTAATATTCCAGTGACTCCTCTGAAGAGGCCTTTTGCCAGTGCTCCACCACCCTCTCTAATAACATCACCAAAGTCCTCCACGCCCTTGCTTTCCTGCCAAAGTAAATTTTTTAAATAAATTGCAGACATTGAGATTCATGTGTAGAAATTGCAATGAGCAAGAGATCGAAAAGTACAACACAAGGAGAGTATCGTAGATTGCACGGGTTGTTTTCATGTGCCAGACCATATACGAACAAATTAATATAAAAATGGTTAACTAAGAAATCAATGTACTAAACATCTATCAAAAGATCAAACTAAAATTTTAAAATCTGCTCATGGCACAACAAGAATCCAATGCAAATCCGGACAATCTCATCACAGGGTGGTCATGGTCCAGCGATAGAAAGCCTTACATAATGACCAAGGTCCAAAATGAGCAAATTTTAAAAACAATTTTAGTCACTTTGCAATAAGAATGAAAAGGTTCCAGTTTATTCCTCTAAAGCATCGCACGTATTGATAAAGTTTGTCAGTTTTACAAGTCCCAAAAGCTTAAGTGATTAGGATGTGGCCATCAATCGTTTTATAGATTCATTACCCCTGGCATGCAGGTCTCCTACCACCATTAAGCCCAATATGTGGAATTCAACTTTATAGTGGAAAGATGCAATCAGAGACTCAAACTCAGAAACTCCTGCTCACATACCGTGATAAATTTTTTTCGTTTACAGTCCCAAAAGTTTAAGTTAGCATATGGGCCAATAATTATTTATTATTATTTTATCTCCTAACATGTATGATAAAGTACCAACTAAAAATTTGTAACGTATGATAAAATAATCAGTCCACAGGCCAAAAGAAAAGAACTTTGGCAACTAACGATATCCAATTTTAAGCAATTATGTGTAAGTATATTAATTCAAATGACAAACTCTAAAGCAAACCTGTCTCTGTCGGCTTTGAATAAACTTCTTATCAAATGATAAGGCAGCCATGCCCTTGCTCATATGTCCAAGTGCACTACTTGCATTACCCAATATATCAACACCGGATAGCAGTTGAAGAGGTTGGCCTAGGAGATCTTTTCGAATGTTTGAAATAGCAATACTAATCATTGAACTCTGCCTCATGCACACGTTCTCATGAAACCTTTGATTTATCCTCACCTGAATAACGAATGTAAATATATTGTGTTAAATGTACTCTATGAAATATATGATGCAAGAACAGTCCATGTATATATTGCAAAGTCAGATGAAGAGTTTATAAGTATGCGATGCAAAGCTAAAAGTCATCTACGATCTACCAAATACATATTTCTAAGTATGTTATCCCATAATAAAGCATTCAACACCGAGACTTTGATAATGAGCCTTCACATTCCAATTACTTAGGTCCAGACAAGATATTCTGGGAGGAATTCCAGAGAAGAAAACCTCAAGAAATAGGAGGAAGAATCCCAACACTTACTGGCATATTCTCAGTGTTGCCCAATGCAGTCATCAAAGATGCCCAAAAGCCAAGAACACCTCTTGGCCTTTGACTTGGTGACATAGCCATTGACACTTTGAATCGAACCTCTGAGATGCTAAGAACTCTGCAAATAAAGGTACCATAAATTAAGGGAATTACAACTAAATGTAGCAAAATACAATGATATGCCAATTTTGAAAGTCCTTGCATACCCAATTTCAATGATTGGATCAACAGAAACAGCAGTTGTTTGAGTATCATACAACCGACTAAGGTTGACCTGCTGAATCATTTCATGAATGCGCCAGATGATAGGTTCATGAATGTTTATCAAAAAGGCAGAGTTCTCAGGTCCCTGAATAATCAGTAGACATATAGTTAAAATAAATTGGGGGGAAACAGGAAGTAAAAAAAATCAGAAATCTTCTTCTAGGTAATGAGAACTTTCTTGTACTTACATGGAGACCAATATATGGATAGACACACAGATCTAGCGACCCATTGGATTGCATTGTGATTGAAAGTTTCAAGATATAGTCAGTCTCTTCCCCAACTCTCTGTGGCCTAAAAAGAACCGGCGTTGGAATTAATGGCAACTGGTTATCCAATTGTATCCCACGCATTCTAAGTTTCAACCTGCAAACAGGACAAGAACACAATTCCTGAATTAATAATTGTCAATCATAAGAGATAAAAATACAATTCAACAATAGCATCCCAAGGGGCCTCAGCCTTTGTCTAATTAAGTAGCCAATTTGTAGGTAATCCATAGGTTGGTCAGTTGGAGAGTAAATTAAGCTAAGTTTACACTTCAGAATTGTGATTCTCATATACATCTGCTAACAGGAAACAACCACAAAGCTGTCTGTTGAGACTTACATGGACCGCATAATATGAAAGCCTGTCACCAACTATTGGCCTCCAGTATACTGTAAATCTTATTTTACTAAGTAAGACTCAATTTTAAGTGAAAATGAAATGTATCGAAGCGTATACATGGAATGTGAAATATTTCATGAAAGATTATATCTAACTGAAAATAATATTCATCAATGCGCATTGGTGCATTATAAACAATATAGTATCAATGCTTTGATTCTTGCTTGGTCCAGATTTTTCAGTCCCTAGGTGATATGATTGTTTTCTATTTTCTATTTATGCTAATAAAGAAACTATCAATAATAAAAATGAAATTGTAAAAACAGAGGGCAAAGTGTCTACAGACCTAAAATTCGACTAGCAACATTTATTAGCAAGACCAACAGAAAAATACAACAGTAGATATCATTGCGTAAACACTCCAGGTCTCAATTGTCTAATAAATTAAGCAAAGAAAAAAGGCAGCAGAGATTTACTTGGATCCATTGACTAATAAATTAAGCACTTTGTTCTCTAAGCCATCAAGTCTCAATTGAAAGCAAACTTACCGACTGATTCCAGAGCCTAAGCCAGTTGAATATGCAAACAGAAGATTCTGAACCGAAAGGTAGAGAATTTCTTCGGGTGTATGGTCAATAATGGATATCCCAAGCTCAGCTAGCTCAATGATAACATGAAATTCACAATCAGAGAGAAAAGGTGATTGTTGCTGTATAGAAAGTTGAGACAAAAGTGATGACTGGCTTCTACTCAAAACTCCAGCAGGTTCACTTTCTGGCATCCAGTCACTGATCTTAATGACATTCACTTTCTCTTCTTTTATTACAGTAACACGTAGAGCTTTAGAAGGTCCACTTCCCACGTGAATAGGTTGGTGATCAGAAATCTCATCAATATCATACTTCCCTGATTTCAATGGGTCTTCCCCCTCTACCAGGATTTCTAATAAACGCCTTCTGCCAAGATCTTCCCATAAAAAAGAAACTGCTGTATTAGGAAGAAGAAAGTTCCACGAATCACTAGTACCATCCACTTGCCGAATTCGGATGGGTAGAAACATGGAACGATTTTCAACCCTGTTGATAGAAAATTATCAGCATTGGACCAAGAAACAACAAACACATGTATACAAGTAAAGAAGAAGAAACTAGTACATATGATTTTATTGTACTGCAATAAGAAGACTTCCATGTTAATAGACACAACTAGTTCAAGAAATTTTTCCCAAAATATAAAGTCAAAAACAATTCTTTTGTTCTTATGATAAATACACTGCCATCAACATCATCTTTTTTTATTTCACAAACTTTCACAAGAGATAGTAAACTGTGACCTGTAAGGACTCAAGGAAGAGTTCGGACGGAAAATAACTTCATAGCTTGAATTCTTTGCTCCACTTCTTACAGCTATTCGAAACTGAAGTTGTTCATTTCCAGTATCCTTCCTCATGCAAACACGCATGATACCTTCATTACAAACACTAAATGGTGCACTCCATTTGTAACCATCCACCCGCAACTGAAAAGAAAAATAAACCCCACATAGGAGTCAGACGATGTATGCTATTCATGATAATTATGTGAATATGAAATATTATTAAACTTCACTGACCTTCAACAATTCAACTTTGGCACAAGACTGCCAACAGAAGGGTTTTGGAGAATCTGTGGGATGAATCCATGCCACAGACTGAGAACCACACTGCTGCAGACACAGGCTGGAACCAACTCTATTAATAAACAAGCTGTGGGGCTGGAATTGCACAACCTGAATATCAACCATTAAGAAATTTTTTTATTAATGAAAAATATATATACATACCTATATCAATGAAACTTAACAAACGCATAGCTTATGACTACCACCAAGTACGAAAAAAGCAACTATAGTTTTTACAAATGAGTAAAACCCTCCCCATGCAATGATCCTCCTGTTCATTCTAAACATGCAAATGGCCTGCTGACCAGAATCTTTTATCATATTTTTTTGGGCTATGGGTCATCTTATTTTCCTAAAATCAGATCTATAGACAATATTTATCAGTCTAATTTGGCAAGTCCATCATCACATTTTTGCAGTTCCTCAGAGGAGAAACATTAAAGATTTAAGTCACAAGATATTAAAATCCAACCTTTGTTCTGTCTGAGGTCATGTTCAGTCGCGCTGAAAGCTTGTAATAAGATCCATCTGAACTGAATGCTTTGACATCAATCCTTTCCTGGAAATGAAAATTCAAGAAGCATCATATGATCGAGAACAAATTTCAGCAACTCCGAAGCAATAGTAACTAAAAGGAGAAAGAAGAAATATTAGAAGCCAATTTGATGTTCTTATAGTCACCTTCTTTTCCAGCTCAAAAAGAGATATCCCAGGACTGTATATTTCTGAATGACGAATGGCAACAGAAAGGCCCACTCGTGAGGACAGATATACATCTTTTTGAGATGGAAACAGCGAAGCCCCACTGCGGCTTGCATAATCTTGTGGAGAAAGCATATTAGGAACAGGACTAGTGTCCTCAATAACTTCAAGTACTTGAATGTTTCTCCTAGTGGAAGAAAGCTTCCTGTCCATAGAGTTTGTAGGACTTTTCAAGGCTGTTTTTGCAGACTTGACTCTAGAAGGTATTAGAGAGTCTGTATCTGCATTTTCTAAAGGTTCTACTTCCACCACTCGATATGCCAAGGGAATAGATGAATCATTCGTGATCCAATATGGAACAAAAAACCTTATTGTTTTGGGTGCAACAGTGGTCCCTCCCATGTCACGTTCAATACTCACGCGCAGTCTCCTGTAAAGATGAATGTAATGGAGATCATGGATATGATAATTGATATAAAAAAAATTCTTCATACTAATTACAAGAAGTCTTTTTATTTTCCAATACGTACAGATCTCAGAAATACCAATAAGACATCATCCTAACACATTTGTAATGGCACACAGATATAGCGGAAAAAAAATATGATGAAAGATCATATATTTATTTCCCTTCACTTCCAAATATTTCCATTTGCAAGTGCCAAAGAAGAACGGATGTATTGTTTGTTTGTTTTTTTTTTGAGAAGAAACAAAATTTATTAAGCAAAAGAACACGGAGGTGGATAAGGCAACCACAACCGAAGAACAAAGACAAAACAGAAAGAAACAAACAGCACCAACCCCTCCCAAACTAACACGGAGGAACAAAACCGAAAAACCACAGAACAACACACCCCCCAACCCTCATTTAACAGCAGCTGCCATATCCCTCATAATTGTGGAATAAGAGTAGTCTTTAAAATCTTTTGTAACAGAAGCCCACAAAGCTGCCCAGTACATAACTCTATCCCAAAGATCGCTCACTCCCACTCCCTTATAGTCTTCAAAGATTCTCCTATTACACTCCATCCAAATGTTCCAGAAAACAGAGTGGACCAAACAGCCCCATAAGGTTGAAGCGCGCTTCCCCGATCCCCAAACCACAAAGTCAGAACAAAGAAAATCAGAGCACCCTTTCAGAATCACCCAAACAGTCCCAACCTCCCTCCACAAGAGCCCCCAAAGACTCAAGGAAAAAGGGCAATGTAAGAAAAGGTGGTCCACACTCTCCTCACAAAGCTTACATAACACACACCAATGAGGAGACAGGTACATAATCCACATTATGAGAGTGACAAATTTAATAACCATTTCAATGGCTCCGAGTTAGTGACAAAGCCAGAACTGTATCCCAGTGGGGGGGAACTTTAATAGTAATAGCAAATATCAATTGAAAATTACAATATGAAAAAATATTCGGTCCACATCCTAAATCTTAAACTTCTAGAAACAATGGTAATCCCAACAAAATCAAAAAAGAAAAAAATTTAACATAGCACAAGAGGGGGAGACTCTGAGTAATCCTTACAACTGAAACCCTCTTTTTATTTTTGGGTCAAATATAACTGAAGGAAAATTGAAAATTACAAGTTGGGATCCATAGTGGTAAATAATATGAATCGAACTACATCCTAGCAGCTTGAGCTTTAGTGAACATGGGAACAACAGCAAAACAACATAATTTAAAACAAATTTTAATAAACATTTTTCTTTGGAACCACAAACCTTCTACTTTTCTGGTGAACCATCCAGAATGATGAGACATGGTCATTGGAATAAAGATTCAAAACAAGAACGGGGTCCTGCCAGAAAAAACCAACTATATTTATTAAACTCACAATGGTGTATAGATATATAAAGTAAGTCACTTGTATTTAGACAGAGCTACTTACCTTCTCCAGAACCCAACCACCCTGAACAAACAATGTAAGATATAAGGGTTTCTGAATGTCTGCGGAATATATATGAACACCCCCACGTGAAGAGATCATACCATGCTGTCGTTCAATGCATTTTCCATCTTTTGTTCTTTCCCAGATTGTGAATTCAGCCGGACAGGGAAGTCGATTTTCCAACTTCATAGGAGAGTTGACAGATATTCTCCAATCATAAACAGGTGCATTCAATTCAGTATGAAGAGCTGAGGCATCTGCCCCAACACTAAGCCAAAATTGTTTATTTATGGTACTAGAACAACACAAAAGTATATCTTTCTTCTCAAGCTGATTCAACCTAAAAGTAACATTAGGCATCTTATTTTCCTGCTTTGAAGTATATTGCCGAGAGAGTGCAACCTGATCTATAAGAGTCAGGTCCTTTCCATATGTATAACCAGAACCCACTGCCACGACAGAACCCCATGAATATGGAGGCTGAGGGTCATCAACAGAAGGACAAATTTGTAAGCACTGGTCGGAATCATTTGATGTACTTCTCCAAGGTAAAACAAAAGAACCTCCAGGATTTATGTTATCACTTTTTCCTAAAGAGGAATCATAACCTCGAATCCGAGAAGCATGACAAATTGAAAATTTCAAGTTAACATCAGTCTCATTTACAACTGTTGCAAGACCCCTGAAAATTGCATGCTTCTTGCCATTTTTCAGGACAACTTCCAGTGCCATGAAATCATTCTGTAGTGATTTGGGGACAACTGACAATGGAAGCAATGACCGAATGCTCTCCCAAAGACCATCCGGGCCAAGACCAACAGAGAAACCTATGTCTCTATCACTTGCATTTTCAGGCTCTTGATCTCTTTGAAAAATTGGAGTTGTTTTCCTCTCAAAATAAGAAGTTGAAACCAACAGACATCCACATTCGTCCATGTCATCAAGATTGTTATGTTGAACCTTCAAAGTACAACATCATATAAGCATGAAAAGAACACCCAATTCCACAAACAGTACATGTGCACAACTGACGTCACCAATCAATGCAAAAATAATGTGAAATAAGAAAGCTCACCCTCCCCCTTAGCGGATATGATACTACGCTCTGACTATCATGACCTTGATTGAATACCCTCACGGAAGCTATTTTCCTCAACATATTTGCACCTTGCCCAACAGAAAATGAGAGTGCACCCACCACTTCACCTGTATTTTTGTTTTGAGACCATAAACAATGCATGAGAAGTCTGAGTCTAAATGATTATTTATTTGGTGGGAAATTGCAAAGAAAGGAGGGTAAATAACCATAAATATGTAGTTTCAGCACAAAAAGACCTGAAAGTGCTGACAAAAAAAATTAAAACAAGAAACAACCCAAAAGAGAACAATCATGATTCATTTGTTACGCACACAGGATTAATAAAAGGAACTGCAAAAAAAAAAAAAAAGGCAGTTACAAAGTGGAGCTGGTATTTGGGAACAGTATCAGAGCAGCAACAGATAGGTTATGAGAGAAGTTCCTATGATTATGAACATACAAGATGGTTACATGTAGTAAGAACCATGGAAGATATTCAAGATGTTGGAGATTTCATTCCCCTCTTGAGTGTAAGGTTTACTAGTTTTAATTTAAATAAGCATGTGAATCAGCAACCTAAATGTAAGAATCAAAAAGTGCGGATGCGAGTTCACAAGAAAGAAAGGGGTTGCCACATACCCTTTCCTGCTTTTGCTGCAAGGTTTGTCACCTCCACTTCCAGTTTAGCTGGTCCCTGCAACACTTACACACTCAAGCTCAGAAATTTAACACTCAGAATATCAAGTCTAAATGCTTGCTAATGCCATCAACAGTGTAACTTAATTAGTGGCGTTCAATGTCTAAGGTTTAGCATAATCTGATGAAATTCAGAATTTTGGGCTGCGTTTGGTTCATGGGAAACTATATGGGGATTGATTTCATATCAATTCATTTCTGTGAACCACACGGGGCCTTGAGGTATAAATGCAGTTTCTCTAATACATAAACACAGAAGACGAAACTTAAAAATTATCACCTTCTTCAATGTGTATTTTTATAATTTGTTTCAGTGATCTTTCTAATTATTCTTGCAATATATATATTGCATTGTATGGAGAAAAATCAAGGAATCCTGTCACATAATTGATGGTTGCCTTCCGAGGAAAATGTGCGTCAAAAGTAGAAGATAATAAATTTTCAGATACCTTCCGAGGAACTTCAAATATGAAAAGTTCATTCCATTCCGCCTTGCCTTCAGTCAAGTTATTGATTTTCGAAAGTGCAGGCTTAACACATTTTGTCCTGGCACTTTGAGGAAAGAGTTTTTGTTGATCTGTCGGCTGACTATCAACAACAAGGCGCAAAGCACAGAAGAAGTTATGGCTGTTGCCATCATCTACAATAGGTAAATCCTGCAAACAAAAGCATCAATCTTAACTCCTGAAAGAAGGAAACAAAATGATACATAATCTTAGGGTAAGAAAATAGATAATCTAACAACATTTACAACCTTGGCTTCATGAATCTGAATAGCAACATAATAGCGCGCTTCCTTAGATTCATCTGCAACATTGAACCTGTCAGAAAACCTTGGAGGTGGCACCCATATAGAAATACAATCACCATGACGCAACCGATCCACTGCATCTGTATTTTCTTCAAATTTTTTCAGATATAAATCACACCCAAGTTTATTCTCTACAATCACAGTCTGAAAGTCATCTTCATCCAATGCAGACAAAGTCTGATCCTGTTCACATACACCACCAGCTTCCTGCAAAGATGATTGGTGTTCAGATTATAGTTACTGCACTCCTCCCCACACAACACCCCCCCAACCCCCAAACCCACCCCCGAATAAAAAAGGAAAGCATTGTTATACAACAAATCATCACTAGTATTACCTCATTTATCTTCATTGCTTTCTGTTCAAGTTCTAATTGTCTTCTCCATGAAAGAATGCTCCCTATAAAAGTTTCAAGGTTTGCAGCACTGACATTTAAATTAAGGATACTGGTAGCAGCAATACGCATTGTCTTCCCAAATTTTGAGGGCGAGTGTACATTGGTGTCATATGTTTCAAACCTTGAAAAAGCCAAGAAAAATAATTCTTGAATATTACAAAAAAATCAAGTAAACTGTATTAAGACCAAATAGAAAGAAACAATATAATACTTGAATATTCCATCAAAAGGTTCCACAAGTGGCTCCCATGCTTCTAACTGGGTGTTGAAGGTTGATGCAGCAATAGAGGAGATCAGTACTGCATTCATAGCCTCCAGTCGACCATGTGTTGCAAGCTTGATATTGGTGATTGTCGTGTCAAATAGTGGTGTCATCTGAAAGATCCAAGTTACTAAATAAAATCTACAAACATTAACGGTAATAAGAAAGAGAACCATCTTTACATCAGACTGCAGACTTAGGATGTGTTTATAAGACATACCATTCCACATAAGCTGTCTAGAACAGTTAAAGAGAAGCATCTTAGCTTCACTTCTGCAGTTATGTTTTCCCTAGCCTTTGGCTTCATGGAATCACCAATAGCATAAGCCAATCTGCTTGACGGTTTTTTCAGATCAGCCCGTGCAAGAAAAGTTGATGCCTGCAAAAACAGAAGAGAGCCCTAAATTATGTAAAAACTTGTAATCTTGTGACACAACCAACAGAATAAGCTAAATACAAACACCTTATAATAAACTTCCTGTTAAGATAAAAGTTACTTTTCACGGACAACTATACCAAACTTCAGCTATGGCAGCTGCATGTGTACACGCCAGATTCAGACTGAGAGAACTGAATATTCATCTTAACATGTTTTGGCTTCTGGCTGGATTATTTGGATGGAAAGAAATAACAAGAAACTTGATGACACAGCCAGGAAGTGGACTTATATGGGACAGAATCAGATATTTAGCTTCGTTATGAACATCACTGTCAAAGCAATCTAGGGATACTCCTTTTAGTGTCATTAGGTGAGAGATTTGAGCTTAATGTGACTTAATTTCTTGTAAAGCCTGTCGCCATCAGTACTTCTTTCTCATTAAACAGAAGTTCATGTTTCTGAACAACCCAAAAAAAAAGAAAGACCTAACCTGATTTTCAACTCTCCAAATGCTCCAGCATTGAGATCCCTTAGAAGTCGAAGATCTTGAAATTGGCACCTCAAGAATATTAGCTTGGTTAACAAGATCCATCCTAGGGCAACAAAACGTATCTACACATGGGGCTTCATCCATTCTGGAGACTATGCAACCAAGAGAAGCATAACCAGGTGGAGCAAGTGGGTACCAGAAGAAGACTTCATCCAAACCTTTGCCTACAACATGTGCAACTTTAGTAAATTGCACGGGTTTCGCAGATACTTCGGGATCATCAGCCTTAAAAACTATGCCCACAGCTGGTGGCTCTAAGCTGAAAGAATGAACACATGATGGTCAATAAAAAATACAAAAAATAAATCAAATGACTAAGACTGATAAAGAAAACTGAGAGATAAAATTTTCTAACCCTTCGGTAATGCAATCACCCATTATGGCATAGCCTCGACGCGCAATGGGTCGCCATATTGAGACTGGTCGGCGGAGGTCACTACCCTTGTCCCACCAGATTCTCTCAAAGTTAGGGGTCGACATATAACAATTATTTGCCTTTGAAAATGATCTGACAATATCCCATCCAGAAGAATTTCCAGTCTGGTTTCTGGTTTGCTGACATCCAGAGCTATGATCAACAGCCAAATTTGAGGCAGATTCTTTAGGAGAAGAATGATGCCGATTCCAATTCCAAAGAAGAAGATGACTGAGGTTACAACAATTGTTTTTGGAAGGGCATTCAGCAGAAGAAGAGGCATGAAATGATCCAAGAACATTTTCTACACGCCAGATGCTAAATCCAGATGCAAATTGAGGATTTGACGGAGAGCAAAATAAGCATTCTGAATATGTTGTTGACGTTACAAGATCAGAACGAATGCAATAAACAATGTGATTAGTTGGGGGTTCTTTCCCAATATTTGCTATACAACCCAACGCTATGTATCCTGGTGGTGCTACAGGCATCCAAAGAGAACAATCACTACCAACATCAGAATCACCCCCACCAAATCCTTGAATAGCAGAGAACAAGCCTATGAGATTGAAACCAATTGGCTTACGCACACGCCCATATGCATTACTCACTGCCATTACTGCCTGTGAAGGAGGAATTGGCCTGAAGACATATCACAAAAACCCAAAATAACTAAATATAGCATCTGAACACACATAATAGAACTACACGAGAAAGCATCTTACCAAAATAGAGCGACATTTAAAAATAAACTAAATACAACAAGCTACCAAGCTCTACCCTAAACCATCCATATATTATTAATTAGTTCATCTCATTTAATTATTCATTTCAAATGCAAATCATGATTTGTATTATTGTTTACACCATTATGCATGCACTATCTATTTTGTTATTAAACATTTTTTTATTAAAACTCCTCAGAGTACTAATTCCACATGATGAAGGAACATCAGCATATGCCTGGCATGTTTCTACATACTGGCAACCTAAAACAAAGAGATATTTTTCTCAAGACTGAGAGATTGACTTGTACTTTTGTTGTGAAAGGAATGAAACTTATATTAATATCCACTCAAAAAGTACTGTGGAAAAGAAGTCCACCTTCACATTCGGAACCACGAAACATACAGGCAAGATCCAATCCATCTTTAACCTTAGACAACTAATCCTAACTTATTACTGCCTTCCAAACTAACCGGATTAACTTATACTCCTGATATGTACATTACCTTCCTTTCTAATTTATTACCGCTTGAGAGCCTCTGCATAAATCATAGCATACTTCTTGTATTCTTTGATAACTAGTACCCCAAATAAGAATATGCAGCATGGAACAACATTCTTTGATAACTATTCTTGTCAAATAGGAGCTTTTAGTTTCATATCTGTTGATGTGAACTGCTTGTCTACAGATTGCTATTTCCATTTCATTAATAAAATTCTATTTCTTCTCAAAACAAAAAGTCCATCAAATTCTACCTTGATGTCACACAATCTCCCAATATAACATAATTTGAAGGTGCTCGAGGCCTCCAAAAGGTAAGGTTGTAACAAGATCCATTTTCTGCACAAATATAGACAAAACTCTTGATGACTAACAGGAAAGCAACACT
This sequence comes from Prunus mume, assembly GCF_000346735.1. The sequence continues at coordinate 33,155,143 of NC_024127.1, forward strand.
CATGGAAAAAATAGTACAGGTAAGATATCAAATTGCTCCAGTTAATCTGATGAAAGACCTTTTGGGGACACCCAAATTCGATCAAAATTGGTACATGCAACCAAGGGCATAGGATTTCCAAATTGCAATGCTGCTGTTGCCTGGCTTTGCAAATTAAGTATAAGGGAAACAACACTCAGTGAAAGATGGAAGCAAACATCAGTTGATAACAAAGACATATTTGTTTTGTCCTTAACAGAAGTGTAACCCCCAGATATATCTACTGGATCAAGAACAATAAGACCAGAACCAGCCTCAACTGTAAGATCTTTCACCAGGGCTCGAATCCAGGTATCATTTTCTTTAGATGCATACCTGTTAGATTAACAGGTTATATAGCTCAATTAGTTCAAATTCTTTTACCACTACAATACTACGTTGAAATACTTTTAGAATATAAGTGGTAAATTTCCAGAATGCAAGCTCTCAAGAGTATCATTTATGAGAAGAGCGAGAGCAAATGGAGATGGAAAAGAATACATATATACATGTATGTGTGTGTGTGTCTATAATCAACCCAAAAGCTGCCAAAGAACTGAGGCAACTACAATTCACATATGCATTTTGTCTTAAGACATATCAGCCACAACAAATATAGGTGGAAAGAACAAAAAGGAAACATTACCTGAAGATGGAAAATCTAGAACTAAATCACATATGATTCAAAGAACCAAAAGCAGGGAAACAACATCATTTTTTTGGGATAATTGTGGAGTCAATGGATGAACTATGCCAATAAATCAAGACTTTGGGCTTCTCTATTTGGCCTTAAGTTTCTCCTGATTTCTGGACTGCCCTTCTTTTTCTTGAACATGGATTCGGAAGCTGCTGTGTCTTGGTCATTGAGTGTCAATTGGGTGGTTAATGTTGCTGTTTTTAGGACTGAGTGGTGTTTGTCCGTGTAGTACAGCTATTATGTTTTGCTCTTGTAGGCTGTGCCTAATATCTTTTGTGGACTGCTTGTGCACATCAATTACATCTTTCAATTTTTCAATACAATTAGTTTGTTCCTAATTTTTTTTTTAAAAGGAAAAAGAAAAAGATTTGGTTATCAATCTGTGTAGATCATCAAAATTTTCATAAAATTCTGATCAACACTACACACATACACAATGATGATGAGTGATGATAGCACATTCAAAGAACTGGCTACTGTAGATGGTGGTACCTTAAGTGATGGATGACAATGGGTAAGGTGTTGTGCTGAATCCTAAACAGACATGATGAGGGCACTTTTTAATGTGTTTTTTATCAGTTACAAGAAACAAAATTGTGTGCTTTTAACGTATCAACGCCACATATTGTATTCGCCCTAAATATCATATAGTTATCATAGATATACTAATCAATAAAGATTACTACTGCTTAAAATTGATGCATTAATGATGGATTTATAATTCCCCAGAATTTTACTAAAAATGTCTATGTTTTTAAACGAATATCCATGGATTTGTGCCTATATCAGTACAGATATCTCTGAAATATGCTCACAATAAATCCATCAACATTAATATGTCTATATATATCAAAAATAAAATTCAACTCATATTTGCAGTTAGATTATATTGCACCCTAACTTTTCCCAGGAAAATATAAAATTATTATGTGAAAATAAAATATCATATAGTTATCATAAATATACTAATTAATAAAGATTACTACTGCTTAAAATTGATGCATTAATGATGGGTTTATAATTCCTCAGAGTTTTACTAAAAATGTCTATGTTTTTAAACGAATATCCATGGATTTTTGCCTATATCAGTACAGATGTCTCTGAAATATGCTCACAATAAATCCATCAACATTAATTTGTGTATATATATATCAAAAATAAAATTCAACTCATATTTGCAGTTAGATTATATTGCACCCTAACTTTTCCCTGGAAAATATGAAATTATTATGTGAATAAAATATGACAACTCTTACATGAAGCTAAAATCCAACTTTGCACGGAGAAGCTTTTCACCATATGAATCATCCAGAGAAGACTTTGAAGCATCATAGAAGGTAAACTCAGGAGAAACAACCTAAAAATCATTAAGTACATCAGAACCAGCATAACTACACAAAAGGTTATCAACAAAAGCAAAAAAAAAAGCCATGCTAGAGACATTGACCCCCTTGTACCTAGTAAATAGTACGCCATAAACAGATTTATCATTAAGGGTTAACTGGTGATTTGCCCCCTAAACTTGTACATAGGTTTCGATTTACCCCGTATCATATTTTTTAAGAAAATTACGGACCCGAACTAATTTTTTTCGCCAATTTGCCCCCAGACATCAAAATATGCCACTTCCCATCCATCTGGCCATCAAGTTGGAGGTTACTTTTGTCATTTCACGTCTCCACCAAAACACCAACTTGATGGCAGAATGGATGGGAAGTGGCAGATTTTGACGTCGGGGGGCAAATTGGCGAAAACAATTAGTTCGGGTCCTTAGTTTTCTTAAAAAAAAAGGATAGGGGGTAAAACGAAACTTAGGCACAAGTTCAGGGGGCAAATCACCAATTAAGCCTTATCATTAATAATTTACTTACCTGTGCTTCAAAACTGAAACTTGGGATTGGATCACTTTCAGAATACGAAGAAATATTTGAGGTGTCAGAAGAGTTATGCAAGTATTCCAGACTCTTCTTGTCGTCATCATCAGATGAGGAACTGTCCAGCAACATGATGTCTACACCATCCTCAAAGGATACTGAGTAGCTGCTATCATTACTCAAGCATGTATAATTCCTCAAAAGAGAACCATTCTGATGTATAACAGGAAAGTATCAATCAAATGTTGAAAAATGCAGCAAACTCGAGAAAGAATATACTATACACATGCCCAATACTAAGACATGAGACAAACCACCCAAGAATATATATAAATAAAACAAAGCAAGACTCATGATCACATAATCTCCATCTTCTATAGTCACTTTTCCGGTTTCTATATCCTTGTCAGACACGAAGTTTCTCATTCTTTATTGGAAGACACCAATTGCACGCCATCTAAATAGTAATGAAATCTTAGGCCTGTCTTGATTCTGCATTAAAATAACTAAAAAACCAGCCACAAATATTGTTACAGATGAAGGGGAAGGATCAGTACCTCAATTTTGACATTCATAAACCGCAACCTCTTTCCACGTCCAATTATAATAATGGGTCGAGGCCTAGTTGAATGGAGTTCTTTTGCATCCATTTCCCCACTTAAACAGATGGTCTTTCCACATCCATCATATGTATATTCATCAATGTGTAAAGAATCTGCTATTAATTGTCTACTTGGAGACAGGTGCACCACATCTTCTGTCTGTTTGTAAATAGGTTCAGAGAAAACTATGCTACTGTTTTTACTAATGGGATCATTCTCATGATCCATCACTTCCTCCCTACCAGTTATTGTCCGCAATGCAGGCACAAAAAATT
>NC_024127.1:33158655-33185575 GCF_000346735.1 Prunus mume
CCTAACCACAAATGATTGGGATGATTTACGCCATCTATAGTCCATCAAGAACATTGTTGATACTGGTAAATCCACATGAAATCCAGCATCAGAGTCTGCTCTTCTAAAGCTCCCCTTGTTCAAAGAAAATGGCAAACTTCCAGAAGAAACTTGTTTAGAAGCATCAGTGGATGATCCAAGCATTAAGCGCATTTCAGGTTTTGTATCAGGGCGAATGTCAACCACAGAAAACTTTGGAATGGTTATGTAGAGATCTGTCTCAGACAATGAAGTCATCCGATATGATACCCAAAGACCTTCTAGCTGTAAAGCAGAGAAACAATTACATAAATCCATAACCACATGTTCGGAGAAAACATACCATGTCAGAAAACAACCAACCACTCTTTGTTCAAAATCTTAACACCAAAATAAAAGCTGAAATCTCAGAGAAGCTAAAACAGGACCTAAAGGTTGCTTTCAGCTGTTATCCTACAAGATTGATGCGCTGAGTAGGGGGAAGAAAGCTAAAGTTCTGTGGGGTTGCTTGGTGCATGCAGTGTTCTGGAACTTATGGTTGGAGCGTAACAGAAGAATTTTTTAGAACTACAAGGGCGTGGGGGTGGCTGAGATGTGGGATACAGTGAAGTTTTGGGCAGCGTTATGGGCTTTGGTCACTCCTGTTTTTAAGGATTTGGCTCTCTCTTCTATTATGAGAGATTTGTTAGCGGTTGTGAAGCGATGTGTTGCTCTTTTCTTTTTTCCTGGGTGGCCTTCTTGTTTGTTTTTGTCCTTCTTTCCTTTGTTTGTTTTGGTCTTAAGGTTCCTGTTTTCTTTTGTTTTGCTCTTGTCGATTCCTTATCCACTTGCTTGTTTCTTTGTTTATCTCCTTTGAATTTATAAAGTTTCTATTCAAAAAATAATAATTTGAGAATAAACTTCACCAAAATATAACTGATGTAAATACTCACAGCAATTTGAGCAAAAGGAGACTCAGCATGAATGCCATTATACAACTCCAACAGGGCATGATCGACTACAACCGCCACTATGGTCACAGTTCGTGATAGAAGGATTTGACTATTCATGTTGACCTTATCAACCAGCAGCTTCATTGTATCCTTCGTACCAGATTTGCCACCACGGAAAGTAGGGGGAAGCTTTGGCTCTTCACATAAATTCATGAATGCACAGTCCAGAATGACTTTATATTCTTTGTCAGACATGACAGCGTGCAATAAGCCCACCTAGTTTAAGACAATCAAAAGGACTCAACAAGATGATTGTGACATTCTGCATGCCTGACAGTAAAAATCCAATAAACTGAAAGACTGAAGAACATCAATTCAAAACCTATTTGAAATTCAGGAATGTCAAATTCATGCAACTATGTAGCCGTCTAGAAAGCAAAAACAGTTGAACAATTAAAATAAAGTTAATTAAGAATTTGAACCATATGAAGTGGAATCTAAAAAAATCATATCAAGCTGAATAAGTAAAGACACAAACCATATAACATGTTGTCCCAATCTATTGAATACAAAAAGATCAAGGATCGATCCAAAATGCCCAGAAAGTCCCAAGTATGTTCACCATGTGAAACATTATATTGTTGAACCCCATGTACTTGATATCATCCAATACATGTATCAACTACCAACCACCACAAGATGAACCCTACCCTACCACCCTATGTAAATATAAACAACCATAAGATGAACTGCCCCCCACCAACATAATGCCTACCAAAGATGTGAAACCTGCAGCAAGATCAGAAAGATAAATGCAATGAAATTCTACAATTTCACAAGCAAAAGTTACCTTCACTTCAAGAGAAAATGTTGGGACTTTTTTGAAGACATCCCTCAAACTTCTCCTCACATGAACATCAAGTCCTTTGCCTTCTCGTATCATTGATTTACCCAAGCAACCGTCAATTCCTACAGACATGTTGATCCCCAGAATCTGCAATTTTATGTCAGAGGTAATGAATAATTCCGTATTTCAATCATGATGTACAAAAAAACAATAATCATCTACCTCAGCATGAAGGACATCAATATGGACAGCTGAAGGATCTTTCTCTGGGGAACCATGCCAACTAAATTCATTTGTGACTTTTAGCTGGCCCAAATCAAGTTGAATGAAACTGCAATTGAACAAAACATAGAGACAATGTCAATATTCAATACTGGTATAACAAATGCATTCAACTTTGAAAATCTAACATCCAGTCATAAATCCGGTCATTAAGCAACAAAATCCTGGAGTTATGGTACTCCAACAAATTCTTCAGTTATACACTGCCTCATTGCAGCCACTATTAACACCAGCATATTCTTCAGCACGGCACCACTGCAGGCACCTCAATCAAAAGCAGCACCACCAGCAATGGCACTAAAGCTTTCACCTCTCTTTATCAACGCCACACTATGCCCCTCTAATCTGTGACAACTATTCATCTGCTAACTGTTTGAAATTTGAACAGAACCATTTTCATAACTTTTATTTAATACCCTTTATCAGATAGTTCTCAATCCATTCATCCAAATGCAACTCAACTTTCTAAGTAAATCGGATATACATTATCCAGTAAGAACTAGCATTCAAATTTACGCACTCTTTGCTTGTTGAATTTCTCGGAACAATAATTATTGGAGTATCAAGTGACAAATCCAGCTTTAACGCTGTAGCTCCATCAATCTCATATTTCTGAATTAGCCACTCAAACCCTCCAACTTTATCAACAAGTTTGATTGCCTCTTCAGTATGTGGGGTGGCAAGTTCCATAAAGTACACTGTTATCTGCATTAGCATGCCCATAAAATATTTCATAATTCAAAACAAAGATAAATTATCATTAACAATAAAATAAAGAATATAAAACCCCAAAAATATAAACTTAAAGCATTTGGGTTGCAAACAATAATACATCCCCATGAATTTGTCAGCAATGTCAAACATACCTCCTGAACAAACCTATATAGGAATATAATGCGGACAGCAGAAAGTCTGCCACGTAAACTGTAATCATATCCTTCATAATCATCATCTTCAGCATTATAAGAATTAAATTTGAACTGCAAAACAAATGAAAAGATAATAGTATCTCATAGAAGGGAAGAAATATCTTAATAAAACAAATTGGATGTCCGCAATGCAATAGTTGATCAAAAGGGTCATCTGTACCTTGATAAGCGATTCAACACCTGGATTACGTATATCACAAAGCCAAGCCCAACAGTGATCTGTTCCAAGAGACATATCACGGAGTCTAAAATTTCCAAGGGAGCCTTCAATGGAAAGAGAACTTGGGTGCACCTTAAGGAACAAATAACTCAAGTCAGTTGATACAGTTAACAAAAGCTGAATATCAACTGAAAGTACACATAAAAGTAAATTTCAACTAAAAATACTACTTACGTGTCACACATATTGAAATAAAAAACGAAGATTTAAATAATTATTAATCACAATATTCCCATCACCTTGAGATCCAGCAGGAAACTTTCTTGCACAAACATTGCAAATGGAGAGCCATCCTCCTTGTTAAGAAACACAGTCACACTGTCAACATTCATGTTTAAATAAAATACTACACGACCCTTACCATAACCCAGCAACCCTTTCACACGCCCATTTTCTTCAATCTTTTCTTTGTTCATCAAAGGTTTATCATCTGAAAGTTTACTCATGTCTGCACTACTTTCCGTGCAGTACACAGAGCTTAAATCCAGGCCAAAATCAATTAAAGCAACAAGAGTGGGTCTGTTGCAAAAGAATTCCAGTTTGGACATGCGGAGATTCATCTGACAAAAATTCAGTACAAAGGGTCAGTGTGCAAATTAAACTTTTTTTCTATTTTATTAGAAACAAAGCTTAAATTAATTTAGTTTGTCATTGATAATTAAACAAATACATTAAAGATCAAGGATCTCTAACTAGGTCAACTGCCCATGTCAATCACTACCTGTGTATCAATACCATCATAATCAGGCGAGCAAGAACTCCGAGTCAAGAAGGTAACAGATACAAAATTTGAATTATCACCGCCCTCCGCCTCATAAAATATCTCTCCAGAAATGACCTTTCCCTTTACCAGATTCTTTTCAAGAATCAAGTCGTCAGTAGAAGCATATCTAGTACCATCATTGATGTCCTCAGCTGTTGCACTTGTATCCATATTCATAATTTGTGAACCAAAAGCTGCATCTGATATAGACATAAAATCTGGCAAGGCATCTGTGAAAGTATCATCATCCGCATGAAGCAAAGTAGACATTTCTTTCCAGTGTGGATCAATTATCACAGGAGAAGAAACTGAATTGTCATTATTCAGCACTGAGCAAGCTAAATACTGTGGGGTTGTTGACAGGCGACCTTGAAGCTCATCTTTGATTTTCAAAGAGTGCAGTTTCATCTTAAGCGTCAGGTCACCTTCCCAACGACTCATGTGTAGCTGTAAAAGAAAATGGCCTAGTATTTAATACCAAAACACTTACACATGACAAGGACCCAAGAACACTTGTACATCATAACAAGAAGATAGTGAAAAAAGCAAATTACAGGGAAACTTCTTCCCCGCCCACACCCCAACTATTCTGATGCAAATATGCAAGTGAGATCAGAAACATAGAAACAATCATGAAGATGAACAAGACAACAATCTCAGTATATATATATTACTTTCAAATCTCATATACTTTCACACCCAAAATTTTCACGTGAACGCAAGACACAAGCTGTCATAAATCATAACGGAGTATGAAATAGTCACACAAACCTTCCCCCCATTGGCAAGAACTTCAAGAATAAGAGTCTCACCAAGTTCTTCATCAAGTTTATCACCAGTCTGCACAATACAAAATAGAAGGAAAAAAAATTCAAAGTGCTTAATCAGTAGGCTTGTAACTTTTTTCCTTCTGTCTTCATTGCCTCCTAAAGAACAATTATGCATGGCTATAAATTTGCTAAAATAACCAAAACCAAGAATGATGAGGACCCTGTAGTTACTTTGACAAGATGGATCTACTGAAAGAAACACTAACCTTTCCATATATAAATAACTTTGTCTCCACCAATGCCCCATTAATGACAAGGTCAGCTGTTTTTGAGTTCATGATCTGTGGTTCACCAAAGTCAGTGACAGGATCACTTGTTCCTCCCAAAACATCAACTGACGGAGGAGCCTATATCCAGAATAAATACAAATTTCAAAAATAAGGACCAAGGATATAAATAAATTAGGACATTTAAGATCCAAGAGCGAGATTTTATATCGTACAGAAGCCTGATATGTGGCTTGTATAAGTCCTTTCAACCAAATGGCCTTCTCCTCCTCAGACCGAAACTCTATAATCAAGGTACTAGAAGACTCCAGAGCCTGCAAAAGAAACAAATATGCAACAACAAAAATTAAACTAAAAAATTAAATCTAAAGAAGGAAAAAAATCCCAGCACCAAGCACAAGGACTAGAACAAAATAAACATAAACATATGTATGTTCTTCCGCAATCCAAACATCCAGATATAGAGTCTAAAGCACAGATATAACTTTTCAATTCCCCTGTAATTGCTGCTTCTCCAAACGATTGACAAAAGAATGAGTGGCACGGTGAAGATATGTTTGAAAGCAAATTGGCATATGCTAAGACTCAACGCTTCCTTGCCATTTTTTCAGTTTTAAGTAAAAAGGATATATCCTTAATGTTAAAATATCACTTCAACCAAATTTGACACACCTTTTGATTGTCCATCCCCCTGTAACTCACAGCGAGACAAAACGATGAACCACCAATGTTGGCTGGAGGAACCTCATACACTTGTCTGCCAGCCATGCTGTAGCATCCCAATGAAAAGATTTTCCGTTAGGAGCATAAAACATTCAATTGCAGGAAATAATAGCAAAAGAAATACCCAATCAAAAAATTTCATATTACTCAAGAAACCAAACCGTAGGGCAAAGAAGAGGAAAAGCAATTTACATGAGTGTGCTCAGGTGGGGTTTTTTGGGCGTACAAATCAAGTGATGGGGTCCTATAGAGTAGGAGTTTGGGAGAGAATTGGGACGAGGTTGACCTCTTCCTCTAATCTTATTGCACTAAGGTGGATGATGGGCATAGAACTAGCTTTTGGCATGACGTATACTGCGGTACTCCTTGATAGATCTCCTACAGAGCTTTATCTTATTGCTTCGAACAAAGAAGCATTGATCACTGATTATATGGTTTGAGACTCTATCAAATGGGGGATTTCAGTGGGCTCCAACTTTTAATAAGTTGGCACACATTTGAAACTAGAGCCTGTTTGTGCATTTCTGGATTTGTTGTACTCTGTAAGGATAAGGAGGAAGGAACCTGATAAGCTGTAGTAGCTCCCTCGCAAAGGGGGTATTATTAAATGTAGACCTTATTATCAGTTGTTAAGGGATAGATGGCATGTTTCTTGCCAGCGTTTGGAGGGTTGATTGGGCTATATGTGCAAAGGTAGTGATGAGACAGTGGATCATCTCCTCTTTCATTTCTCATTTGCAAGAAAGTCATAATGTTCTGTGTTCCAAGACATCAATATAGCAATGTTGCGAATATGATCCCATTGTTGGCTAGTCCCGTTAATCCTTTAACTCAGGATCTGATGATGATTCAGTGAAATTTCGGTTGTAAATTTCTGGTGTTTCTTATGTATGCTCCCTCTACCTAAAATTCACCTGGTTCAGGTAAACTTATCTTTTACTTATCAAACAAAAAAGTTAAAATACATCATAATTTTATTAATATAATCTAAACAAAAATACAACAATAGAGAACCAGAAAGAAAACAAAATAGATGAGGAAAATAGAAAAAAAAGAGAGGGGTGGGGGAGAGAGAAAGGAGAAAAGCAACCTTGAGTGTCGCTGGTGACTCTGTGACTTTTCAGACTCCAACACATAAAGATTTATTCCCGACAACACAAGAAAACATGGTTGCCATGTAGCCACAGAATTGCCAATCCCCTGAAAAGAAAATAAAAATAAAAAAGAGGAATAATTAACACCAGGCACAGAAATATTAAGAAAACTACCAACTTGTTGTCCTTAGAATTGAGGACATACCCTCCATACTAAAATTCTAGCATCTCCAGAAAGATCTGCAGGGCTCCATGGAGTTTCTGCTTGAAAATCATCAACAGCAGGCTGACCACAAGTTTCCAAAGTACCATAGAATATGTTTAACAGTTTCATAAGCCTCTGAAACCTTGATGGTGAAAAGTGAATCCCAAGGTTTGGCACTTGAATTGAAATCCGCATTGACGGGTAATTTGGGTGGGGCACTTTGATCTTCAATTAAAAGATGCATAGCTATTATTAGGAATGATTCTAATAACTAAAAGAAGCCAGACTAGAGCTCATACATAAAATAGTATTTGTTTAAAAAGTAGGAGAGCGACAAGATAAAGTACCTGATCAACAAGTACAGCCATTCCACACCTATCTATGAGAGAATAAAAATTGTCAACATTGTCTGGGGAAGGAGATAAAAGCGGGTGATTATCATTATTGGGTACATCCCAAGTGCAACTTTGACAGTCAGAACCAGAATCCATAAAAAAGGCAGCAATATCTCTTCCAGTTATAAAAAACCGAGAATATAGGTTCTGCCTCTGTTCATCAGGCTGACTATCCTGCAGTGATTATTTATCATTTCAGGCAATGCAAATTCAACCTGAGGCAATTTTTAAAAGTTACATAAATAAAAAAAGGCATACCTTGGTGTGCAGCGTGAAATGACCAAAATCTAAAAGAAAATGGCTATCGCATTTGGAAGAGCCACAAGTTCCTATGGGAACTCTTACTTTTGGAGCATCTAAGTCAATATCAAGAGCAAACCTGAAACAGGATAAGTAATGTAAGTCAAAAGTTGAAAACTCGTTTTCTTTCGAGTGTACAGAATGAATACAAACAAAATAGAGATAGAAAAGCATTTACACTTTGTTTCCAATTTGCACCTAAAGCTATGAAGAAATGTTAATCAATTAACAATACAGCTCAATTCTAGTTGAGCTCTAATTTTTAATTGTTGGTCTGGGAATATGTGCTAAGATGGCAAATTTCTAGGTATTATGGGTGGTAAGGGATAAAAGGGTATTTGAGAATGTGCTTGTTGAATTCTACGTGGAGTGCTTATGGGATATCGTGTAGTGCTTAGGCTTATTTGTAGACGTCTGTAGCTTTGGACTTCGGTATTTAGAGAGTTTTCCTTCTTTGTTATTTTACCAGATTGGAAAGCAGCTGTTCTGTCGTTTTTTACAATTCTATGGTTAATGTGTTGATGTATCTCCCGTAGGGTAGAGTTGTTGCAGGCTTCAAATTTTTAAAAGATGTGGACTCCTTGTTCACTATTTTTGAACTTATTTTCTAGTTAATGAAAGTTTTGTTTCCCATAAAACTTGGAGCTCAAGCCTATTCAAGAAACTAAAAACTCAGCATTACAGAAACTAGTTGCAAAATCTAAATGCTAAGGATGCTCCAACCCTCACAAAATACTCACCTCCATGTCATAAAACCATCTCTCTATCAAATGAACACTTGACCATAGATAATGCAAAACAATATTCGAGCTCTACTGCAACATTTTTCAGATTAATTATACAAATGCAAATGCAAGGGACTTATCGTCACCAGTTTCTTTCTCACAATTATTAGGAAACATCACTATAGCAACCAAGAAATTATTCGCTCTCACTATACAACCAAGTACTTTTGACCACTTGACAAACTTAGATCACTACTAACCATAACAACTCCCCTTCACCACCACAACACATCTGTATTGGTCTTCAAATCGTGCATGAAAAGCAACGTCTTAGCCTACTCAGTCTTATCTTATCCTAACTGCCATTGACACCCCTACTTTCACTCTGTTTTCTGGAACATTTGGATGGAGCGTAATAGGAGAATTTTTGAAGACTACAAGGGGGTGGGAGTGAGTGATTTGTGGGATAGAGTTAAGTACTGGGCAGCTTTGTGGGCTTCTGTTACTGAAGATTTTAAAGATTATTCTGTTTCTAATATTTTGAGGGATATGGCAGCAGTGGTTATGTGAGGGTTGGGGGGTGTGTTGTTTCAGTGGTTTTTTGGCTTTGTTCCTCCCTGTTAGTTTGGGAGGGGTTGGTGTTGTTTGTTTCTTTGTGTGTTGGTGTTGTTCTCCGGTTGTGGTTGTCTTATCCACCTCCGTGTTCTTTTGCTTTATAAATTTCGTTTCTTCTCCCAAAAAAAATTTCTTCTTCTGTCAACACTGTCCACCTTCACCATATTCTTTTTAAGAAAAGCACCATGTTCCTTGAATACCCAATACTTTACACCATCAGACGTAATCAGTTCATGGCCAATATAATTTTCCGATCAACATATGAGCATTGGAAAGAAAAAACAAGTTTAGATGTTTACACTTAAAGCTGAACGACTAGAGGTATTAATTAGTGAAATAAGAAATAATAATGTATATTAACCTGCTTTGTTCTTCTAATACCATTTGAAATTGCTCCTGTGCTCTACGAGTAACTTGCTCAATTTTCATCTGCTCTCAGAAATGAAGGATAAAAGGTTAATCCAACACTATTATGATCATGTTAGACATATCAAATCAAAAATAATAACAAAGATGATAACATTACCTGCAAAGCAGTTGCAGTTTCCAATGTAACAGTAGGACTAACTGCATTACTCCTTTTCACAAATTCCAAAAAGCGATGAAAGCTTTCCATTAAAACCTGCAAATAAAAAAAGATTCATCAAGCTCCATGTAAAAAGGGATGTTGAACGAAAGGGGGGAATGCAAATAAAACCAAAATTGAGCCTTAGGGATCCATGCAAGTAACGACTTCAAGAAGATGGTTCTTTGAAGTAGGTTTCACTCCCTCTATCTCCCTATATTCAAAGATTGGACAATCACCGTGACATGGCAGGGAGAAATTGTAGCCGACAGCCTCCAGTCAACATTCTCTCCAACTGGATTGTACACAAAGCTAGCAGCTAGAGCATTCACCTTCTTCTCACTAGAGACACTCTGCCAAAAGAGAAAAAAGAAAGGAAGAACAGATGAATAACCTTGCCCAACACAAATGTAAATTTAAAGTACAACACCATTTTGATTCCATGTCAAATTAATATCAGAAATCCACTAATATTTGAGAGAAAAAGTTGAAGTAAGTACCAAGTAACAATTTTATAAATAAAAAAACCCTACAATTTGTAAAATGTTACTAAGTTAAGAAAAAAATTCGTACAAAACAGTTTCGAACTCACATCACATTTTCCCGTCACCAACTTAAAACCTAATGCTGTGAATAACAATGCTGACATTTATGTGGCAACAAACCTGGGCAAGTGAGCCTTCTGGAGCTGACAAACCATAGAATTTCAATGACACATCACAGTAGGTACTTCGATGTTTAAACTTGGTTGACACTTGAAGTTGCTCAAATCTACAACACACAATCTCGGTTTGGTTTATATCAATGATCCTAGCAGCAGCTTGACCGATAGACACAGTTACCAAAAACCGGATCATATTCTGCACGTCCTTTCCTGAGTGTGATGTCAATGCTTCATCTGGTTGATAACTCAGTAACTTATTAATTGCCTGCCATTCCTCTTTAGTCAGTCTTTCTTCCGGTAACTGTGATCCCTCAGCAGCATCCATGATAGTAGAACCTTCAGCAGGTGTACGCCTAAGGAAAAAAAGAAGTGAAACTAAACAAATTGGGAGGCGTACATAGATAAAAACTGCATGCAGATTTTTCACAAAGACAGAGGTTCAAATAACTTAAGCACGGCACATGGCCAAGAACAATCACAGAACACAAAGAGATTGCAATGGTGGGGATCAGACTAACCACATAAATGAAAACCAGCCTTTCTTCTGGAACGACCTCTGTTCAGCTGCTTCCTTGGATTTAACAGATTCTACCTTTGCATGTGCAAGTAACCTATATGATACATGCCCAACATACAATTAGTACAAATGTAATGTATGTTTTCATAGTATATATTAGCAGAGAAAGGCTACAAGAACATAAAAAGTGGTCCCTTCAGCAAAGAAGCCCAGAAAGTAAAATATGTAGAGACGCTAAAGATATAAATCCTTTAAAAATCCTTAAATGCCTCTTTGGTACGCCCTCCATGGAAAGTAAAGTTTAAATTGAACACTGTATGGTCAAGTAAAGTAATTCAGAATAAGATAATCTGATTACCACATTGAAAGGAGGGGTAACATTGATAGATCTCGGTATACTTACAAAAGCATGACAAAACTGCCCTATGCCCCGTCAAAACCTCTGACATGCAAGGGTAACTTTTGGGTTGAAGACAAAATCATATAACTTAACGATTTGTATTAATATGAACTGAACAATATAAATAAATTCCTAGCAGGTCCCAAGACTAAATTCCAAGTTTAATCACATGTGATCGTCTTATACTTTGGCATTTCAAGTAATATAAGGGAACGTTAGCTAATCACTTTGTGCATTCCATACCAAGCATACCAGATGGGGTTAACTCAATACTCTAGATAGTTCAGTTGACATCTTGTCCTGTATTTTGAAATTAATGCGTTTTTATATTGATTTTTTTTTATCTTTATTAATTAATTTCTTATAAATAAAGGGCTCCGGGAGCATGTTCTGTAATTGCCCCATGAAGATCAATTGTATGCTTATTCTGTCAGACTATACGTTGAAAAATCAGAAGAAAAAAAAAAAAAAAAAAGGGAAAGGTCTCTTGCACTTCATATAAATAATAGAATCCAAATTTAATCCAGACTCAAGTGTTGTTCCTTTGAACTTGAAATTATAACTATGAAGCATACAGCAAGATAAATATAGAATTAATCATACAGGAGCAGGTATATATGCACAATTTAAATCATTTACCTCCATAAAAGAATTACTTTTGAATCCAGATCTTTCTCAATTTCTCTAATTTCTGCATTATTAACATTTGACAAGTGTTGCAATGAACCAGCATACAACTGAATGTAGCGGCGACGAAGCTGACAGAGACTCCGAATGCGGTCCCATGAGAATCGGTAACTGATTAGGAAAACAGCCGTAAAGTCAGAATCGACTTGGGGAGATTCATAGAAGTGCATTCCCAATTTGCAATGTACCAAAAGCATGTGGTGAAAAGGTTGACCCAACTTTTGAAAGTTAAGCTTATCAAAATAAAGATCTTCTGAAAGTTAAGCACTCTTGAACTCAATCCCAATTTTTTGTTTATAACATTGACAGATATATGTTCAGAAAATAAGAACAAGAACAATTAAGCTAACATGTAAGCCTTGAATTAAGGCAACCTAACAGACCGTAAACAACCTATGCTACAAACATAGACAATAACATATGTACATACGTGCATAATTCTCTATCAAGTATACAGAAACATATATATTACCACATTTTCTTCTGCTGCAGGCCTGCTTGAGCAGCATAACGCCACCACAAATAAGGACCCTCTGAAACTGGCACCACAGGTCTTAGATGGGAAACTTCAACATATGTCTTGTATCTTGAAACAACTTCCAATAGTTTTATCCAATCATGATATTGTGCCTGAAAAAGAACAAGTGAAAATCTGTTATAGCACTGCAGCTGCTTACCAAGAAAGTATGAAAAAGAAGAAATTTTATGGGATGTGGAAAAGAAGAAATTAACACCTCAAACCCTCCTTGGAGAGCTAAGAAAAGCAGTACATATTAGAAGAAAACGTTGAGAGGGAGGGAGGGAGGGAGGGAGGGAGGGAGGAACAAGAGAAACTAAAATTTGAAAGAGGTCCTAAAAGAATATTAATTGTCATTTATTAACTCTCACCAAGAATTAAGAAAAATATATATAACGATATTGCTTCTCAGCAGCAGAATAGGTGAGAGTTCGGATGCAAAGGATAGGAAGGAAAAATTGCACACCTCAGTAATTGTTAAAGAAACATCACTAAGGACAAGAGAAGCCTTCTCAAATGGAACCTCCGGATCATTTTTTTCTTGATTTCCAACGCGGTGATATTTTAGAGCTCCATTTATAGGTGACACCAAATACTTGCGATTTACAGCCCACTTAGACACCATTCCACGATCATCAGCAGGTTCATTTATACCATCTTCAAATATCTAGTACAACATCGATGCAAAGAAAAGAGGAAAGCAAAATTATTAGGAAGTACACAATATTTGGTTTTTTGGTTGCACACAATATTTGGTTAGGATATACAACATGACCAAAAGTAGATGCATTTAATATAAAAGAGTATACAGACTAGTAAGACTGCAGCATAAGAACAAACCTGAACCCATTCCTCGGGAGTGAGATCTTCCCATCCCTTGTCTATCTTCCAAGGAACACTATCTGAATCATGATACATAGCAAGCCTTTCAAGTTGCAACGACTGTCACAAGGAGATTATTTGTAGGCAACATAAGATTAAATATTAAATGTACAAGTAAAAGCAAAAAAAATATACAAAACCCACAAAACACAATAGACATTGTTAAAAGTTAATTATCAAAGCAATGCTACAAGGGTTGGACATCCTTATCTAAGCATTTAGGGATGTTCCCTATAGTGCGATTCATCTTGATTGGTCTCTTGTTGTGTGCAAAGTGTTGCTGCTAGTTTTTGGTTTTTTCAGTTGAGCTAAGTGTGGCTTTGCTTCTTTTGTTAGGTGGCTTGGTCCAGATAGACATCAAAACAATCAAGAAAATTATACAAAATGGAATTTGAAATTGTGATCCACAGATGATGCATTCTCGAAAAGGTCCACAAGAACAAAAGACTAGGCTAACCTTCCGCAACTTATCAAGCGCACCACTTGTATCAAATGTTTCATTCCCTTGCTCATCCATCGTAACAGCAGCAAGCTTAGCCAAAGTTACACCCGAACAAAATGGATGCCCTGGATTACTACAAAACAAACAGTTGTTTTTAGAAGCACACAAAGAGCATGTTCAAATTGAATACAATTTATCCAGACAGAAAAGTAGAAATAAACTGAGTTGAGCGTAAACAAAATTAATAAAGATATCAGACTTTCAAGGAAACAAAGGAAGCACATTTTTACAAACCTGACTGAGTCCTCATATCTAATATGTACATTGCTAATTGATATCTTTAAATTTCCGATAATGGTAGCAATAAGGGAACCTAGCCATGAATTTCCAGGAGGTGGCTGCAAAACAGTCAGCTGTCAACCAAACCGATAAATTTTGTGCCAAACAATGGGAACGAAACTATACCATCTATTTCACTCAGTAAACAATGATAAGTATATCAATGAACCAAGTAGAAAAATGACTACATCAGAAGTACACAAGAGAAAGCTCAAAGAAAGATCTCCATTCCTAAAACTTAAATACAATGGAAGAATAAATCACAAATTGTGATAATAGTCTTACACAATGACAAGCCCCAACATCTTAATTGTTATCCTCCCTCACGTGGAAAGGCAGAGAGATGGAGGGAGAGAGAGAGAGAGAACTACATGCCAAGAAGATTGATCTTGTTTGTGGCCTCATCCAAAACCTATTTTTAGCTAGGTTACCTCACTTAAAAATATACGAGAATTTTGGGCAGGTCTTGTGTTTCTTATAAAAAAAAAGATCATAAAAGAAAAATGTGGGTCTAACTAATATGTGCCACAAACATATACCACAGGCAACTCCAACGACAACTAATACTGAAAGAAGCAAGACAAAATATACGAGAGGGGTTACAAAAACCGTTCAGGATGCATATTAAGTTCAACCAATAAAAGAGTCCCAAAGTGAAAGATCAATAAAATTAAGAACCATACACTTCCTAGCTTTGACTTTGATATTGCTTCAAGAGTCGCTGACTCTGTTTCCTGCACGCAATATAAGAAGAAGAAAAAAATTCTAAATATTTTACTTGGGATTAAATCTGAAAACTTCCCGTGTGAAAATGCAAATTTTATCGAAACATAATATTTATAAATAAATAAATCAAAACTTTCATATACCATGACCAATGAACACTTCAATTTGAATGTATAAGAAAACCCACTAAACAGAACATAGGTGTTGTATGCATTTTTTTCCCGAATCTTTTTTTTTTTCTACATCAACTAATCTTAATTATCTACCTCCTTATATAGGATAACTAGGCCAGTCATAGACCCATACTATACTGTCAAATTCAAAGCTCTTCCAGTTCTAAACCTTGCAATATGAATTTTCTATTTTGCTCCTTTTACCAGTATTTTTATAAGAAACACAAATTTTACTAATAAAGACAATATAACAAGTGGGATGAATGAGATGTCCATCAAAACCATACATTGACAGAGCATATATAGACACAATTACATGTACATAAATTTCACCTCAATCTGTTGAAGTTTTGCTTCAAATAGTTTTTCCCTGTCCTCCTGCAAAACAAAATTAATAAGTAGAATTATCAAATTGATGATGATGACGATGATGATGACAGTAATTGTAAAACAAGACGATCTTAGGACATAAGAAAAGAGACATCCAACAATATGCAATTGAAATATAATTTTTTCACACAAAAGAAAGATCACCCTACCTTGAGAGTCCGGCCATCAGTAAGTGGATAAGCAAGAATGAATACACGGTCAATGAGAACAATCACAGGCTCTTTGCCTAAACTTTTCCAGGGAACCTATGATTTATAAGAGAAACAATGCAATTTAGGACATCAAAAAGAAAGGGACCATAAGATTAATGGAAATTAAGAACCAAAACCCAACCAGTGAGCAAGTAGTGAAGAAGTTTCTACCTTTAATGTAATGGTACCAATAAAACCAGCTTTCACAGTGACTGGAAGTTTTAGTGAATTTAGGGCCTCTGCTTTCAATTTCAAATCTTTTAGAACAACATCACCTGTTAATTTGAGGAAAGATATGAGTGTAGAGTCCTATGGAAAAGAAAAACACCAACCATTATTTTGAAAAAAGGGCCACATCAGCGAGTCATTTTAAACCACTGTATGCCAGTACATTTTGCAAAGACGGTAACCACATTGCTTAAAAGTTCCACAAACATTATGACCAAATGTAGTAATCTTAAATAATTAGGTAGGAAGGATGAGAAAATACGCGGCTCAAGCCCACTAAAGTCATAATACAGACCTTTCCAGACACTGATTCTTAAAGCTTCAACTGAGAGTCCATGGACATATTCCCCCAAATATCTTCGAAGCAAGTGCAGAACCTACCAACAAAGCATTATAAGTTATCATTTCATGTAGAGCTGCTAGATACGATCAAACATGATGTTCGTTAGTGTTGAAACGTAAATCCGTTTTTTCATTTGGTAAACATAACTTTTGTTATCAAGAAAGAAAAATTGCAAGCAGGGGCAAGATTTTAATCTAAATCTAAACTACATTATAAAACTTACACAAAATTATATTACATGCAGAGATTTTGGAATACAGGCTCTTCAAGCCAAAATCGGGGAAGTGATATTCTTATGGGACTAAGAATTTCCAATTATTTCAGAGATATCCCTATGTTCTGCGGAATATGAACTGGAATACTATTGTTTCTTAGGCAGTCAGTGAATTTCATTAATTGTATCTCTGTCAGCTCAGTGCATCGCAGGTCCATCGTGATTGAACTTTGATTTGCTTTTAACGCATCCTTTCCACTCCTAACCTTTTGTGTCTCACCACTTATGAGGAGACTTGATGGCAAGTATGTTAAGATTGTAGGTAAGCGTGTTAAGATTGTATACATGGTTGTGACAATGTTTTTTATAAACTTAAAACCTTGGAGTTATAAGTTAGGAAAAAAACTTCATAATATATCATTTTCAGTCTGAACTCGAATCTTCCAACGATTTTTAAGTTAAAAAATACATCCAGTTTTGAATTCTAAGCATTCTTTTCTTGCCACTCTCAATGTTTTCATTCTAGCAACTTCATCACGCGCATACCAATAGTGTATAGAGTGTGAGAGAGAGAGAGAGAGAGAGAGAGAGAGTGGGTGATGCTCTCGAACCAAACTATTCATCATGATCATTCTTATGTGTCGTGTCAAGCATTGGGTTTATCAACTTTTGAGCAACTTCATTTGGTCTTTAAAATAGGTTTCATTAAAATGAAAAAAAATCACACTATAAGTATGTGAAACTTGGAAATTCAAAATGCTCAACCCATTGCATTGTCATTTGCGGAGTGCTAGCCATCAAAAATCCCAACATGCTCAACCCATTGCTTATCTTAACCGAAAGAACAATCACTTCCTATTACACTCTTAGGGCTTAAACATTCTAAAGAAGCCAGTTCTCCGCTGTCACGCCAGCCAATTCACATAATGAAGGCTTAAAATTAATAATAATACTGAGTTCTTTTGACTAATCACTTAGATATACATAATACCTGGAAAACAGAAAAAATCATATAGGAAGTAATACGAATCCAGCAAAGCCAATAAATAAATGAATTTCGTCAAATTTCAAGAATTAAACAAGTTAACCCGATCAAATATATCAAACTAGAGCACCAAGACAGTCAAATTCATGGCGTTAACAATTAAAACCGAAAGAAGAAGAACAAATAGCCTTACGTGTGCTTCAAACATGGCGGCGAATCGAACCGATGCCTACCGGACGCGATCGGCCGGAGATCACAACCTAAACAATGCGCGAACTGAGTGTGATCGGCACCCGAGCATTGCCATTGAAGCCGGGTCAAATTAGGATTTGAAAACTCAAACCCTAGAGAGAGAGAGAGAGAGAGAGAGAGAGAGAGAGAGAAGCGAACGGTTTGAGAGGAAATGACAAAGAGGAAGTGGAGCAAATGAGGACAATCTGTGTAGGAACCAGAAGGGTAACAAGGCGTGTGAGTGAGCCTTCTTCTGTATATATATATGTACCGGGCAAAATTACGCAATGTCGTACTCTCAGGTGCTTGGTTTCAAGCAGTGTCCTTTTTCTTTGGGATTTTTCAGTTTTTCCTTTTTCTTTTAAGAATTTCTCATATTTTTATTTTCATTTTCCATTTTCCATTTTTGCCCTTTTTTCCTTTCGAAATTGCACTTGCAGTGTCGCTACACGTTCAGGTGCCGTTTGATTTTGTCTTTTTGTTTTTTTTTTTTACTTCGAAAATGATATTTAATTAACGGAGGCCAAAACCCCCGGAAACAAGAACAAAGCAGAGGGATAGTCCCAACCAGTAAGCAGGACAATCAGGGACAACCGAATACATAAACAAAGCAATGAACAAAGACGTCACCCACACAAAGGCTACAACGTCCAACCTTACAAATAAGTAATGATTTTGTCTTTTTGTTAATTCCCATTTTGGAAATAATTTGAAGATAAGTGAATAAATGTAGTTGTGATTTATTAATGAGTTGTGTGAAATCTTAATATGCGTTATGCGAGAGCATTTTTGCTCACCAATTTAACCTAAGGTGCAGTGATGGAGTCAAAAAATTTGCACAGAGGGGCACTTTATATGTTGAAATATATTTTTTTTAGGGTAACAATCAAACTAATTTTTCACTCGATACAAATTTCCTGATTTTAATTTATATACTCCATTAATTTACATGTTACATTAACTATCTACTCATCATCGATTCTAACAAAAAATCAAATGCAATGTACTTTAACTATCTACTCATCATCGATTCTAAAAAAAAATCAAATGCAATGTACTTTATTAAAGATACACACTAAGAAAATTTGGACGGTAATTTATCACTACAAAAGCTAGAGTCAAAGTACGACAATGAGAAATTTGAAAAGGGTAGCACTGATAATGAGAAAGGAAAAGAAGAAAAATATAAAGAAAAGAAGAGACACTTTAAAATTTGATTTAAAAAAGTATGATTGTATTAATAAGATTATAAGACCATTGCCTCAAAAAACATTTGAAAGGGGACACATGCTCACTCTAGGCCTTAGCTCCCTCCGCCTCTGCTAAGGTGTACCCCTTATTATCATTTTCAATACTTAACACGTGTCTATGTGCATAACCATGGTTTCTCAAATACAAAGTAAAGAGTCAACTATAATTATGTTAATAGACACATGCCAAGTATTGAGAATGATTGTGAGGGCACTTTTGGTTAAAGTGGTGAGTAAACATATTTCCTGTGTTATGGAGTTAAAGTCTCTCTGTATCAAATTTTCATTCTAGGACAAGTTTCATGATTGTTTAAGGTATGTTTTGAAATAAAAATTTACTATTCTCAATTTCAATTTTTGGACTCTAATTCTTCAAACTATATTCCTATCATTAAGGAAAACTATTATTATTATTTTCAATATAATGTGTTATTATTCCTTTTAAATGTGAGGCAACACAAAATACATACCATAGTGAATGAAGTTAAAATAATGTCCCATGACTTGAAATTTCCCATAAAGTAATTTGTAACTTATAACATTATAGAACAATTCAAATAATTATTTACAAACCAACTAGTTTTTAGTTTAGCTGTTCCAAAAGTGATTATAGGCCATGAAAAATCCATGCTTCTCCATATTGATTTTCGACTGACCTTTTTATTTTTAATTAAAATTTAACTAAATCCAATCCTTAATGATTCAGCCCTTGACCACCTATTTTTATAGATATACATTGGCTATTGGTAGCTTTTGAAAGAAACTGATATGTACATTTTGTCCAATTTTTTGTCCACATATACAGTTTTTTTTATTTTATGCTTTCCTTCTCTTGACTGTAAAAGATATACAGTTATTTACCATAGGTTCCACACTCTTTTTTTTTTATTGGTGATCAAAAGGTTCCACACGTTAAATAAAGGAGATCCATTTACCAATCTGAAAAGGCAAACCCGCATTACACGGCCATACAGATAAGTATGGGCCACGTTATATATGCATTATATGAATTGATTTAATGTATTTTACAAAAAAACAAAAGAAATTAGCCTATAATGATTTTATTGCAGTTACGTGGAAGAGTAAGTATTGTCTTGTGTCTCAACTTCAGCTATGGATGCATGCAGGGACGGACTCAGGATTTGAAAATGATGTGGGCTAACCTTACGTATAAACTTATTGAAAACTCGATGGTACAAATGAATTTCATTGATAACAAAAAAATACATGGGGGATGTAGAAACTGATTTTCCATTATATTATTCATATGGTCATTATACAATATATATATAAAGTCTGCAGAGAATAATCTACAATTACAACAAGTTATTATCACAAACATAAATATAGAGTTATGGCCTAATAACAACGTAACTGACAACTGACAATTTCCTATCATTAGTATAATTAACTACTGTAACTGAAATACTATTGTAACTCTATAACACTCCCCCGCAAATCGAGTGCGCACAGTATAACAAGATTTGAATGAAGAAACCACATGGTGATGGAGATGGCAGTAGCAGTCGTCTGTAGTAGTCTAGTAAGGGAAACAAAAAAGAAGAACTCCATAGGTGCAACAACGGCTTGAGAGAAACAAACTAACATAAAAATAAAAATAATGCCCAGTAAGAGGCGGCAAGTGAAGGAGCGCATGGGCTCATGGAAGGAGGGAATAAAATGAAGGGCTGACATACAAGTCAAATGTACCTAGGGAACAACTCTAGGCACCTGAGAAACATAACTCTACCTAGGAATCACCTCTAGGTAGGATAAAGAGCATGCGATAAGTGGGAAAATAAAGGGATGGGGAAGTGAAACCCATCATCAAGTCGGAAAGGCCAGAAAGTCGTGCACAAAGAGAGAGAAACACAATTTTAAAAGTAAAGGGATAGGGAAGAAAAAAAAAACCACAACAGAGAGAAGAAACACTTGCCAAGTGAGACAGAGAAAGGAAAAGAGAGTGTAGGAAAAACACATAGAGTTAAAATCTTTTCAAAATAAAGACGGAAAAAAAGAAAGAAAGAAAGAGATGAGAAAAGGTAACATCCATCAAAAGGAGAAAGTAGGCAAGAGAGGGAGAGAGAACAAGAGGCAAGAGACAACCCATGAAAAGGAAAGGAAACTCAAGATGGCAGAGACAACCCATGACAGGGAGAGAGACAACACAATTGAAAAGAAGATAAGAGAATACCCCAGTAACATAAAAGAATTATAAAGAAAAGAAAACAATACCGTTGTAACAGAGAAGAAGAAAGGCAGTGCAAGACAACATTGAAGAAGACAGACCAACAGTAAAATCAAAGAAAGAGATTGGGCTTAAGAGGGGAGAAGAACACAGGTTGAGCATAGATAAAGCGTGAGAGGTCGATACCACAGAGAGAGAGAGAGAGAGAGAGAGAGAGTTCAAAGGGACAAACGACAGTGAAGCACAGCAGGACAGACAAAGGCCGACTAGGATAAGGCTTGGCGAGCGAGGCTCAATCTTCAATAAAGAGCATAAGAATGAGAAATGGCTCAATCATCAACAGAGAGCTAGACACAGAGAGAGTGAAAGATAAAGGCTCATCAATGAGCAGAGAGCTTGACAAGGAGCGTTGAAAAATAAAAGGAAATGGCAGCGGCAGAGAGAAAGAAAAAAAAATTACTGATTATAGAAGGGAGGAGAAGATGGAGAACTATACATACGCAAACACCCTTTTAGGCGAGGAGAGCCAACGACTATCAATGTTGGCAAATGAAGGATCGCTAATTGGCGTTAGCCATTAGCTCTGATACCATGTAGAAACTGATTTTCCCTTATATTATTCATATGATCATTATACAATATATATATAAAGTCTGTAGATAATAATCTACAGTTACAACAAGTCATGATCACAAACATAAATATGGAGTTATGGCCTAATAACAATGTAACTGACAACTGACCATTTCCTATCATAAGTATGATTAACTATTGTAACTGAAATACTATTGTAACTCCATAACAAGGGACATAATAAGCCTTACCCCTCAAAAACCCTGTATCTGATACCGCTATTAAAATAACATATATTTAAAATAATAAATATTCAAAATAGTCATTTTCCAAATTAGCATAATTGTTATCAGAATTCCCCAAAAAACAATAGCCCAATACAAAGGTGGAGAAAAAAGACCTCTGTAGAGTTGAGAAGAAACAGCCTTGGAACTGGTGCAGCCAATCGATAAGAGTGTTGGGTTTTTTTTTGGTTGGTTAGCCAGCCCAGTGGGGATTAGTTAATAGGATTGGTCTAGGTTATGGTATTATTTTAGTCTTTAAAAAAACAAGTCTCCTGGGGTATAGCCTAGGTTAACTTGTTAGTAGTACCGTCCCTGGATGCATGATTATGATTATGACTATGAGAGCACTTCCATCCATCATCTTTTTGCTTTCAAAAACAACTCCATAAAAGAAAAGTTGTCATGGCAAGAAGTGGGCCCACAAAACTGGACGAGCCTGAAAGCAAGACTTGCCTAGGTTGCTGTTTGGGCAAGCTGACGTTAGCGGCTAATTTAAATACCAAAAAAATATCAAAAAATTCATAATCTTTTTTCTTTAAATACCTAGCCATGTTCTTCACTTCTCACACCAAAATCCATACAAATTCCTCTCCTTATATCTCATGTAAATAGTGGTTACTCTTGGATTGCCATGACAATAGATAGGAATGCATCAAAAAATTGATAATACAGTCACTATTTATGTGAATAGTGTTTGTCCTTACGGCACATTGAGATAGAAGTACTCTCAGTCGGTCCAATTAATTTATAGCTCATTCCTTGTCCTAGGAATTAAAATAATAATGCCGAAAATCCATAATGGTCCAAAAACGAAAGTCATAATCCACATAACAGAGAAGGGTTTGCTATTTGACACGTGTAATCACGAGGCCACCAAACTCGCTACCCAAGCGCCAATTGGTCCGGTTTTAGCGGCCCATTTCCTGGATGCTGGAGTTGGAAATCATCGCAATTGGCATTGCCATGCTTGTGGGCTGCTCATGACTGATTGAGCCAACACAAATTGTCGTTATGGCCCATCAAGACTTTAATGGGCAGGACAAAACATGGGCCTTCAAAACATGGGCCTTGTAGTTGTACCCAGCTAAAATGTATTTTCTAAAAAGTCATTCTATAGTGAGGGCCTTATCTATAACTCTTAAGTGATGTCCTATCTCTTAACTGTTGGATCAAACTAACCAATTTGATTTAACGGTTAAAAAACAGGACTTCACCCTAAAGGCCATATATAAAGTCATGACTATAGAATTCTTAATTTTCTAAAAGGGTTTTTAACTGTAGAGGTCAATAAACTTTACTCCGAGTTTCAATTGAGTCACATAACTTCTTCATTTTTTAAAGCAAAGAGGTTATCAAACTTTCTCATCTGTTCCATGACCATCAAAATGAGGGTTAAAACAATCCATTTAAACTAAAATATTAATTAAAAATAAAAAATTAAAGTAAAAGATTATAAAGTTTAAATTTTGAAAACCCTCGTGATTAAATTAAAATATGTAAATCCCCACGAGAAATATGAAAGAAGAACCTCATTAGAAAGTGAAAAGGAGAGGGAGAAAATCGCAGCTCAAACATCAAAATGAGATTAATCATCAACTATTGGTGAGAGATTAGAAGCACCAATAATATATAAACTATTGTAAGTGGGTTGTAGTGTTTGTTAATATGCAAGTGGGGTTGAAAGTGTTGTTTTGGGCATTCTCTCTTGTATTTTATTCATCTTAGAAATATAAAACATATATAATTAAAAAAGGGTGCGAGAGAGAGAGAGAGAGAGCCCAATCCGTGATTGCCAGCTCTTAATACGTTTACCAGCTATGTGACTAACCTCATTATGTACGTTGCAAGTGAAAGAAGACACATCTGCCTACAAAGCATATTATTCCAATGAAATTATAGAATATAGCATCGCAAGCACAACCCAGCCAGAGCTAAAGTGGCAATGCATTTGGGATGCATTTTTTATTGTTAAGACGAGGTTCTTCAATCAACAAGAGAAAACAAGAAGAAAAGTTGCACATAGAAATGCGATGAATGAACTTCAATATGACAATCAATATGAGTGGTAATTATGACACGACATTTTTCATTGCAAGTCATTATTCAGATTGACAGTCCGATCAAGATAATTAACGTGACAAATTAACAAAATAAAATACCCATAAAAATGATTTCAGGTTTCTCCTCTTAAATATATCAATAATTACAAAAGTATACACCAAAAGTAAGTTTAAATTATGACCCATTAAATATTAAAAAAATTAAAAAGTACCAAATCTTTCTAGGTGTGATTGAGATTGCGACAATGATACCCAACCCCTTGTTTATGCTTTTCTGTAAAGCGGCAACTTCTGTTTTATGCTTTGGATCCACACTAACACATCTACTAAGCATTTTAAACCAACTGAATTAAACTAATGACCGAATTAAAAAGGTTAATCCTTCTCTCACCCGTGACACACAGAAACACTATCCCGTGAATTCCCAGATGCCACGTGCCGCGCTCTGGATGCTTCCATGCATGTATTGAGATTCAGCAAAATCGACTTATAGCTGCATGTGAAATTTTGTTTTTGGACCTTTGATACAAAACCCTTTTCTTTTCACACTTCCATCGAGGGGTTTGGTATGTCCCACAAGCTTCCAACCTACAACAGCATGACACGTAGGCATGACCATGTGGTCTGTCGACCAACAGCGTGAGGCGAGTGCAAAATAGACAGTCGTACGTGTTATAGCTGAAAACCGGAATCAGCCCAATCACACAATTTCAAAAAGTGCGGCACAAATTTTTGTCACAAAGCCTCTCATTAGCTTTGAGCTCACCCGTGAGAGTTGGCACGTGAAAGACTAAGACAAACACATGCGTCTTATATGCACGTACACATTCCCATGCTTCCACTACAAAATCTAACCTCTATAAAAGCGACCTCCTCACTTGCATTTTACAAAGCTATGTCATACACTTGCAATACAGTCTAATTAGGTAGCACCGCCTTACGTTATGTTACAAATAACCTCGTTGGCTTAATTTCATAATTTGCATGGTGCGAGGGAGAAGCGTAATCAAGCATCAGACGAAGAATCAAGCACTGCAAGCAGTCAGGTGAATACTTGTTGTTTGTTGTAATGTGATAGTTCAAAAATGTATTTCTAATCGTCTGATATGTTATCTTGTAAGATTGTTAAACATATTCGATTGAGTAAAATTTTCTTTAAAATAGCATGTTAAACTGTATGGGATATGGTTACCGATAATTAGCACGCTTATTGCGGTTTAAGTAGGGTCACTTGAGGCATAGAAGTTGGTTTGGACATTAGGGTTTATGGATCAGAACTAACTAGATCACAGGGAGGGTTTGAATGGACCCGTGAATGGTTTTAACATTGTTGTCGGGAACCTACTACATGCTTTCCTACTTCGATGGCCACAACCACAAAAAGAGCAAAACAACAATCAAGAGTCACGAGAGAGTTATTGCTTTTACATCAAAACCACATTCACCCAATCTCCTCTCAGTCCTTACCTCTTGCAGCTATATTTTATTCTCTCATCTCATCCATACATTCCAAAAAATCTTACAAAAATCACTCTCTCGTCTGATCTCTATGTCACATGAATATTGTACTGAATAATTATGATATGACGTTTACTTGTAAAATTCCCTGAGATGACAGAACAAAGCGTCTCAAACAGAATTTGATTATTCATTAGTTATTTAATGATGCGGTTAACTAACTATAGTAATTAAAGAGAGTCTGATATGACAAGTATTTTTTGTTGAAAAGCAGAGAAAAATATATGCATTAATAGAAGGTTATAGTTGTACATATCTGCTTCATGTATATATATATATAGTTTTTACTGAGAGATTCTTCAAATAAGCTTATTTGAGGGACATTCTTGTAGACCCCACTTTGTATTGTATTTCACTCATCCAAACCGTCTATTTTATAGATATTCATTTAAAGATCATTTTTACAAAAAATCACTTGAATCTGATATCACTTGACAACTCAATTGAATTATTGAAATTTTAGTACTTTCTCGAAACACTGTGTTCATTGATTTTGTAGGATTCAATTGGATATCGAAACGGTTTCAATTTGTTTAATTTTTTTGCAAGGATTATCTATGAATGTATACTTAAAAAATAGAAAGTTTAGAACGTTGAAAAAAAATTCATAGGGACCTAAAGAGTGTCCCTCAATAAAAAGAGACTATATATATACAAACATATTTTGTACATATATATATATATGTTTGTTCAGGTAGTGAGCTATTTTTGTACTTCGTTTAGCAAATTGAAGTATATCCAACTAAATCTTAATGTTAAAATTTGTAGGTCCCATTTTTCATGTAATATAACTCACACAATAATGTATAAAGTTGAATGGACACATCCCACCCACATACATAAATTTTGGAGTTTACTGAGTACAAGTAATAGTTTAAACTGCAAGAGAGAATAATTTCTTACACACATACTCCACGGATACTATGAGGGTTTCAACTTGAGACCAGTAGCTATACCCCGTTGGCTTGGAGTTATCTACTTTGTCAAAACGAATAGTTTTCATTTCTATTTCTTTTCATTTTTCTGTTCTTCGTGACTTTATCTGACTTGAGTGGTTGCATATTGCATTCATATATTATGGATATATCATACATGCTCTTGCATCTTTGCTTCATATATAAATGTCACAAAATTTACTTACTGTCAGTGAAATATGATGCCAAAAGCTTAGTGGACAGTGAATTTTTTGGCAACCAGTAAAAATATTTAGCATAACAGTCTAACAGAGCAAAAATATAATTGATTATGTCTTTTAGGGTTCACAATTTTTTTTTTCTGAGTTGCTTCAAACCACCAATCCAAGAAACCCTGCCAGCAGATATTGCTTCTGTTTACACAGAGCACTTTAAGTTAACAGAAAAAAGAAAGTGTTTGTATAAAATCTATAAATAAAAACAAAAATATGGTTGCTGCAGCACACTGATTTAGGAAACTTGGGCCTCAGAGCG
>NC_024127.1:33185593-33202905 GCF_000346735.1 Prunus mume
AGCTCATCCCAGAATGTGCCATGTGTTTGTGTTTGGTGTCTAAGAAAACATCAACTGCCAAGAAAACCAAAAAAAGAAGAGACGAAACTAGAATTCCTGCAGGACCACATGGCGCAGAACCTCCAAACTAAATATATAGCATCAGAGGAAAAAAAAAGGTAAGAGATCACTATAAATAAATCTGCTAGAGAACAAAGAGTAACAGTCCACAAATTGCAACAGAAGACCAAATTCCAAAATCCCCATAAAAGCCTCCAACCAGTTTCCTAGACACCACGATATATATATATATATATATATATATGTGTGTGTATGTATGTATGTATTTTTTATTTTTTCATTCAACGTGAAGTTGACACGTATAGGACTTTATATATACATGCATGAAAACAATTAACTGTGGAAACTTATAATATTGAGTATAAATTAGAGCCAGTCTTTCAACTGGTCCTCAATGCCAGGCCACTTTCTTCTTCTATCTCATTTGCTAGTTTTTCTTAAAAGTGCTTTTTGGTAATTTTCTCAGAGCAAAGGCATGGAGCCAATTCACTGGTTTATGGTCCTGTGGATCACATTGAGTCTAATGATCTTCCAAAACTCAAGCAACGTGGAAGGAAGATATCATTTCCACAAGAGGAACAAAAACTCCCCTGCTCCTTCCCCTGACACTGGAGAGCCAGTTGCTCCTTCAACTCCAAGCCTCAGCCCTCCTCCCCTTTCAAATGTGCCCTCAGACCCTTACCCTGAGGACCCTGGAAATAATTCTTCTGGTTCTTCAGATTGTGTGTTCAATGTCATGAATTATGGGGCAGTTGGTGATGGCTCTGCTGATGACACTGCTGCATTTAGAGCGGCTTGGAAAGAAGCCTGTGCTGTAGAATCTGGTGTGGTTTTCGCTCCTGCAGATTACAGCTTCAAAATTACTTCAACCATCTT
Source organism: Prunus mume (assembly GCF_000346735.1). The sequence continues at coordinate 33,186,530 of NC_024127.1, forward strand.
CTCAGGTCCTTGCCAGCCTGGACTGGTATTCCAAGTAAGATTTTTTTTCTTTTTCATTTTTCTTTTACACAAATGTCTTGTGTTCTAAAATAAGTTCATCTAGCTGTCAATGACAGTTGTTGCATTAATCAAAATAATTGAAAACGAAAAGACCCCATTTTGGGTTTGGAGTAAAACGTCTCAGTTTTAGAAATAAGTGCAATTATCAACACACAAAAAACACTAGTAAAGTGATTAATAGCAGTTACTTCTATACCGAGAGGTCCTTTTCAAATCTCCCCTCCTTAATATCGCTTGTGTCGGAAAAAAAAAACAGCAGGAAAGGATCCAAACTCTTAAAACTACATTGCTGTGAAATTTGGTTCATTAATTAATTTTCTAAAATTGGTAACTAAAGTTCAAAAGTGAAACAGGTAGATGGGATTCTGATGCCGCCGGAGGGGCCTCAGACTTGGCCTAAAGGAGACAGCCAAAAACAGTGGCTTGTGTTTTACAGACTTGACCAAATGACTTTCACTGGGAGTGGAACCATTGAAGGCAATGGCCAAAAGTGGTGGGATCTCCCATGCAAGCCTCACAGGGTAATTTAATTCACCAAGCAGCTGGTCCTATCTTTTATTTTACTTTCTTTTAATTTTATTTTTCATGTAAACTTTTTGGTTTTTAAATGCCAATATTAACTCTGATCTTATTACTACTTCAGGGTCCTAATGGATCCACATTGCCAGGACCATGTGACAGCCCTGCTGTAAGTAAAATTACCCACAGTCAAATTCAAGCAGCAGTTATAAATGTGTTGTAAAATTCAGTCATGGTAACTTGTTCTTCTTGTTTTTTTTTTTTTGGTTTGAATTGTTCAGTTAATTAGATTCTTCATGAGCAACAATTTGGTGGTGAGAGGGTTAAGAATCCAAAACAGTCCTCAGTTCCACATGAAGTTTGATGGCTGTGAAGGTGTACAGATTGAGAAGCTGTCCATTTCCTCACCGAAGCTTAGCCCCAACACAGATGGGATCCACATAGAGAACACAAAATCTGTTGGCATATATGACTCTGTGATTAGCAATGGTAAGAAAATGGAAAATGTTTTTTTATATTTAAAATTTACCTTTTGTATTATCATGTGTTAATTATATATAATTAATTAATAATTTAGCATGATTTAAACAGGTGATGATTGCATTTCAATAGGAACAGGATGTGCCAATGTTGATATAAGAGGTGTCACTTGTGGGCCAAGTCACGGGATTAGGTATGATATACTCTCTCAATAAACATCTCTCTTTGGTTGCCGCCTGCCCATTACCATCCGTTTTGAGTCCAAAAGTGCCCTTCTTAACTTCTTCGGCAAAAAAGTTGGTTATCATTTGGTAATCACTCTAACAGTTGGATGGGCTTTAACTTCACCTTTTTTAAACAAAAACTACATGAACAACTTTTTTCAACGAGTAATGTTAAAGAGATTACATTTTCAAATTATGTGACGAATGAAATAAATTCTATTTACTATATACAAGATGATCAATTAATGTGGTCACTCTAGCTAGTATTATCCGGTTTCATTTAGTTTTCAAATGCTTCTTAAATCACCATTAATCACATTCTATTTTCTGCAGCATTGGGAGCCTTGGTGTGCACAACTCTCAAGCATGTGTTTCCAACATAACAGTGCGTGACGCTATCATAAGGGAGTCCGATAACGGAGTCAGAATCAAGACATGGCAAGGCGGGACGGGCTGTGTATCCGCCATAGTATTTGAGAACATTCAAATGGAGAACGTGATGAATTGCCTACTAGTAGACCAATATTACTGCCTATCAAAGGCCTGTCGAAACGAAACTTCAGCAGTTTTTGTCACAGACTTGACATATAGAAACATAAAGGGCACATATGATGTGAGGAGGCCTCCAATTCACTTTGCTTGCAGTGACACGGTGGCTTGTACAAACATCACACTCTCGGAAGTTGAGCTTTACCCACACGAAGGAGAGTTGATGGATGATCCATTTTGTTGGAATGCTTATGGGACTCAAGAAACAGCCACTATACCTCCAATTGATTGCTTGCAGGAGGGAGATCCTGAGAGTGTGGCTGAGGTGTCCCAGTATACTTGCTAGGGTAAAATTTAATTTACTTTTGGGTTGGGTTATTTCTATATTTATAGTAAAATTTACTGTTTTACTGTATAGAGCCCAAGAGCCATTTATCTGATATGGGTCTTGAAATTTACTACTTAGGCTCCCATCCCTATTTGGGCTTTCCCCCTTATTGTGTGATGATGTGATTTACCATTTGGGTCTTCTTCTTTTTTGGCCCTACAAATATTGTAATGAGATTGGGTGCTTACATGTATTGGCATTATATGGATAATGGATTTTTAGTAACAGTTAAGAATTTCATGACTACCTATGTGTAGCGATTAAATGGATGCTCTCTCTTTTATAGTAATGTGAAGGGTGTACGTTTAATCAACCCAACCTTTGGGTTCTAGCCTTGTCCATTAGCACCATATGTGAAAAATATCAACAAAACATGTTCCACAAGCATCCAACCGGATCAAATTTGCCCGTAAGTTTTAGCTCAAGTGATGTAGTTGGATAGATAAATGGTGGGTGATGTTATTTTGTCAGACTTATAATGCAAAAAAAGATTGTATTATTATACTGTAAAATCTAGATCATACGTTCAAATAAGAACATACGTAATCGATAGTCCAAAATTCAAATGTTCCCAAAAAATAAATTCTCAAATTGAAGTCTTGATTTTAGCCAAAAAGAAAATTAAAGGCTCAAACTCAAAATGGATGATAATAGAAAAAAAAAACATTAAAAACAAAAAAATGAAGAATAAAATGCATGATTGGCCAACAGGGTCTAGCCAGGTGGAATTGACTTGCATACCAGTGGTCTTAAGTTTAAACTCCCATGACACCTTGATAGTGCGTGTGAGAGATTTCCCCTTCCAATATTTTAGATTAACATTAAAGCTTGTTTAAAAAAGAAGAAGAATGACTGCTGTACGACATGTCGTCTGTATTGAGATAACCTTGTATTAGCACGACCCAACGACGCAAATAGTCAAAGCATTTCCGCTGCAGCAGTCGAATTGAGTTTTGCCGTTGGGCTCTAAGTCACCGACTCACTCTCGCACAGTCGCAGGTAACAAACACATTCTGTCTCTGCCGCTTCCACCGATTTCGATTCTTACATCTTCCTGATATCGATCTATGCATTTCATTGTTTCATCGCGGCATGCTTGAATTTGCCCGCAAGGTGTTCGACAGTTTGCCTCTGTGAATTACTGCATTGCGTTCCGGTTATAAATCCATAATATTTGACTGTGTTGATTGTGATTGGGATTTTTGTACAGGAAAAATAAGAACATGCCGTCTCTGCAAACCGCACTGCCTCCTGAGCTCGCGAATAATGTGATCAGAGTTAGTATCGGAAAAGTCTTGATTTCCTCACTGTTTATATCCAAAAATTTAATCATTTTGCTTGCCATTTTTTGAGCTTAAATGATCGTTTGTCGTTGTAGCTTTACCGCGAGTGTCTTCGAAGAGCTAAATATGTTGGTCATCGGGTATGCAAAGTTCTCTCTCACACACACCCACACACATTTTTTCGTAGTGAAAAATGTGTTTGTTGTTATTTCTCAATGAGATTTTAATCAGTTCTTAAGAAGCAATTGTCCCAGATTTTTTTAGGAAATGCATCTTCCCTGATTTTAGGAAATTGATCAAACAAATGCAGCATAAATGTACACTCTAACAAAATCTATCCAAACTTATTGAAATTGAATTCTGGTTCTTGTTTTGTTAATGATGCAGCAACACAATACGGAACTTGTGGTTGATATGGTGCGGCAGCAGTTCAAGAAACATATGCTTGAGACAGATCCAGAGAAGATTCAAAAGTTGAAGGATGAGTAAGTATATTTGATTGTTTTCTCAACTCTCATTTTCGACTTTTTTGTGTATCATGCTTCATGGGTTGATTTGAAAGCTAATTGATGACCAGTTGTTCAAATAATGTGCACAAAGACTTGCATACAGGGCATGCACGATGCATATCTTATTCAAGTTTCTTGATGGAATCTTTGTAATTCAAAATTTTAATCTGTCTTCCTTGGTTCTCAGTGCCGCAAGGGGACTTATAAATCATATACTATTCGAGTCGGAGAGGCTGTCTGGTCGTAAATTCAGCAGCTCTTGATGTCAAGGTTTTCAGTTTCTTTCTGAGGTTCCAGTTTGTTGTATTGGGTGAATTTTTGTCAGCAAAATAAGTGATACCGTCGATGTAAGATTTAATGCTATTTTGCCTTTTTATGAAGTGTGAATGCTTGGTTTCTTTGGAAGTTGTTGAAGTGGCCTTTCTGCATACCAAACAAGGAAACAAACTATAAACCTGTGCAAGTGGGAATTACCAATTTGCTATCCCAACTCATAATCTAATCATCATATGTTTCAAATTCCTATTAACATTTTGAGGAAAGCTGATGGTCGATGATGTCGGTCGATGGCCGAGCAAAACTCTGACATTTTTTATGAGAGATGTTAGAGACAATGTTGCCATATTTGATAGGAGAGGAACTTCTCCAACTGCTACCTTGCAAGTTCTCCCAAGAGAATTTCATCAAAATCAGCAACTAAACATGCACGGCATACAATCAGGCAAAACAATAGTAATGAGTAGCCAAGGGACCCACACTGCTAGTGAAGTTATGTAGAAAAAGTTTCCCACTGAGTCCCAAGTCAAATGCTGTGAAAACTACAACACAACATCATTTGATTGCAAGTGAAAACTATGGAGTAGGGACCTCATATACGCGTCAATCTTGAAGGTTAACATGAGAGAACTGTGGCCACTCTTCTTACTTTGCCTCTCAAAATCTGTGAAGGGTAATGCAAATCGCGCTAGCCTCCGCACTCTCACAAGATAGAGTCTAGTAAGAGTGCGGGAGTTGTATAGAGAGCGCGAATATAGGTTCCCGATGTGTAAAACGATGTCACCGAGCATTTTAACAGTGTCATCCTCTCCCGCAAAAGGAAATGAAGAGAGAATATTGATAACAGTTCAGACGTTGTTTCTCTGCCTTGCATTGACAAAAAAAATTTATAAGAGTGAATCTTGTAGTTGTTACGTGCATTGGAATGTTGCCTTCCAGGTTCCAGACACCATTAATTAACAAAATCATGATTCGCGCATCGATACCATCATTTTCCATTGGAAAGATGAAGATGCTACATTGTAGTCTTCTTTAGAAGTGAATTAACTTGGGCTTGGAGAACAAAAATGGATGCCAATAGGTGTATAGTTTCTTCATTTGGCCAAAAAATTATAAGTTTAAAGTTCCTTCATATTTAATAGTGGCATTGATAGATTTTCGTGGTTACAACTTACAAATCTCCTCCCATCAATACATTTCACAGATTTAGACCACTTTACAAAAAATTGCCGCATTTAGAATTAACTTAAGTAGAAGTAGGGGAAATGCCATTGCAGATTTCCTGCATGTTCACAAAACCAAACCCCCATTACTCTTAAGTACACTATAATTTGCAGGTAATACTTGCTCCATTTTTATCTAAGTTCTAAGGTTCAACCACTCTTCGCAAGATTAGATGATCTTGCTTCTCCAGTCCTTGGACTAAATTGCCCGTTTCCACCATTCTGAGGACTTGGCTCACCTCTCAGCTCACTTAAACGAGGACTGTATATCTTATCTGAGAACAGTGGGCTCTGTATACTTTTGAATTCCTTGGATGGTGTTGTAGCTGAACTTGCCATTTTAGGACTGCAGATATGCCTGATCTCGCCACGGCTTCTAGTAACTATCCCATCTAAAATCTCAACATCATCTGCAAATGAAGCTTGCCTACTCATCTCCCGCTCCTGATGTGAAACACATCAAATGAACAAGATGTATAAGTTGAAGTGAGTCGCCAAGTGGCCCTTTTATGTGTACAAATTATTGTATGCTTCTATTCTTTTTCTAAAGAGAGAGAAGTTTGCATCCAGATTGATCACACACTGATTAACCAGTTCATGAATTGTTTTGCAAATATTGCCAAAAGGCGTCTATTCAATTTCGGTTTATGCACTTCCTAAGAGGTAACACTTAAGCATATTGCAGGTCCAGTTTATTAGGAAACAGTGTGTGAGAGAATGAAAACTTACAGTTGCAAGGTTGAATGGTAAAGCAGGTGCCTCTTCATACTCTGCAGCATCTAAATCTTGGAGGTGTGCCCCTTTGAAGAACTTGGGCAAAACGTATTGTCTAACAGGAACCAGAAACATGATCATTAATGGGAAAAGAACCCCAGCAATAGGAATCCATGTAATTCCAAAGCATACAAACAAGTAAGCAGTTTGGAAAATTGTGAATGCTGCAATTGTCTTGAACGGTACTGTTTCGACAAAAGTGGCGTGGTATTCCTCAAGTACTCTGAACATGAGAATGAACATAGTTCAATTAAATTTGTTGACAAATTGGTAAAACAAAATAAAGAGTGCGTTAGGACAAAAAGGGTCAAGAGGTTACTTGTATCTTCTAGTTGGGGCCGTGAAGAGCAGTAGAATCCTCTCCCAACATTGGTTACCTGGTAAGCTCTCAACAGCCATAAAGGCAAAATAACCCCAGAGTACCGATGTAGGGATCATTTTAAGAAAAGGCATGGCTGCAACACATCCTCCTACAAAAGTAGCTTGAAGCAAGTTGCTGAGCCGCTGTTCTTTCACCTCCACAGGCAATAAATCATCAATCTCTTTCTCAACATCAAACACTGTCTCATCAACTGGAGCATTTATGTTCCCCATGCTTGAAGCCATTTGAAAAGTTGAATCCTTCAATTCCTTTAATCCCTGCTCTCAGGGTTTAGGCAAGGTTGAACAACGGTTAGCATTGTTATCATATGAATGAGCAAAAGAATGAAAAGGTGAATGGCATATCAAGTCATCATACCCGAGCTGAAGGTCCCTGGTATGTTAGTGGGGTTTGCATCTGTTGATATGCTTGTTGCATGCTTCCATATACTTGTCCCAAGCTGGCATTGTTTTTCATACATCTCCTTGCTGTCGCTACAAGTCGATTGCGTAATAACTGCATCATTGTAAAGATAATATAAATCACAAAAGAGTGGATGGTTGGCTGTGCGTCAATATGTGCATCTCCATGTTCCGAACACATTTTAATGTTTAATTTGTGCCCTTTTGGGTCCTTAAGGGTCACTGAGTTGGTGTTAAACTTACAACTTCTGGTTACTGAACAGAGAACTGTGAGGTGGAGCCACTCAACTAACGTAACTGATAGACAAGCTTTGAAAATGAAAGCATTGAAATTACTAGACTTCATTGATTCTATTCCATATGCCTACCTGGTGCTTCAGTGTGGCCAAGCTTTTCGTATGCATTGGAGATTGTGGTATGACACCATTGGATGGGGGAATGCCTATGAGACCACATATTATGACCTGTCATGTTGCAAAAACCTCTCAATCTCAAAGCAAATGGAAACCGGGTGCTTTTTTTTTCTTTCCTTTTTGCAACCACTGAAATTTCTGGCAGGAGCATTACAGAAAAAGTGAATGACGCTGTGAGGGGAATTTGCATACCATGAACCCTAAGAGAAGTAGATCATAATGGAACGAAGGTGGTTTTCTCAAATTGAATTCTTTCTGCTGAGCAAGTTGGGAAGCTACACTGTGGTCAAAATAGTACAGCACTGCAATCATTGTTGCTGGAATGAAAGCTCCAATTATATAAATCACTGGAACACTTAGCATGTCCTGTAATTTTAGCAACCATTAATATCCTCATGTATCAAGCTGAAAAACAAAAAAGACATATCAATCATGTAGAGGATGTGGCAATGCCTTGATGACAGTCCAATTCTCGTATGCTCCTGGTGACCATGGATTTGGACTGAAGAGGCGCCTTGGAATTCCTTTTGGAACATTTCCAGCAGGTATATAGGAAACAGCAGACCAGATCAACACCATCAATGGCACACCATAATCTGCTACAAAACCACGGAGCGACCCTGGGAGAAGGAAACATTTAATTGGATCAATCTCCTGTAGGATATGCAAATTAATAAATAGGCAACTTTGCATGTGTGCATGTAACTCTGAACAAAAATGGACTTACCAGACCCATACCGCCAAGACCTTGCTTTTCTGCTTTTTAAAGAAGTAAGTAGAAGGCCAAATGACAAAACCAAAGCAAACATCCCATTCGCAAATCTCCATGAAGGTTGAAATTGAACTGACTTTGGGTTTTCTCTTTCAGGTATGCGAAATTCATGAACTAGTCCCTATAAAATACAATTCAGAACTACATCTAAAAAAAAGTTGGTACAGCTAGAAAATGCAGAACAACAATTACTCCAAGTCTGCTGTCTCCTTTAACATAAATCGTAAACTACAAGTGAAATAAGGAAGCAATTTTTCTTTAAGCCAGTAAAAATTCAGGGATAGAAAGAGAAGGATGTTCCTACTTTAATAGCTTCCTGCATGAAGAGCATTGCAATGAGAAGGCCAAATAACTCTCCTGCAAGACGAGTGAATCTGTTTATAATGGAGCAAACCCCTAATATAGCCAGCAGGAACAGCAATATTGCAGTCCAGACGCACACCCTGCACATCAATGTAATAAAGGCAGATTCAAAGTCAAAAAAGAGTTACCCAAGAATTTTTTTCCAGAAAAAGGATAATTGCAAGATAGAGAGATTAATGTTAACATCAGAAATCACAATATCAATCCATTTGTTAGCACAAAGAAAAGATGATACCATCCAGTCCATGCTAAAAAGAGCTTTGATCCCAAATCCGGTCTATTTTTGGCGAAATTGAACATAAATGTGTACATAATCACAGTTGGCTCTGCAACTCCGAGAATCAGCAAAGGCTGACCCCCAAGGATCGAGTGTATAATTCCACATAAAGCAGTAGATGCTAACGTCTGAACTGCTGTGAGAACCCCATCTGCCAACACCAGAAATGGTGCCAAACCATAAATTTGAAACATTAATGCATAATGTATAAATATAGATTTATAGATTTTTTCTTATCAATCATTCGATATTAGGAGCATTTTCAACTCACGCCGAAAACCACAAGGCACTCAATGGAGTATCCGGTAGAAAATATTACCTGTATCTCTTTCTAATTGTTCACCAAATGAAATAACTGGAATGGCTGATGCAAAGAATATATAAGTAGTGGGGGCCAAAATCCTGAGACAATTAAACAAGTTAGCAAACCAGAATAATATTTCAACCAAAATTTCGCAATATTTACAGTTGAATACGATGCGGTATCCTGTAATATGATGATACCAAGAGAAGATATACCTGAAGCCTGCCTTCAAACCACCAGTCCAGTCTTGCTTGTAACACATAAATCTCCCTTGAAGATCATTCCTGATTCCCCGAAATGGTACAAATGTCTCCTCCATGGTTCCACTTTCTTGAATGCTTAAGCAATAATACCAAATCTCAAAGTTGTAGACAAAGAACCAGGCTTTACAACAAGTCAGATCATTACCAAGGTCACTAAGGTGAGCCTTGACAACTCCAAATCTACATTAAAGAAGAAGAGACATCAATGAAGCAGCATCAGTAAATGAACTAAATCGAATGCATCTTGATAGATGCAAGATGACCCAGAATTGACATTTGTATTTTTTCTGTTTACCCATAATCAAAAATATTAACCGCATTACACCATCAAAAGCTTATAAGCATGCCAAGCTTCAAACCCAGAAAAAGAATGCAGAGAAATATTCAGAATGAGAATGGCATTGGATCATTGAAGTACATAAAAGACAACCCTTTTGGTTTGTTTTACCTTCAAACAAACAGGACGCACATAATGTAAGCAAAACTCGAAATATATAAGCTTGAAAAGTGTTGAGAAGGCAATTGTAGATTTGATGCTGATAGTAATGTGGGTCAAGAATGAATGAATGGAACATCACTATCAGTGCCAAACAGCAAAGAAAGGGAACACCAATCCCTCCCACACCCCCAAAACAAGGAAAGAAAAAAGAAACAACAAATCTAATGCTTGTGGTGTAGACTCGTAGTAAAGAGGCCACGGAAAAGCTGAGTATGAAGGAAAAGAAACATAAATAAATACGTAAAAAGAAAGAAGATTCAAAGTAGATGCAGCATGAAATACCCACCAACCAGACATTAAAGTTCTGATAATGGGAAATAAGAGAAAAGGTAGCTGCTTTGATTTTTCTGGTTTTTAAAGGAGGGTGCTTTTCAGTAAAATGTGTGTGAGAAAGTGGTTGAGTGTTTGTGAGAGAGAGAGAGAGCGCCAGCCAGTCCACGACAAGCTGGCCTGTAAAGCAGTGGCCAAGCAGTTTCTCTATGTTGTATAGTATATCATTGTTGTAAAAAGTTAATAAATTGATTTGTTTATATTTGAATATTTTATCCTAAATATAGAAAAGTATGTCTGTTTATGTGTATTGGAGAACAAAATGGGATGTAGTGCATTAACTCTCCCCCAACTTGCCTAGACATACGTTCCTCATATTTCCGAATGAGAAAATTAAAAAAAGAAGAGTATTAATCCAAACGGATTCCGAGCCTCTGTATTTATAAAATATTAATAAAAATGATAAAATATGAAAATAATAAGTTGCTATTTCCTTGTGCAAACATATTTTTCTCCCCATTTTAGAGGGGGCAAATTTTCAAGTAACATTAATTTACCGTGAAATTATTGAGTTAAGATATTACTAACATTAAGAAGAGATATTACTGGACATGAATATTTAAATAACATAATTTACTTTATATTCTTTTTTATAACATCGATTTCGCTAAAGTCTTGATAGTCTCCCTTTGTGTTGGGAACTTGAGATTCCTATTTTCAACTGAAAGACTAAAAACATGTTTGATAACAATTTTTATTTTCTATTTTCAAAGTAAGGGTGATGGAATGTTTGCGCGTGAGTCGGTGATGGAACGTTTAGAAGTGTATTGTGGATGGAAACAAAGATCTATTGTATAAACCCTAGAATTACTCAAGTTGATTTTCAACGTGAGTCATCCCATCGCAATCATAAATTAATCATGCTTTCTGATAAGGCGGTGAATTTCTTTTTCCTGTTGACTAGTTGACTTACTGTCCTGGATGTTATGAAAACCTGAAACGTTTTGGCTGATGTCCCGGTCCATAGCCTCCCAAGCCGCCTCGGCCCAAATGAAAAAGATTATGATACTTTTTTTTAATTAAATTTTTTTTAAATAAAAAGTTTTAGGAAGAAGGGAATTGAAGCTTCACACATTTTGTAACATTAGAACATGCTACAGATTAAATCGCATATATTATAATACCACGTGACGGTGTTACAGTTATATTAAAAAATTTCTCTTTCAAATATTTGTTTCTTGATCTATTTCATTACTAAATCTAAGAATTTCCTGTTACAAATGGATTAATTCGTCATACTTATGGGACCCTTAAACGGGACGTAATCTACACTCCAAATTTTGTATCTTTCCCTTCCACTATTATCATTGCCCATCATTGACGATCAGGTGTTCAAAAAGAAGAAAGCTTTTTCCAATCGGAATATCGTGTCCACAGGTCCCAGTATTAGAAAATTAACCATCAACATTGAGAAAAATTAACAAAAGTGGTTGGCGTTGATTATCTGGATTTTCTATAGAAAAGCCAAGTTATGATTATAAATCATATTATTCGAATGTGGCTACCACTTGAATTCATTGAACACAAACCGAAGTCCATAACCTAGTAGTAGTAAGCATTATTATTCCACGAATTTATTCGCAATAAGAATAATACCATGCACTCAAAACAATCTCAAAATTTGTGTGAAGGCTCAATTATTGCCTTCGTCGGTTCTTTATTTATAATACAATTTCCCATCTTTATTTGGGACGTTTGTCTTTTCCTTTATCATTGCGACAAACTATGGCAAGGGACAGCTCAATGACTACGACCATAAGGTTCACCCAGATGGCTAACTTTCAACACGTTGTCAATTGAAATTAATAAGCCAAAAAGAAATAAAAATAGAGCATTGGATGGAAGTACAGTGGAGTTTAGGGACCTTTGTGAGCTACATGCTTTCCCAACTATTCTAGTTCTAGACCAACAATCAACTCCCCCGACTTGTTCCTTCAAGTATAGTGGAGGTGAAGGCAATTGTCAAGTCTTCTTCATGGCGGATTGCAGTCTAAATGATTTTGTCTAGCACAAAACTCAAAACCAAATTCTTTAGGTATAGGCCGTAGAAACTTCAAGGCAAAAGACAAATTAAACCCACCCAAATATCAGCAAAAGTAGTTCTACATTCTGTGTATTTTGAGCATTGACTGATTTGATAGTTGGCCAACAAGTAATTCTCCAACAGAAGGCATTCTTGGCGTGAGATGATTTGTTCCGGTGCTTGTCTAGTCAAGTTGGGGATCCAACCATGACACTTGACAGCAAGACGGATATAGTAGTCAACATATTCCTCAACTTGCTCATGAAAATTTCCATGACCTAAAGATACATTTCATTACATACAAGAGTAGTCTAAGTCTTGAATAATAACATCAGTTTGGAAACTTATGCACATCGATGGCCAGCATATGTTAAATGCTAACATCCAAGTATTGACATCATCATCATCATCAACTTCGCAACTTATGCAAAGCTATATCTTTCTGCATGTATTAAATTTATGTAAAAGACATTGGCATGACATTCTCAAGCTCAATTTTTCATAAACGAATGAATCTAGTTATCCTTAACAAGTTAGATGTACCACAGAATGAATTATAAAGGGCAGCAAAAGCTGTCACCTCTTTCTTTCTGACATAGTTCTTACACGTTGCAAAACACGAACAAACTCATAAAACAAGGAGAAGTCAAAACCTGGTAGACTGTCACTCTGTGGAGAAATCTTAGAGATTGAGTCACTGCATGGGTGCTGACAGACAATCAAATCAAAACCACCAAATTTCTTCATCAGACTTTCAAGTTTGGTGCTTGTCAGCTTATGAACATCTTCAATTTGCTCCAGTTGCCCAGTTTGTCCAGTATTCTCCCACCACCTTCTTAGAATCTTCCTTTTTGTTGCATTGGTCTCCACAGATACAACACCTTTCAAACTAATGCCAAGCCTATGTAAAGCAACTTCTGCTCCACCGATTCCACTGAAAATTGAGAACACTGTTAATCCTCCTGGGTACATAGATTTCAACGCAGAGAGATGATAACCCAACGTGTCTGTCTGAAAGCAAAATTTGAGTGAAAGAAGTCTTTCTGTTAAACTACTCTCAGCAACTTGAGTGTGATTCAATGGGTAGCCTAGGATACGTTCTAAATATTCAGGTTCTGTGGGGCTCAGCTTGTATCGTCCAACCCACACAAGATTTAATGAACGACACTGATGAAGGACGTCTCTCTGCTGCTCAGATGAGAGCAATCCACGAGAATCAGAAAGTACCCTTCCAAGCCTATCACAAAGCTGAGATATGCCACTAGTTTCAGAACAGATGCAAGTCAATTGCTTCCTTGTGTCCCACGAAGGCCACCATTTATTTGTATGCGGTATTGCATCCTCAATGGTCATTGGTGACTTTGGAAGGATGTGAAACCTGTTCTCAGTTGGGAGGTTGTGTACATAGCCTTCCCTTCTATTCAAGGCCGAGAAGAATTGAGTATTCACGTATTCAGGTTCCAGTCCATACAAAAACTGAGAAATTTTTGCCCATGAATCATATGTTAAATTCACAATATTTCCATAAAAGAAATATGGAGGTTTAGCCATCATTTGATTCACACTCTTGCAAGGATTGCTTTTGAAAGGTTTTGACATTTCAAGATTGCCAATTGTAGGGTCAACTTTTTCTTCCATCCATGTTTGGTCAAGGAAAGAGCTTGAATTATCAACATACTCTTGTCTTGGCCTTTTCCCTTTACGTTTTTCTTCGAAAGCAACATGTCTAAACGTCCTAGACTGAGGAACTGAGGTTGGAACAACATTTGAATCATCATCATTATACTCTTGCTTAGGCCTCTTTCCTAAAGAATTGTTTGCTGCATTGCAATCCCTTGATTGAGAAGCTGTATGCGGATGAAATTCTTCATTTTCAACTTTAACTGAATCATATGATCCTGTAGCAAAAAACCTAGAACCCACTCCAGTGCGTGAATGGTTTGAATGGGCCGAGTACTGCGCTAGATATATTGTTCCAAACATTAGTAAACCAATCTAAATGATGAATGAGAAGACTATATATGTTTAGAAAGCAAAGAAGTAATGAACATAGCCCTTAGAGATGATAACATATATTTCAACAACTAACTTGTAATAATAAATGAACAGACCCATAAAACAAGCAGGATAATACATCAATTCTTCCACAAGCACATCCAAAAATTGGTAAGGTCCTGTTAGGTCGTTGATTTCATAAATAAAATATATAATTAGTTGCAAGATATAAAACATTAGGTTAAGGTTGCCAACACAATTTGGTACGAAGACATGCACAGCCAAGCATATAACTTTCCATTAGAATGAACTATTTGCAGTTGCAGCCTCTTTGATACCGAAGAACACATTTAAAAATTTGTTGGGCCTATGGGAATCTAAATAAATACACAAAGTACGTCAGCACTTGAAAAGTCAATAACTGATTATAAGAATGCATTCTGACCTTATTTTCTTTATAACAGTCATCAGAAATTTGATATGCAACGATTGAGTCTGCAAGATCTCCAATTGGAGCTCTTGAACCTGAAACAACAAATGATTGTTAAATAAGAGTTGGCAATAAGCAGAAGAAAAAAAAATGTATCACCCATATAACTACAAGATGAAATTAAGCAAATCACGTTACAAGTGACTCAGCCACTTCCATTGAAAATCCAGTAGACTGCATGTAACAATTGACAGTTGAAAACAATTTGTTTTGTGTTGAATGAAATACGGTTGTAATGCCAACAATAATGATTATATTAGCACATGATAAGTATTATTTGTACAGTTACAACGCCCCTCTAAAAAAAATTCTTACATCCAAAATAAATTTCAACAGTTTACGTTCTTTACTTTTCAGGTATAGTGGAGCAAATGATATGAAAGACTCACCAAACTTTTCGATTGCCCAAGAAACTTGGTTCTCAGAGAAACCCATTTCAAGCAAACGAAGTGTCTTCTCCATGGTCCCATATAATTTTTCATCATTAGCATCCTGGGAATCAAAAGGTTAAAGTATTGTACAATATAATAGCAAATAAAATAAGTATATAACAAACACTTGGTGAAAAATCTACAAGACAACATGGCAACCATGTGATTGCATGCTCCAAAGACATTTTTGCACTCTTGATGATTAAAAGAGAACATGTAGTGAGAAAAAAAAAATTCCTGCCTTAGATCTGCATCTGCTGTCATTGTGTCAAGTAATTAAACCTCCTTTCTTACCATGAAGAGTTGTGCATGATTGCTTAAGTTGGGGATAACGTGAGATCAAAGGTGAAAGGTAAATCTTCTTTCATTTCAGTTATCTCTTTTTTAAAATTGAACTCTGACTAAAAACCCTTCTTAGATGTAAGACACAGGAAAAACTCTGGGAAACCCAATGGAGCACATGGCAACAAATGTAGTGAAATAACAGCATATTTTAAGAGACTATAGACAAATTTAACACAACTGAAATTATGCATTTCCATTTATTAATGGCATGGAAGAAAAACAAACATAACCCACCCGGAACATTAAGTTATCTGACATGTTATTACAATGGTTTTCATCTGATCTAGTGTCCAATGGAATTAGAGAGCAAAGTTCAGCATTCCATAAACTTTATGCTTCAAGCTTATGCATTAGTTTTTTTCTTTTTCCAAAAGAACAAAACCATGTATTCAACACGTTTTGCTCAAATATAATGTAATTGTGTTACCAACATCCAAAAATGTCTTTTTTAGAAGAAAATCTTTTTATTAAAGAATGATAAATACAAAAAAAAAAAAAGTGCACAAGGAGCCCACCAAAAAACAGGATACAACCGATTACCAACATCCAAAAATGTCATCACATAGATAACAATTTAATGCAAGGATTATTTTTATACCTCGTCTTTTTCTTCATCACCATGAGTTGTACTATCACCTATATCATTTTCAAGTTTCACAGCTACCTGAGCGGCAATGATAAAATCCACCAAATCATTAATTGGAGCATCTTCACCTGTGCATCAAAATGAGATTAACCAACCTATATTGTCGAACATAATATTGTAGGAAATTTAATAGGATGATTAACAAAAGGGCCAAGGTGGAAAATCATGATCTTTTTTTTTTTGGGGGGGGGGGGGGGGGAAAAAATATAATTAAAAT
>NC_024127.1:33208745-33290053 GCF_000346735.1 Prunus mume
TTGATTCTAGGACCACAATTCTGCTCACCCAAAGCCTCTAGGCCACCATGTACATCATTCAAGGCCCTACCAACATTAAGCTTAGGCCGAAGCTTACCCACGGCACCCCGTCCTTGAGGAATAGATCCGAAGTTTGACAAGCCATTACCAACAGGGATTTCGACCTTCAATTGATTATGATTAGGCAATACTTTCCCATTTGGAAGGTTATCCACGGCCGAAATTGAGCCGGATGCACTTCTAACCTGCAAATGCACAAGTCAACATCAAAACTATGAACACAACACAGTCTGTTTAAAAGGTCCTCCGAAAAACCAACTATCATGGCCTTAAGATCAGAGATGATCCTATTAGAAACTCTTTAAGTACAAGAGGCTTCCTACATTAAAATACATAAACCTTGACAGAAAGAGTAATACCTGATGAACATGTGATGAGGCTGGGGTTGAAAAACGACCAGACACAACACTTCCATGTGTAACAGCATGCTTGCTCGGTCCATTACCTCTTGAACCTTCTGATACCTTTGTCAAGGGACTCATCTGATTCTCAGAGGACTTAGGGGTGTTAGGGAAGCCTCCAGAAGCTGAATTTAAGTTATATTTGACCCCTCTTCCATCAGGTCTATTAATTGATGCTCTATTATCAAACAATGAGTCAGGTGAACTATTGGGAACGACATCAGGTTGAACAACATGAGGGATATAAGCAGGTGAAGAGACAGAGTTTTGATAAGGGGGGATGGTGCAATACTGTTGGCCATCAATGCCTATCATAGCACCAGGTATGTAAGGATTGTATGGGTTGTATGGAGACTGTGCATATCCATAGCTAGGTGTATAATATACAAAAGGCAAACTTTCATTTTGTGCACCCTGAAAAATAGAGATGGATTTTGAGAATTAACACACATAATGCCACTTAAGAAACCGAAAAAAAAAAAAGTGTGAGAAAGAGAGAGATCACTTACCGTGTACTGGATATCCGGACCATCTGCGCCAAAAATCCTTCGGTGGTCCTCCCATTCACCAGGTGATTCAAATCCTGACCATATTTATTCAACATAATGTACAAATGAGACACATGAAACAAATGAGCCATCATATTAATCTATCACAACAGAAAGGCACTATATTTACCTGTACAGTAATACCCATAGTTGGTGGCAGCCGGATAATACAAGCCCTGATCAACAACATAGTCAGGGGCTCCTTCATTGTACATAGCTTCAACTTGTTCAAAGGGAGTTGTAAAATGCAGGTTTTGTTCCATGCCTTGAATCTAAAAATGGAGACACGAACGCTCAATAACCCAGAAAGGGCTTACAAATTTCACTTATCATTCAAGAAAAGATTACTGATAAAGCAAAATCTTCAAGCGATTACCAAGAACATACCATATAAACCTCATCATTCGCATGTTCGGGAACATTATACATTTCCATTCCAGTACCGCCACCCCTATACAATACAATGATACAGAATGTCAACATTCAAAAGAGTCGAGTTGAAAGAAATGAACTAGGAGAAAATGCCACAGTGCTGTATTCAGTGTGATAAACAAAATGAAATCTAACATGAAGGCAGCAGAGTAAAATCCAGAAACGTTCTCAAACAAGTAAACTTTATCTACTACACAACAATAAAGGCTTCAGTTTTCGGTACAGAAAATTTGGTGCTATTATTAAGAATGCCGGGAACGACCCAAACACTCTTTAGATCAATTAAAGAAGACCCAAAAAATAGAATGGAATAAATGGCTTCTTCATAACAATCAATGAGATAACAAAAGCAGCAAAATACACACTTCTTAACCAAATTCATATTATTTCTTCCTTTTTCCTTGTAGAGTAACTGAAGTTTGAATTTGAGCTGCTCAAAAATGATATTGAAATTGACATGTCCCAAGCAATACCATAGATCTGATTGAAACCTACCGAGTCAAATACCAAAAACAAACACAAAACCTAACCATGAATCAAAATTTGACCTCCAAATCCGAAAAGTTAATTAAATAGAATTAATAATATTAAGGAACAAAAATTCCTATTTCAACTCCCAGGCTACCTTCTAATACTCAGAAATTCGCACAAAAAAGCTAGAAACACACCAAAAGAGATAAGAAAGGACCGAAACTACAAGGAGACTTTACTTGAGCTTGAAAAAGCTTGCAGTGCCTGAATTCTATACAGGGCATAAACGAAAAAAGAAGAGAAAGGCTTGTTGAGTGAGGGTTATTACCAAGAAATAAGCCGAATCAATCCATGGTTGACCTAGAAAGTTCTAAGAGGGAGGAATCGGAGAATTTGCAGAGAGTAGGAGGGGTTTTCTGCAACATTGTTTTTTTGTTTTATATAAATATTTATAGGCGAAGCAGACGCGCTTAAGAAACCCTAACCATAAGGGAGAAGAAAAGAGAGAGAGAGAGAGAGAGAGACAAATGCTTGGAAAAGAAGGCGGTTTGGGTGTGTGAATGTGTGTGTTTATAGAAAAAGCAAAGAGACGCGAAAGGAGATTCCCATGATACGATGCGTTTTGGGTGGAAATTTTGCAATTCCGTGGGTTTTATTAATTGCCGAGATTACCCCTGAGCGGCATGGGAAAACTCGAAACCGCCACGGGAAAAATGCGTAGCGGGAAAGTGGAGAATTTGTCTGTTCCGTTGAAAAATCGAAACGACGTCGCTTAAGGAGAGAAGTGGTATGTGAGTGGTGTTACGGTCCAATCAGATTTACTTAAGCCCATGCCCGTCACGCAATTAATGTGCCGACACAGCCTTGGAAAGCTGAGTGGCGAGCAATTTAATTTAATTTTTTAAAGGTTTAAAAAATATTTCTCTTTTTATAGGAGCAGGGGATCTATTTGTTTTAATTTATCAACAGGGGATAATATTGACTATTTTATTTTAAAGTTACTTCCAAACTAATTAATTTTCCCTCGTCTAAATTGAAAAGAATTCATCCTATCCCCCATTTTCTATTTCCCTATCATTCCATTCCATGATTTAATTCAAGTTAATGAAATAAATTCAATCTCACACATAAATTTGATGGGAAAAAAAGTGAGATATTCAGTCTTATACCTATTCTTAGCACTATTTATATAAATTAATTCTATTTAATTTCTATAAACAAATCCAAAAAATGACAGCTGGTCAATTTAATTTTTATTATTAAATTACTTTGATACTCTATTGAGTGTTTTGGATTTTTTTAATGAAGTTTTGGGGTTGGACTTGTTTTAAGAAAGGAGACTTTGGAAAAACACAAAGGAAATAGAATTTGTAAAAGAAGCTAAAATGAACAAAATTGCCCTTATTTATTTTTGGATTTCCTAAGGAATCCTTTACATTTGCATGTCTTTGATTTAAAAGTTGAGAGGTTTTTATGTATTTTTTGAAAAAGCTTTGGCTTTTTCCAAAAGTGAAATTTTTTTTTTTGGCTAAAACCTAAATTTACTTTTTAAAAGAAATAGATGATAGTTTTGTAATTTATAAGAAGTTAAAAGCCTACTTGTTATATTGTAAATGAACTTTGAGTGTGTTTTTAAAGTTCATTTCATATAAGGTCTTTTTTTTATAATTTGGACCGATATATTAAGTATAATAATGAATCTCCCAAAAAAAATTCATATAGAAAACACTAGATTTCCAAATAGCTCATTATATTGAGCGGACTGAACTTCTCTCGTCAATCTTGCATTCAATGTTGTGATATATTTGGGTCTTCTTTTTTTCAACATAAGAAGAGAAATTTGATTTGAAGTAATCAACTTAAAAAGTTGTTGGCAAATGAAATTAAAATAGAAAATGATGTCAGTGGATTATGAATATGAAACTGGCCAGAAGCTTCCCTCGGTAGGTATATTGGTTTATGATGCATGAAGATATAAAGACAGTGATATAACTTACGTGTTATGTGTTCAGCAAGATTTATTTATCTAAATCAATTAATATAAATTTATGGAACAAGACTTGAATGAAAAATTAAATTAATGTAACAACTGTATGATGCAGATACGGGCTTAGCCAAGTTGGTTAAAATGAACGTGCTTTTCACTATGCATCGAGTTCGAATCCTCTCTTGTAGTTTAAATTAGATTAAAGTAGAATATCTTTGTATTAAAACAAAAACAAAAAAAACAATTGTATGCTTGTGGGTGAAAAAGAACAATTGTATGCATAACATTTAGACTTGCAGGCCAAGTGATTGCAAATAAAAGTGAGGCTATTTTAGCTTTTGTGACTTGAATGATATTCTTGGAAACGCTTGGGAATTTGGAAATCTTAATTCCGTTTCCATATATGCTTACTTGCAAGCTGTGCACGGGGATATCTTTTACATAAAAATATTCTTGTGTTTCTGCGGCGGATAAGCCAAATACTCGTTGATCAAACCTTCTTTTCAGGCTAATAGCAAATATTCTTGTGTTTCTGCGGCGGATAAGCCAAATACTCGTTGATCAAACCTTCTTTTCAGGCTAATAGCCTCTAATGCACAATTAAACTAACAAAATATTCTTGTCTTTTTGGGCCATCGACAAGAACTTATTGATTTGTTGTAACCATAAAGTTATATAACCCATCATGTTATAACTATAAAATTGGGTCCTTTATTCTACTGGAATCTGACTTACATGCTAAAATAAAAATGATGACAAGTTTAGTCTAATGAAGCTGAAATATTAAAAGGAGAAGAGCTTTATTCCTTGTATAGTTTTCAGGGGAACGGAAATTGAACTTGATACGTCTTCTAACATTGTATAAGGAAAATACCACTAGATCAAAATAGCTAACTGATTCTACATCTGCTAAAATGGTGAAAGAGTTAGAATTGTGTAGCTTTATGGTTCAACCTCATTCACAGTTAGTAGTGTAACCACATCACATTACATCTACCTACAAAATCCTGAAGATGGAGTACCGAGAGAGAGAGAGAGAGAGAGAGAGAGAAGTAAACATCGAAGTGTTTCTTTGAATAAATAAGGAGAATTCGTGACAAATTGTAATAAAAAAATACGCAGCTAGGGAAGTAAGTATGCAGGGAAGGGTCTTCCCCAGTTTCTCACAGATGACACCAATAATCCGAGTTTATATGCTCGCAGTACTCAAATTGAACCGTTGCATGACCAAAATAATAATAGGCATTTTTTTCCTAGCGCTACCCAAACATTCAAATGTCCAGAACTACCCTCCAAATTGTCCTAAAAGACGACCCACCCCGAGAAGCAGTAGAGCAGTAGAGCAGTAGAACAGTAGACCAGGTGAGCATGTCTCTGATTGATCCCATCAGTCACCCAATTCAACCAAAGCAAGCAGCCCCCCAACCCCAACCTACTGCAAATATTCTCACAATAGGAAGCCAGCCTCACAGACTGGGATAACCAAAAACCACATCAATCCAATCCAATCCACCACACAAGGACTTGCAAAAGAAATATGTGCCACAACTTTTTCAAGGTTTAAGTCACTGAGTGACCGCAAGGGTCTCCTCCAGCTGCTGTTTATGCATTAGCTCAGTCTCCTCAGCCACTGGCAGCTCCCCCACAGGCTTCGTGTCTGGGGATGCATTGACTTCTGTGCCTGGGGACATAGGAGACATCCCTGATTTAGGTGGAGCCACAGATTCAGGAACTTTGACATCAAATTTCGAAACACGTGGAGGCCTCTCATATCTCTCATAACTGGGGCTTCGACTACGGTTACGACTACGACTCCGGCTACGGCTGTGGCTGCGGCTGCGACTGCGGCCACGTGACCAGCTCCGACTACGACTACGACTCCTGGTCCAGCTTCGGCTTCTACGACTCCTGCTGCGGCTTCGGCTTCTGCTTCTGCTTCGGCTAATATCCCATGTTCGAACTCTTTCAGGGCTACGGCTATAGCTTCTGCCTCTGCTCCTATCAGGAAAATCGATTCTGTTATCAAATCGTCCCCGTCCACGTCCCCCTCGCCCACGCCCATCCACACTGTTGTACCTATCTTGTGGGCCACGGTCATTTCTACCCCAACCAACATTACCACCACCAGGACCACCAAATCCCCGTCCCCTGTTTCCACGACCAGAAAAGAAATCGCTTCCCCCACCGCGGCCACCAACTGCACCATCTCTAGGGCCACTGCGGCCTCCAAAGTTGCCATCCCTCATGTCACCACCACGACCACCAAAACCCCCATCCCTCATGCCACCACGACCACCAAAACCTCCATCCCTCATGCCACCACGGCCACCAGAATCCCAACGGCCTCCACCTCCATTCCCAGGCCCACCAGAATCAAAACGGCTCATCGCACTCCTATCCCTGCCAAAACCAGGCCCACCACGCAGAGCAATATCTCGCACCTCCGGGGGCACTTGCTGGTTAGCTCCCTCCAGAACTTTTATCAAATCAGCTGCATATTTCCAATCTTGCTCAGAGAAAAAGGTGTACGACACCCCAGTTGCCCCAGCCCTCCCAGTTCTTCCAATCCGGTGAACATAATCTTCAACCCCAGTAGGGAAATCATAGTTAACCACCACCCTGTAACGTGAGAAACTCAAACAGATAAGTACACTGAAACAATTCTGAGATCCTGGATGATACTAAGTTATAAGCTCAATCTTGATCTTTGTCCCAATGAGTCTTTTTCATTAATAAATTGAACATGTTAAATTGGAAAAAAGCAAAAGCATGATCTAACCTTATATCTTTGATGTCAAGCCCACGGGCAGCAACATCAGTGGCAACCAATATTGGAGACTTTCCACTTCGGAACTGATTTAAAACCCAGTCTCTCTCACCTTGAGACTTGTCCCCATGAATTGCAGCAGCCCCAAAGTTGCGTCCAATACTACGTGCAAGCTGATCGCACAACCTCTTTGTGGAACAAAAAACAATAACCTTAGAACCCCGTTCCTGGGATCTAAGGATCTGCTCCAAGCGCCTCTGCTTCTCCATTTGTGGGACAACTTCAACATACTGCAGATTCACAAGTTCATAGTAGAAATAAATTCTATCCTATGTGTGCTTTTTAAAAAGCAGTGTGTCAAATGCACATAAAAAGGAGATCAACCATCAAACAGATCAAATGAATATATTTATCCTCTGTGAAATCTAATGCTTCCCAGCCAGAATTGAAGTGTGGCAAATTCTTAAACATTTGAATAAAGTGTGATAGACTACTTTGCACTGAAACTATTAATGGTAGGACAATTTCAGTTAGTACGTACTATGGTCATCATTAGTATACATTAACAGACCAAATTAACTAATATACTTCTATAAATCATAATTATTCAACAACTTCATCCCTTCTCCAATGTTTCATTACGGGACTCTTAGAGATAAGAATAATCACACCGGCATTTAAACAGTCCTAGCCTATCATCCATGACCTATGCATGTACTAGTAAATTATTGACAAGGGTATAACTAGTTTGCTGCTACTTGGCATATGTTCCAAATATTGACCATATCAGATGAAGTGAGGACCGTGACACATGCTTTAAATTTTCACCTTTTATCATTATTCTGAAAGATGTACAATATAAAAAGAAAAGATGATTCCCAAAAGTTTCAATTCATAAAAAATAACTAACTTCAGTTCATGGTATTGGCACTTCTCCTAAATTACATACACTTCCATCGTCCTTACTGCACTTGTGAAGACAATAAGAAAAAAATATTAGAATTAAAAAATTACCTGTGTAATAGACTTGTTGGCTTCAAGCTCATCAACACTGCCAATATTCACCTGGACAGGATTAACAAGAAGATCACCTGCTATTTTTCTTACTTCTTTGGGCCATGTTGCAGTGTACATAAGAGTTTGTCTGCGTGGCGGTATTTCGTTCACGATTTTACGGATTTGGGGTTCAAAACCCATGTCAAGCATTCGATCTGCCTCATCCAGTACAAGTAGAGAAACTTGCCCAAAATCAATTTTCTTCATTTCCAGTATGTCATTCAGTCGACCGGGCGTTGCAACAACTATATCTGCTCCACGATCTAATTCTTTCAGCTGAGGGCCTTTTGGAGCTCCACCATACAAGCACTGAATCATGAAATTCAATCATAGTGAATAAAAAATTTAAACCAAATGGACTACAAAAATGAAATCATCGTTTAATAAAGTCAACCACTGAGCACCCACCGTGCAGGATACCCTTGAAGCTCGCCCAAATTTCAAAACCTCATCTTGTATTTGTGTTGCAAGCTCCCGTGTTGGGGCCAAAACCAAGACTGTTGGGCCATTCTGAGAATTATTACGGGATTGTCTAAGAAGAATGAAGGCAGGCATCAAATAGCCCAAAGTTTTTCCAGAACCAGTTTTTGCAATTGCCACTATATCCCTACTTTGAAGAGCAATTGGCCATGTTTGTGCCTGGATTGGTGTGGGAGATGCGAACCCGGCAGAATAAATCTGAAACAAGAACATAGGTCTAAGTAATCAGCAAAAAGTTAAGAATGTTTAATGGAGAGGATAGACTACAACCAAACATCATAATATGTTTATTAATAGAATAGTAAGATGACAAAAAGGCCCATGGGTATATGGTTGCTTACAGAAGCAACTTGAGGCAACAAAAGAGGGCATAAAGACATAAGAGGTGGAGCCATTAAGCAAGAAATCCCAGTCACATAAGGTGTGATTTGGATGAAGGGCCAACCACCCTTCTAGAAGATGCACAAGAAAGGCTCCAACAGTTCATTTTGCAGCCTCCAAAAATCAGAATAGTTGTTGCAAGTGTAAGTGTGCCAATAGCAGTGCAGCGTACGACATATGCTCCTCCTCCGGAGCAGATATCGCACCTGCGACAAGTGAGAACTGATGAGTTCAAAAGTAGAAAACAAACAATAATACAAAAATGGAATGGCATGGATCTCATAATGGTTATTTCATATTAAAAGAAAAAACAATTAGGCACAATTAAATTACCTCTCTCAATATCTCAGGAGGAAAACCAGTGTCTTCAAATGTAATGAATGGTGCAGGAACATTGTCACCCTATGCAATTAAAATGCAAACATAAAGCATCAATAATGGAGCACCATTTCTTAGCAAAGAACAAAAAGGGCAGCAACATTGTTGCCAATACAATTTTGTACACATCTCCTCGAATACATATTACATGCTGCTCAAAATAAATTCATTGGACATTCCCACATTCACAAAAACAACACCCAAGGAAGCAGAAACACACACCGTTGCAGTAACTTCATGTTGCTGACGATAAACTTCAACAGGTGTGAGACTAGTAACACTTGTAGATCCGACATAAGGAGACTTCACCAGAGAATTATTTGGGAATGGTGGACCACCTGTTGCATGACTGTACAAGTTATGCACAGAATGACCTGCCATGGTATTCAATGCACTGGCATGACCAGGTGTAGCATTTTGAAATGGGCCACCACTCATACTCATCTCCTGAAAGAAGTTGCATGACATCATTAGACATCAGTTGAAATTCAAGCATTGAAATTAAATATAATCAGCATATATAGAAACAGAAAAGAAACGTTATATTAATTCAAAGATACCTGCTGACTTCTTGCCACCGGAATAGCTGCAAGCTTGGGCTGCTGAGGACCTGTTGGCACTTCATTATTACTATTAAAGTAATAGTCATTCCCACCTCTCCCGTGGAAATTATTTTCATGACCCATTCTTAATCCAACAGGAGGTGCATTAGACTGCTGACTATGTATCATTGCAGGGTCCATTTGACTTTGGAACCTAGAGCCATGTTGATGGTGAACCAAATCAGCCCCTGGTTGCTGCAGGTGACCAAAAGACGAAGGATGTTGCATGCTGCCCAAAGGGCCACCAAATTGTTGGGGTTGACCAAGATGTACAGCCCTCTGTGGCATTTGTACGGAATTGGTCCCAGTAGGAAGATTCTGCACAGATGAGGCACCTGCTGGTTGAAACTGGGATGGAGAAAAACCAACTTGATTTCTTTGTTGAAAATCATCGTCCTCCCTCTGGTGGAATGTGGCTTTATATTCTTGTTGATTTGCCAGTGGTTGCCCTTGTGCGCTATGCAGAGTCTGCTGCTGTGAACTTTGCTGTCCTTGGGGAGGAATGCTTTGCTGATAAGGCGTATAATGCAGTTGCTGATGTGCAAATTGGTGCACTTGTACCTGAGCAATTTGTGAACCTTGACTCTGTGGTGTTTGCTGCCCCAGTTGCTGAGGCATTTGCTGCCCTTGATGCACTTGTGCCTGGGGCATTTGCTGACTTGGATGCTGCATCATTTGCCCATGCTTTTGCATGGCCTGTCCCAATTGTGAACCCTGTTGTTGTCCAGCTTGAGCCACCTGCTGTTGAGCAAATGATGTCACAAGGGGATTCATCTGTTGTGTCATTAGATGTCCATGCTGTTGAGAAAATTGGCCCACTTGCGTTCCCTGCTGTTGTGGAGCTTGTGTTATCTGCGGGCCATCCTGAGACACCACTCCATTTGGTGGCATTGAATGAGGAACGGGAGTTGCAGCCAGCTTTGGTGTGGTAGTAGCAGGAGGTGGGCCGGGTGGCAAAGGTGGAGGCAAAGAAGCTGGCTTTTCATACTGGGTAATGTTGGTTTCAGGGTTCCAGTAGTATAACAAACCCGTGCTACCATCAATCAAACCCTTCCAAGGATTTGGAAGTGTAGGATCATCTGGCGCATATCGTGGACCGGCTGGCTCTGCTGTTGCCATGCCTAATACTGATCTACAATCACATCAAACCATTCCATCAGAACATTGACATTGCAAGCTCTAAACCTCATACAATCTATCACTTGACAAATTCCACGAATTAATCAGAAGAAAAAAAAAACTAAGACAACCAATCACCCAGGGGTTGGGAACAACCTTAGATTATCCCACAGTTCACTCTCTCCAACGAGAAGCAAAATAATTGTTCAGTCTTCTGAAATTACTAAGCTAAGGTAATATAAATTAAGTGAAAGTATGTCTCAGTGACCCAAAATATACCATGTTCAGAGATTTAATTCTTGTTATTACTTTAAGAACAGTTTCTCACTCCTCAGAAACCAACAAACAAGCATCATAACCAAAATAAACCCCAGAATAATTTTTCAAATAACAAAATATCATCCTAAACGTTCAACGACAGAGCATACTCAAACGAGGTGAAAATTCAAAGACCGATAATTGAAAACGGAGTAAAATAAAGCAGTTAATTGCGAATCAGAAAACCCTAAAAAGTTCACGTACCCCGTCGAAGATGTTGAATAACTTCGAAAAACTTAATTTCTCTGTTTATAAATCAATCCGAGAGCGATGTGAAAACGCAATGTAAAACCCTAAACGTTTTGCTTTTTGTCCTCTGTGGCTGGGACTAGAAACTAAGAAAGGAAGAGATTCCCGAAAAACAAAAAGAAAAATTTTCCGGGAAAAAGCTAATATGAGTTGTGAGGAAGGGGCATGGAATTTCGTTGTAGGGTTATGGTGGGGAACTATCGCCTGCATCGACAGTCCAGAAACGACGGTAAACCCTCTTCCAATGTCTAATTGCCTGTGGACAGATGTATTTTATTGGGGGGTGACCTATGGGCCTGCTAGAAACGGAAGAAGTGGATTCTGTGCGTGGTGTGAGACACTGATATTTGACGGATGTGATTGATCTCTGATACTGATTTGTTTTTGGTCGGAGCAATCCTGATTAGGAAATTATAGTTATAAAACAATTAATGAAATTATAGTTCTCTTCAAAAATATTGTCTTCTTTTTCTTTTTTTCCCAAAATTTGGATGGGATTGCTAAAATACTAGAAAATGTCATTAATTAATGTAAATATTAACAATGAAAATTATTAATTAAATATGGATAATATGGTAAAAATTCACACTTTTCATATTAAAAATATTAAAATTAAAAACAAAATTAGATAATGAGTCCTATTTTTATAGAACACAACTACTCATTATCTTTTTTAATTCTAGAATAAACAAAGATATAAAAAAATTTATTTTAGAAATGTGATAAATTGCATTTATAATTGAAGTCTAAACGCGGTAAGTCATAGATGCCAATACAAATACAAATAACGAGATAATAGTTACTATAAATACGGAAACACAATAACCACAAATGGTTATTTCAAATATGGAGGAATCTACTCGCAACCACAAACATATTTACACTTGGGCTGGAGTAGGCTCCAGCCTAATGCTGAATTTTTTTTGTAGTCTATTTAAAATAAGTCCAGCCCTCTATGTAGAAATAAGCTCATTCTTGAAGCATATAAGAAATTGTAAACATGCAATCCATAACCTATATAAATTTGACTAGAAGCAGACATCATAATTTTTCTTCTATCCACCCAAGACGTCTTATTTGAACTTTGAGAGCCTAGAAGAAATAGCTATCCCCCTCTAAAAATTTGTATCAACCTATCTTTAGTGGGTTCTTCAATCTTGGTAAGTTTCTCTCTTTGTTTTATATTCAATTTCCAATTTTAATTGTTGTTGTTGAGTTTTTATGATTTAGGGTTTGGGTGACATTTTTTGGGGATTGTTGATATATGTTTTACTTTTGCAACTCAAGTTATTAATTAGTATATATGATTTTTGGTGTCTAATATTTCTTGTTAGGATATCATGTTACATGATGATAATTGTTGAGGCCCAAAAATCCAGGGTTAGGCCCAAATAAATTCGTGGGCCAGTGCAACACATTATTAAGTAAAGACCCGGTTCGGAGCACGCGAAATTCGTAATGCGCGCTTGCACGAGCAACAACCACGTTCCATGCCAAATAAATATGCAATCCATCACGCTAAGAATTAAAATGAGCCTATAAAAGGCACTTGCTATACAAGCCCATGCTAATTACCCCGTCAAGCATTATGCCCCTATTCAAGGACGATAAAATTAAAGCACGCTGATTGACATGCCATGCAAAGCATGAAATTATTACTTCACACCTAGCCACGCTACAAGCTTAAGTGGGCCCAAGCCACGCAAATGCCCGGGGCTTGCTTGAGTGGGTTGTGGTATGGATGGTAACGAGCTTTCATGAGGCCCATTGATGAGCAGAGAAATGGAAGTTTTGAGCTACTTGGGAGCCCCAAAACTCAAGCTCATTTCTTGAGCTCAAATATGTAGGTAAGCATAAAAGAGAGGAAAAAGCCCAAATACCCTAGAAAATTAACCCAAATACCCTAGAAAATTAGCCCATCACTTAAGGAAATTAGCCCATATCCTTAATGGGCCAACTCATCACTTTAGCAAGGCCCAAGCAAGCCAAGAAAAATATCTGTAGTCTCCAGCGCTTAGCTGGAAACATGAACCAAGATGAAAAGCCAAAATGCCTATGTCTGTAAGCTGCTGGAAGGCTCCAGCACATGGGCAAAAACAAACCTCAAGGCAGATCCTTTAAGAAACCAGAGGATATTGACGCACGCAGGAGAAAAGGCATCCTTCATACCAGCCAAAGTTATCTATCCCATTCCTTTACTAGATTTTGCCATGAAATAGAGAAGGAAAGAAGGAGAAATGATAGCCAAAAAATAAGACATCACCACTGATAAGCCTAAAGCTCCCAAAACCCTGTTTTTGGTGCGATTGGGCAGGGGACAATTTCACAAAATGAGATAGATCGAAGGGAGAGAAGAGAAATGAAAGGGGAGACTTGGCAAAATTGGAGAGAACCTATTAGGGTTTCTTGGGAAGGAGGAGCTTCCAACGACTATAAAAGGAGGTACCTCCTACCCATTAAACTCAACCCAAATCAGTCGAGCAAGCTTATTCTCTAATTGTTTGAAACATCAAGCCCAAGTGCCTCATCCTCTATCTCCCTCTTCTTTATCCTAAGCAACACACATCTGGGGAGAAAGCTGTATCTCCCCTCCCTGAAGCCTCTACAATTTTGAGCTCTATTCATCCATCTCCTCCCATTTTCTCTTCTGTTAAAACACTCCAGAGCTTGACAGATTTTTCATCAAGCTGCCGGAAACTACTCAACACACCCATTATTTCTCCCATCTCTCTCCCACTTCAACAAACCCTCTTAGAATCTCTTCCCCATTTCTTTAGGACCCCTGTTTTTCATAAGAACTCACAGCTCTCTCTCTGTTTATGCTAAACTCACGATGGTTTTGCTCCCATGCCACAAGCTTCTCATGTCAAGCTAAGAATTCATTTGTAACCACTAAGAATCTATCTGCAAGCAGCCATTATTTTTGTTGGTGAAGGTAACCAAGGTGTTTTCTAAGGCCCTACTATCCTTTCGAAGCATCCTTGGGGCTTGATTTCTGAACTCAGACTTAGGGGGTAATTCAACCTGTTTCTTTTTTCAGCAGCCCAAGCCCATTCGTCAGGCTGCTGGAATAAAAAGACCCATGCAATAATAAACCGGCAAAGAGAGGAAAAACTATTTATTCATTCTTCAAAAAAAGTGGTAACGATAACAATGATACACTTTTTGCATCTAATGTTGATACTTCAATTCCTGAGGACCTTACTCAACTCGGACCTCAAGTGGTTGAACAATGTGTTTGATTTGGTATTTATTTATATTTTGTACTTCTTTGTGTTATATTTGTTCGTAATGTGGCCTTGCTTGATTTATAAAATTTCATTTACATTTTTGTTTCAAGAGAAAAAAGGGTTTATAATATATCTCGTGTAAAAAAAATTATTTTAGCCTACTCCTATAAAAATTCATGGGTACGCCATTACTCGCAACAACAAGTGCACAACCTCCGCTCATAGGCACATATGGCTACAAGAAATTATGACATTAAAGACATAAGCCTAGAAAAACCAGAAAAATGTATGAGCATGCAAAACTACAACTACAATATTTAAACTATCATAAGTAAAAACCTACAAGTATACAACAAACTCAAAAAGTGTTGATGCACTTATTACAACTCAAAAATTGCAACAAACAAAAATAAATTAAATAAATAAACTGATTTGTCACCACATCGTCCCCAAAACATCTAAGCAACCAATAAACTTAGACAATAAGCCCAAGCAAGCACCAAAATCTAGCCATAAGCTTGTAAAAACATCGAGGAGTGGAAAATAGGAGAAGATGAGATGATAAAAGAAGAGAGGAAGCGAGGAGAGGAGAGATGGGGAGGGTTTGTAGGTAATGGGCGAGGAGTAGAAGGGTGGAGGGAAGGGGGTGAAATAGAGGAGAAGAGGGATGGAGGGCACCGACCCAAGGAAGGCAGTGGTTGAAACTTTTCTCACCTTATAGATTTTTTTTTTCCTTGAGAGATGAATAACGCTTCACAAATCCACTCATTTTTACTACATACTTTCAAGTAAGAAAAATTCCCATTGTGGATGTAATGTGATGTTATTAATATACTTATGTTATAACATATGTACTTATTTTTAGGATCTTAATGATATAAGCGTTCATTTGGCTAGGCGCATGAGGATTAGTGGAGTTATATATGTTCTAACTTATGTTCTTATAAGCGCTCATTTGGCAAGGCACATGAGGGTTAATGAAGCCATGTATAAATGAATTAGGATTACAAATTTGCAATTTATATATTATGTCCTTTATTTATTCAACTTACATGGTTAAAAGTGTTGACACTTCCAGGTAGGGGTGGCATTTTAGACCGAAAAACTGAAAAACCATAAAAACCAACCGACTATTAACCGCAATGAAACCGCGATCGTGATAAACCGAACCGCATTTGAGGTATGAAGAACCGAACCGCATTTGCGGTATGAAGAATCGAACCGCATTTGCGGTATTTGATTTTCAAAACTTGCGGTTACTGCAAACCGCAAAGTATAGCCAATCTATGTTGTTTTATTTGATCTTCTTATAATAAAATGTACTAAACTATGTTGTTTTATTAGTAGATAACATTGGTGCTCAAACAACACAACGAGGTTCTTCAAATCCACTCACCACCAACACTTGAGTTTGTAACTTTAGTTTGTAACATTGGTGCATTGCATTTTTCTTTCAGTTTGTAACGTTAATTAAGTTTGAATTGGATTTTTCCTTTTAGTTGTAACTTTAATTCATTTTGCTTTGTATTTTCCTTTTAGTTTGTAACTTTAAAGGATTTGGAATTGGAATGCTTGAGAAGTTTAACTTTAATTGGAATGCTTGGAATTGTAACTTTAATTTTCTTTAGGTTATGAATGCTTGAGAAGTTGAGGAGATTGTGAATTTATATATGCTTGAGAAGTTGAGGTTGTGAATGCTTGAGAACTTGTGGTTTTAAACCACAAAAAGCAGTCGGTTTGCGATTTCAAAAATCATCATACCTTACTAAAATGGGGTGTGCTAGATTTACCTTATTAAACTGTTATATTTTAGACTTGGCTAAACTCTTAGGGCTCATTCGTTACAAAAGACTGTATTGGCATGGATTATGATCAAAGACTATCTTGGATTGACTTGGCTTGGCCTAAGCTAGATAACACGTGTACTGCATTTAGTGTATGCTTGGACTAGGACTATATTTTTCAATTTTTTATATTTTTTTAATTTATTAAAAATAGATTATTAAAGTGAATTTATTATTTATTAGATTTTTCTTCTCTCTCTGCATCTCATTCTTTTCTTCTTCCTCCCATGGCTTGCTTCTTTTTATCCATCCTCTCACCTTTACCTCTTCTTCTCAATAAATACAAGTCCATTAGCTAGATCAATATACTTAGATTGGACCTAATTATTTATAGGACATCCAAATCACTTGCAACAGACAACCAGTAACTTCCAATCTCCCTTTAAACTGAAGAAAAAGAAAAAAGAAAATAATATCAGTGGTATCTGGACCTGACCTCCTCCATAATACTAATACTCAGAGCCCGCCCTGGCCCAGGGCCCAAAACTGTGGGGGGCACAAAAATATGGTTTTTTAGCCTATATATTTATATTTTATATAAATAAATAAAAACCCAAAACCGTTAGCGTCCTAGAAGGAAGTAGACGTAATCATTAATCATGGCAGGCTGACAGCACAAACCTCTTTGAGATTCTCTAGGAAACTAAATATAAATTATATAATATAATATTTCAAAAAACAAAAATTAATGAAACTAAACATATGGAAACAAAGAGTTCTTAACCAAAAAAACCAAACAAACGTTCTTATCTTAACCAAAAAAACAGACCTAGCAGTGGCAGCAACACGCATTGGAAGCTTTAGCAATTTGAAGGTCTTTTCTTTGTGTCATTCTTTTTCATAAATAGATGTATAACATGATTTTTGTAAGAGACATCGTTGTTAACTTATTTTTCTTTTTATTTGATTTAGCAAAAAAACTCAACATAGATTCTTGTTCTTCACAATTGGAAATTTGAAGTTTCGAGTTGAAGAAAAAAAAGCTCAAAATCTAAATTTTATTATTCTTTGTTCATTAGTTTTATTGTTATTGTTCGTGTTTTTATAAAAATTAAAAAATGTTACCTAATAAAATTAATTTGTTGATTAAAAAAAATTGTAATTTTAGTTTTAAATTTATATAAAAGGGCACTCTCTAGAAATTTACCCTGGGCCTTAGAAAACCCAGGACCAGCTCTGGGTGCTGGCCAAAATTGACAGGAACTGATGGCGATGCTAGATTTGGGTTACTACTTGTAGATGTGACTATGAGGGTTTGGATTGATTGCAGGTGCTTGGGTGGTCGGTGGTTGTAGATGGCGCTTGGGTTGGGTGGTCGATGGTTGTGGCAGGCGCTTGGATTGGAACTGGCTTATCCCCCGTTTTCATCATATATGCTTAACAGTTAACATTAACACTAACTATACGAAAAGAAAAAAACTCACCTGGGCTATAGCCAGGGACGAACCTACGTCCATGCTAACATAGGCTATAGTTGGGGCGACTTGATATTTTATAGTTCAATATTAATACTCAGCTCACCAAAGCACACCTCCACACACCCCATCCCACCCATAGAAATCTTTTTATTTTAATTTTATATAGTTAATTAATATTTATTACTTGCCCTTTTTCATAAAACACACATTCGTAGAGGACATCCTTTACTTTTTTTCTTTTTTCTTTTTGTCAAAAAAAAAAAAAAAAAAAACCTTTACCTTTTCTAGTGAAAATAAAACGTCAATTCATTTTTTTTTCTTAAAATTTTGGCTACTTTTTCTCATTTTTATTTTCCGAGTTGGCTTGGATGAATTAAAATGGTTAAGTTTTTTTTCTTCTTCTTCTTTTGTAATGGATTATAAATGCTTTCAATTCTTTTCTTTTCATGGAGAAGTTTATCATGTAATTGCTAATTGACCTTAAAATTCATACTTCAACGAAATTCACTTGCACCGTCAAGTTTTCTAAGTTTGTATGTAAGATAAATTTAGCCCATTCTATTTTCAAATCCTAGGTCCGTCCCTGGCTATAGCCCAAGTTGTACATACCATAGGTCTGTCCCTGGACACTTCAAATTTGATTTATAACGTAGTGTTTTTTTATTATACATATTTCTACAAAATGATATACTTGTATTTTTAAAATTTGCAACTCACAAGTTTTTATTATTATAGGGAATTCAATCAACAAACAAGGATGGTAAAATCCAATAACAAGCACGTAGATCAAAGTCACCTGTTATTGACTTGGTCACATACTTCACGTGGGCTTCAATGGATTTCATTAATGGAGCCTCCGATACTAAATAATGTTTGGGCTGAAATGAGAAAGCCCATCTTGATCAAGGCAAAAAAAAAGCCCATAAGAAGAAGCGTATAGTAAATGTATTTTGGAGAAGGACCCAGAAATTGAAATGGAGAGCAGCAGGAAGGCGGTTTAAGCACATGAACTTAGCTGGGAATTCCATTTCTCAAAACACAACTTTCATTGATAAATTTGTAACCAATACCTTCTCTTCAAACTTGAAACTTGAAAAACAGTGTGTGGAAAAGAAAAGAAAAAACTAGAAAAGATTGGAGGAAAGAAGAAAACATGGCGGTGGAAACTGAGGCTGTGACCGTGCCAGAGTTGGCTCTTGCTGACACTGACATCAACTGGGACAGGTTTCATTCCATTCCTCTCTTTTGCCTTTTTCTTTGTTTTGGTTCCCCATTTCATTTTCACCACTCTGTTTTCATTTCTTTCCATGCTTTAAAATGATATGATTATTTTAGGCAGAATTTGGAACACTATGCCCTTTTCTTTATGGTTTCTTTTTAACTGGGTCTTACTGGGTTAACAGCTCTGTGTATTTACGTGTGTAATGTCCTCTTGTAATGTACAAAGTTTAGCTGATTGTCAATGAGAACCATTGTTGAGTTGAAATTATATTGGAATGTTAAACAGTTTATGTTAGTCCTGATTAATCATCATACTGATTTTGGGCAAGTTGCATTACTCATTTTTATGTCAGTTTATTGCATATTTAAGAACAAATTTCAGTCTAGATGGCTGGATTCAAAGCTGCTGTGGCTGGCCAGCTCTTCTGATTTACGTATTGTCTATAAACTGTTTCGGTGGTAAAATAAGTCACTTCGTATGAACGTATGAAGTTTTTTTTTTCTCCTTTGTTTGGTTCGTGCTGAGGTTTGATTTTTCTATCTGTAATTCTTTGCATTCTGAGCAGTAAGCCTATGGAAATGACAATGAACTTAGGTAGGATCCTTATCGTACTTAAAACAAAACACCCCAAAACCCCTCTCTTTTCTTATTGGAAAAAGAGAACCGAACACAACCACGGTCCACAGTCATTTTCTAAATATGTTTCTTTTCCCCAATGGATAAATGAGGGTATGTTACAATGATATTTTAATATGGATTAGAAGAACTGACCCTCTTTTAAAATTTATTCACCTCAATGTAGGTTGGACAAGACAAGGTTTCATATTATTGGGGCTATTCTCTTCACAGCGCAGTCAGCCTTACTACATCCAACATCAGTTGTAAAGACTAGAATGCAGGTAGCTGGTTCTGGATTCTCTCACATGGGTGGAATATCAGTGTTTAGACATATATTAAAGAGTGATGGCATCCCTGGCATATTCAGAGGTTTTGGCACTTCTGCCATTGGATCGTTGCCTGGTAGGGTCTTGGCTTTGACATCACTTGAAGTATCAAAAGATATAATGTTGAAATACACTGAAGATCTAGACATGCCTGAGGCTACGCGTATTGGAATTGCAAATGCAGTGGCGGGCATGTTCTCAAATTTAGTTTCTTGTGTATACTATGTCCCCTTGGATGTGGTAGGTAAACCCTTTCGTTCTCACTTCCTATTATATATGTTTTTGTTTATTAACCAAGACAAGAAATGGTGTACTGGAATACATAAGAAAATGAAATAGCCTGTTTTCAGGTTATGTTCGCATAGCTTTTACTGGCTTTAAAACAAATGTCCTGGAGATGCTGTCATGAAACTGCATAACTCTTTATCTTCAACTCTAATATCCTGCTAAGAGATGAGTATCCGTCCCCAAAACCAACAACTTTTGCTTCCTTATGACAGTAGGTTTGCCGTATACACCACTTCCACTGTACAATATTTTACTTAGCACATGAAACCTTCAGTTTCCTTAATGCTTTATGGCTTAACAGGCTCAAAAGACTCTTACATTTGACCTAATTTTGTATGCTGATCGAAACACAAAACATTTTAAGTAACAGTTGTGTATGTAGGATAAGAGTAGAAAACTTGTGATCTTTGATGCTGGGGTTCAGTTCAATATGAGCTTTGAGATTTTACCATGCAATCATTGTATTTGTACTCATTATTGTTTTGGCTTTTCATTAATGCTGATAAAGCAGTTCTGTTTTTCAATATTTTGTGCTGAATGTACCTGTTGTTATGCTATCTGCACTATACTATACTTGTGCATATTCAGATTTGCCAGAGACTAATGGTTCAAGGACTTCCTGGGACCGCATCCTGCAACAGACCATTTGATGTCATACATAAAGTGATAAAGGCTGAAGGTCTTCGTGGTTTATATAGAGGCTTTGGATTAACAGCTGTGACCCAGTCTCCAGCATCTGCACTTTGGTGGGGTGCCTATGGTTCTGCCCAGCACATCATCTGGAGGTGTACATAATTTAATGCTGGTCAATTTTATTCTAGCAGTTCCAAAACTTCAGCCTAATCTGTTGTCTAATTATCAGACTTCCTTTTTGTTATTGTAGGAGCTTGGGCTATACTGATGATGCAGAGAAGAAACCATCTCATATGGAGATGGTGACAGTTCAGGCTGCAGCAGGCATGATGGCAGGTGCTTGTTCCTCCTTTATAACTACTCCCATTGACACAGTCAAGACACGACTTCAGGTAGTTTAGTGCAAAACTGTAAATTTTATAAACGTCCGTTTCTGTTCCATCTCTGCAGCCATTGTTTCTATTACATTTCTACAGTCTTAAATAAGAAATAAGTTATGTGCTTTAAAAAAAAAAGGTCATTTGGCTAATTCTTTGATATGTTACTTGAAGGTCATGGATAATTATGGTGTTGGACGACCATCAGTATTGAAGACGGCAAAAGCACTCCTTAAAGAGGATGGATGGCGGGGCTTTTATAGAGGATTTGGTCCACGGTTCTTAAATATGTCACTCTATGGAACTACAATGATCGTTACTTATGAAATAATAAGTAAGTTAGCTTCCAAATTAATTTTATTTTTTTAATGCTTGCAAATTGAAAGTCTGACCATGGCTGATGAAATTAGGGATTTTGTTCTCTCATTAGGACACTTCATCAACATGGATATGCAACTTGCCTTTTAGCTGTCATCTGCAGTAGTTTCTTAGTTCATGACTTTGAGGCAAACTTCAAATTTTATGTTATTACCTTTATGAATATGGTACATTTTAAAAGATCAACGATGAGCTAGTGGTATCTTATGTAATAAAAGGGGATTAGAGAGCTTGAAATAAAAGTTTTACACATTCTCATTACGAAGCTATTCTTTATTTGGCAGAGTAGCAATTGGAAAAGGAAAAATTAAAAACAAAGTAGTAGAGAATTATTTGGAAGTGACACCTATTAATGATAATAACATAAGGAAAACCAATTGAGGTGGTATGAATAAACCACTTGATTCACCAAAACTGTTTCTCTGATATTGGCCCAAGACACATCTGTTTCCCTTACGAAGAGTTCAGAATTACCTTTCCTATGATTTCTAGATGAATGGTTGCTTTTCCTTTTTTTTTTCTTTTTACTTACAAAGATACATCAATAGCATTCTTTGATGTGTGGTCATTTGTCTTGGTATATTGGTTCTGTACAGAATCTATGCTTGTCATTAAACGGGGCCAACTAATTACTGTGTTTTCTATTGTGGTCACCAATTTATCAGAGAGATTATCTGTAAGGCGAGAATGAAATCTTGAGATGGAAAAGGTGCAACTTTGCTTTAACGTTTGTTTCCTGGAGTAAGAGGAGATTGATTCTAGGTTCTTCCTCTCTTTTTTTGGGGACAGACAGAGTTGGCCTATTTACAATAGGAAGCCTCTTTTCGAAGAGATTCCTTCTCATGTTGTTTCCTTCCCTGTTATATTTGAATGGGAAGGCTGGGTTTCCTTTTGCCCTTTAGCTCTGTAAATATGTATGCCCGTTTTTCGTAGTTTGTTTATCAACTGTATGAATTTGAGTTGGATTTTGGATTTTATGTTCTGCCAACTCAATTAGAGTTTTTCGGGTTTGAATTTTCTGTCAATTCAATTACATTGGAATGACAGTCTTGTCTTGTGCTTTAAAACTACTCATGCCACTACCTCTATACGGACCAGAGGCACAAAACTTCTGAAGTATATTTGTAAACCCATATTGCCTCTGGCTCTGTGACCACATATCTGCCCCGGTCTTCTTCCCCTCAGATCCTTCACAACAGACACTACCTCATTTATGTTCTATACTCGGAATATTCTAATTTTCAGAAGAGAATTAATAATAAAAGAAATAGTGTAGCCGCGCGGCTATACCTGTCCCTAATTTTTTTAAAAAGCAAACGTACAATACTCGTATTGAACATGTATGTATGTATTTTTCATATTTAATACAAAAAATGTTCAATAATACACACAAAATTCATATATTATACACATTATTGAATACAAATAATATATATTAAAATATTATATAGTGACAGAACTTTAAACTTGAAATTTGTCAAAATTTTGCATCAATAAAACATGTACGTATTTTATTCGTATACCCATGCGTGCGGCTATACCAAATTAATATATATAAAGTATAAACTAATGCAACTAGGAGGGTTCTTTTATCTTAATTTTTTTTATTAAATAGTATAGCAGACGGGCTATACTCGTATACTCGGTTTTTAAAATTTTTGTTATCAAGACACGTATAGCCGGGCGGCTATACTCCGTTTTCCCTAATTTTTTTTAAAAAAGAAATAGTACGGCCGTGCGGCTATACTCTGGTTTTAACTTTTTAAAAAATAGTACAGCCGTACGGCTATACACGGTTTTTCCCTAATTTTTTTAAAAAGCAAATGTACAATACTTGTATTGAACATGTACGTACATATTTTTCATATTTAATACATATATTTTTTCAAAATGTTCAATAATACACACAAAATTCACGTAATATACACATATTTTTTTTATTACAAATAATATACATTAAAATATTATATAGTGGCCGAACTTTTAACTTGTAATTTGCCAAATAATTAGTATTTGTATAGTTGTGCGTCTATACCAAATTAATATCTATAAAGTATAAACTAATCCAACTAGGAGACCTTTTTAAAAAAAAATTTAAATGGCTATACTCTGTTTTTTCAATTTTTTAAAAAGCAAATCGTATAGCCGGTCGGCTGTACTCGGGTTTTCAGTTTTTTAAAGCAATAGCATAGCCGTCCGGTGATGTGTTGTTTTTCAAAATAGTACGGCCGCGCGGCTATACCCTGTCTTTCAAAATAGTACAGCTGGTTGGCTATACGAGGTTTTTTCTTAATTTTTTAAAAAGCAAACGCATTGAACATGTACGTATATATTTTTCATATTTAATACACGTATT
Organism: Prunus mume; assembly: GCF_000346735.1. The sequence goes on from NC_024127.1 coordinate 33,232,685, forward strand.
TTTTTTTACAAAATGTTCAATAATAGACACAAAATTCATGTAATATACCCATATAATTGACTACAAATAATATATATTAAAATATTATATGATGGCTGAACTTTTAACTTGTAATTTGCCAAAATTTTGCCGAATAAAACATGTACGTATTTTATTCGTAGAGCCGTGTGGCTATCCCAAATTAATATCTATAAAGTATAAACTAATGCAACTAGGAGGGTCTTTGTTTCTTAATTTTTTTTAAAAGAAATACTATAGCCGTTTGGCTATACTCGGTTTTTCTAAATTTTTATTATAAAGAAATACTATAGCCGGTCGGCTATACGCGGGTTTTTCCTAATTTTTTTTAAACAATAAATAGTACAACCGAGCGGCTATACTCAGTTTTGTCCTAATTTAAAAAAAAGCAAGCATACAATACTTGTATTGAACATGTACGTACATATTTTTCATATTTAATACACGTATTTTTTTACAGAATGTTCAATAATACACACAAAACTTACATATTATAAACATATTATTGTATACAAATAATATATAGTGGCCGAACTTTTAACTTGTAATTTGCCAAATTTTTTTAGAAATAAAACATGTACGTATCTTATTCATATATCCGCCCTCCTATACCAAATTAATATTTATAAAGTATAAAGTAACGCAACTAAGATGGTCCTTTTATCTTTTTTTTAATTAAGTAGTATTCCCGCGTGGCTATACTTTGTTTTTTTAAATTATTTTTATAGAAATAGGATAGCCAGTCGGTTATACTTGGGTTTTCTAATTTTCTTTAAAGAAATAGTTTTTTTCCTTATTTTAAACAAAATAAATAGTACAGCTGTCCGGCTATACGCGATTTTTTTCCTAATTTTAAAAAATCAAACTTACAATACTCTAATTGAATATGTACGTACTTATTTTTCATATTTAATACTCCTATTTTTCACAAAATGTTCAATAATACACACATTATACACATATTATTGAATACAAATAATATATATTAAAATATTATATAGTGGCCGAACTTTAACTTGTAATTTGCCAAATTTTTTACAGAAATATAACATGTATGTGTTTTATTCGTATAGCCGTGAGACTATACCAAATTAATATCAATAAAGTATAAACTTATGCAACTCGGAGGGTCCTTTTATCTTAATTTTCTTTATTAAATAATATAGCCATGCGGCTATCCGTGGTTTTTAAATTTTTTTTTTATAAAGGAAATAGTACAGCCACCCGGCGATACTCTTTTTTAATTATTTTTTTTGAAATAGTACAGCCCAGATTTTTTCTAATTTTTTTTAAAAAGAAATAGTGCAGCCGTTCGGCGATACTCTGTTTTTAATTTTTATTTAAAAAGTAGTACCGCCGGGCTGCTATACTCTGTTTTTAGTTTTTCATAAGTTGTACAGCCGTGCGGCTATACGCCGTTTATTCCTAATTTTTAAAAAAGCAAACGTACAATACTCGTATTGAACATGTATGTATGTATTTTTCATATTGAATATATGTATTTTTTTACAAAATGTGCAATAATATACACACAAAAATCACGTAATATACACATGTTATTGATTACAAATAATATATATTGAAATATTATACAGTGATTGAACTTTTAACTTATAATTTGCCAAAATTTTGCAGAAATAAAACATGTACGTATTTTATTCATATAGGCGTTCGGCTATGCCAAATTAATATCTATAAAGTATAAACTAATGCAACTAGAAGAGTCCTTTTTTCTTATTTTTATTTATTACGTAGTCTAGCCCGTCGGCTGTATCCCATTTTTTAATTCTTTATATAGAAATAGTATGGCCGGACGGCTATACTTGGTTTTTTATAAAAACAAATAAATAGTAACGCCGTGCGGCTGTACAATGTTTTTAATTTTTTGTTAAAAATAGTACAGCCGGACGGCGTTACTATTTCCTTGTTCAAAAAATTAAGGAAAGCCGAGAATAGCCGTGCGGCTATACCAGGTATTTTCCTAATTTTTTAGAAAAGGAAATATTACAGCCGTGCGGCTAGCAGTTCCAAGTATATCTAAAAAATTAGTATAGCCGTACGGGTATACTCGGTTTATTCCTAATTTTTTAAAAGGGGGTTTCACTAAAACACCCAAAATGGGGGCTAAAATTATAAAAAAAAACCCAACACCCAAAACACTTTATAAACACACCCAAAACCCATCATTACACACACTCAAAACCCATTTATAAACACACCCAAAAAATATACAATTATTGATTTTGGGGTTGAGTTTGGGTGTGTTTCTATGTTTAAATAGTGTTAGGGTTTTTTTATAAATACATGTCTAGGATTGAGTTTATTTATAAATTTGTATTTTTAAAAAGCAAGCGTACAATACTCGTATTGAACATGTTCGTACATATTTTTTACAAAATGTTCAATAATACACACAAAACTCATACACTATACAGATATTATTGAATACAAATAATATATAGCATGGTTCTTAGAACATCTTGGGCTCTTATTCATTGGGATCTTTTGATTTCATTATAAAATAATAAAGAAAACAATGCTAAGCCACTTAAGATTGAGAGAGTACAACAAACTCAGCAAAACTTCATCATCATATCAAGAAAATAAGTTTTTTTTTTCCTTTCTACATCTTTCTCTTGATCATGATTTCGATCTTCTTAATCTATACCACGAAGAGAATCAAATATTTTGATGTGTCGACGAACGAAAGAACAAAAACCATATTTTACTTTTCTTCTTCCTAATTTTGTAGTACTGAGATAAAAATCAAGGATAATGAAATAGAAACTTAAAAAACTCAGCGCCATTCACCTTTGATAGTACACCATTCACCTTAGAAACTTTCCAGCCCACCATCCAAAAGTAGAGAAATGGACCCATTCAAATTGAAGCATTGCACACGCAAAGCTATTCAAGTATTATTACTGAAACAAACTAAATTTTCTCAGTTCTTCCAGTCAATCCCTTAGTTCTCCAAGTCAATCTTCCAATTCGTGTTGATTCGCTGCTGTGTAACAATCTAAATTTCCTCAATATACAATTGAGTCATGAAAGACATGACACAAACATATTAAGGCATAATAAATTAAAACAAAAACAAATTCATATTTTAAAATCCAAACCTGGTACTGAAAATTAAACCTCAATGCAGAATTTGCAAACCAAACATTAATTACCTGAGAGACGGGCACCTAGCAGAATACAATTGCAAAAATCAAAACCAAATTTGTAAGTCCCCGTAGCTCTTGTCATTAAAAAAAATGCCTCTCGCACGCTCAGAGAGGCTAGTATGTATAGATGATAAAAGATTCAACCATTAGATTTTGTTTCAAAAAGAAATACTATAGGATAGAATAGAAATGCATGAAGAGTGTGAAAATAGAATCAGCCTTCACCATTCGCCACGTCAACTCCAAAATAAATAATTAAATATTATTTATAAAAAATTTAAATTTAAATCAACCGTTAGTTTATGTCCGCCTTTCCCGCACGCTATAAACTGGCGCGAGAGAGGGAGAGAGAGCTCCCACTGGAATCTGAATCTGAATCTGAATTTGGTTCAACCATTAAGGAAGCTGTGACCGGCCGCCCCTCTCCTCAAACCCACACACCTCTCTCTCTCTCTCTCTACCGTAAGTTTTTCATATTTTATCTTCTTGCATTCTGGATCTGATCATTAGGGACATCTGCGGCATTCGAAAAGGATTTGGTGATCAACCTTCCCTTCATAAACAAAATGTATTTCTCTGATTGCAAATTGGGTTGTGTTTGAATTGCATTATATATATATATATAATGTTTTCTTTTGGTAATCTCTCTATGCAATGAACGATTTCTGGGTTTGTTTGTATCAATGCATGAAATGTGAATGAACCATGATTCTGTTTTCCCTTTGTTTAATAAATTATAATTCAATGGGGTTGTTCTGATATTTTGTGGTTTTTTTTTTTTGGGTATAATTTGTTTAGAACAAAATGGGGCTGTCTTTCACCAAACTGTTCAGCCGACTGTTTGCTAAGAAAGAGATGCGTATTCTTATGGTGGGTCTCGATGCTTCGGGTAAAACCACCATTTTGTACAAGCTGAAGTTAGGCGAAATTGTGACCACCATCCCTACCATTGGTATGTTTGCACATAATGCTTCTTAATTAATGGATATCAATCAAATGCATATTCTCTTTTACCGAATAAGAAGTTGGCTCCTCTGTGTAACGTGACCGTCACACCGCCACATGGTGTTACTAATTCATAAATGATATTTAATTATTTATATCATTTGCAATCAGTGATAATTAAATATTACCATGGTGTGAATAACATGGTTTATATATCATTGATATCTAGTGTATAGTAGTAATAGATAAACCATGTGCATAATGGCGGAGTCAGAAAATTTATCAAGAAGGGTCAACCTTAAATAGCGGGAGTGAGAATTTTGCCTAATTGATTGACTCATTCGTTTTAAAAAATCATGAGAAATCTTAGAAGTTATGAGGTGTGTATGTGATGTTGTGTTAGAAAAAAGATACTACTAGAGCCAAGAGGGATTTTGTAGTGTACTTGGTTGTGTAAACTCAATAGATGAAAAGGGTCATGTAATATAGAAAGTAATTGAGTCAAATGCAACTAATACAAAACACAAATTATCAAAGGGTGAGAAGGGTCAAGTGACTCTTGTGGGCCTTAATTCGCTCCACCCATGCGTGTGCACATGGCGGTGTGATTATCCCACGGAAGAATTTCTTGATATCTAATAAGTAGAACTTCGGTGAACATTTTTTATTGTTTATGGCAGGATTTAATGTGGAGACTCTGGAATATAAGAACATTAGCTTCACTGTCTGGGATGTTGGGGGTCAAGACAAGGTGAGATACATTATATTCCAAGATTAAGTCCCTCTTAGTCATTTGTCTTACAGAATTGGAAATTTTTTTGAAGGGATAAAACTCCATTTCCTGGTTGTATATTTACATGTTTGTTCAGTTCAAATTTAGGATATAAATTGGATTTACTTAGACCAAGTCCTTTTACTATTTCTTTATGAAGTTGTTCTGAACTTCTTGTTATTGACCAAAAAATAGATAAGAACTTCTTGTTTGATTGGTGGTTGGTTGGGTTCAGATTCGACCTCTATGGAGACACTACTTCCAGAACACACAAGGGCTGATCTTCGTGATCGACAGCAATGATCGAGATCGTGTTGTTGAAGCCAGAGATGAGATGCACAGGATGTTGAACGAGGTTATTGGGGAGGGCTTTATTTTATTCTGATTTAGTGGTCAAGTGTTTGCGTTGAGCCTATCTTGTTTTTATGAGCAGGACGAATTGAGGGAAGCTGTGCTTCTTGTGTTTGCAAACAAGCAAGATCTTCCCAATGCAATGAATGCTGCTGAGATCACAGATAAGCTCAGCCTTCATTCTCTTCGGCAACGCCATTGGTACAGTCGATAGACAACCGCCCCTATCGTCATTCTCCCTCTATTTTTCTGCACAGGGCAAATACCTGATCATTGTTGACACATTTCTGCAGGTACATCCAGAGTACATGCGCCACTTCTGGAGAAGGTTTGTACGAGGGATTGGACTGGCTTTCAAACAACATAACTAGCAAGGCATGTTAAAAAGTCTATCTATCAATGCTTTTGATGAACTAATTTTTGCCTTTTTTACTTGATATTGCAGTAAAATTATTTGATCAATTTTTTTTCCTATTTCAGGTTTAGAGACTCTGCAGAGGGTCTTCTCCATGTGTATCAGAAGTACATATACCAGCAACCCATTTTTGGATTACATACATTCATGCTTTGGATTACATACATTCATGCCATAAATAGATCGCAAGTTTTATGAGTATCATTGTTGCAATAGGAAAAGAATGCCTCTTATTTTGTGTTTATGTTTTGTAACCCTTTACCATGAGCTCAATGCGACTGTTGTCACTTCGGCCAACACACAAGATGAGACTTCACCACCGTGGAGTGGCTTTTTGCAAAAAGATGAGGGGGAAAACTCCGTAAGATGTTGGGTTCTCTGGTCTCAATATCTTGTAGGCTTGATTTGTTAAGCAATATTCTTTATAAGTTCGAAATATTTACCTTTTGTTTAAACGAGACACAGTTATCACTTTGCCATGGATTTTACTGATATCCAAAGGGAAACATAAGAAGTCAAATTCTGACAAGTGAGGCCTATAATTTCTCAAAACCATTTCAAACAACACACCCAAGCAGGTACAGGGGTCAAAAATTACCAATCAATTTCAGAAAAAGATATTTAAAAAATTATCACTTTTGATCCCTTTGGCATGGAACCTCAACTAGAATGCTGGAAGAATGACCTACATTGAGGGAAAGCATCTAGGAAACTCGAAATCAGTTGTGGCGGGAATGCCTGTCCTTGTATGACAATAGGGTGGTATCTCTCCAAAAGTGACGATACAACTCTTTGCAGATCAATTTCCTCTAGGCAGCCTGCAAAAATCAAAATTTCAGTGAACGAATGCATCTAGAAAACAACGATTAACAGTAATTGCCGTATGCTATCTTGAAGGCAAAGTGAACAGCTAAAACAAAACTTGAACCTTGCTCAAAATCCATTTCCCGGTCTTCATCTTCTATATCACCCTCTTCGATACCTGTGCCATTTTCCAAGGCAAGAGCTGCTTCAGCATACCTATTCAGAAATTCTTCTTCAGTCTCTTCATACTCATCATCCTCCGAATCCTGAGAAAAAAAGGAACCATACTGTCAAGTTTCCCAATATCTGATGCATGGGAGAAAACTCATGGATAAAAAGCCCAACCCCGAACATTATCCATTATTTCTTTTCTTAATGCTATCATTCTTTTAGATGGTGAAAGTAAATTTTCATGAAGGGGATAATCACAGGAATCATTAAATAAAAAAAATAAAAAAAACATAAGTTGATTGCACCATACATGTTAAGCCTTCTGTCATTAACAAGCAGTTCAGCATGTAGAGAAATTTTCATAGATGACTTCCTGAAATTAGATGATAAAAAAAATAAAATGCAAGTTAAACCTCATCATCATCATCATCTTCTTCTTCGATTTCATCATCATCCTCATCATCCTCAGTTTCTTCTTCTCTGTCTTCTTCCTGCTCTTTCCTCACTTCGTTTAATCGTACAGATGCTTCCATCAGTGAAGTAAAGCATTCCCGTAACAAAGCACCAGATGACTTTCCAAGTACCAACAGCCGTTCAACTACTTTCGCCAGTGCCAGCACTGAGATTCATTGACAGCCATTAGTCATGTCCTCAGTTATGCAATTTATAGGGTTTGAGGAATTTATGTAACACAACAGTAACTAAAATATCATATCAGAGGCTGGAACACATTCTTATTTTCCTCTGTTTGTGGCCAAGTATAATTAACTACTTTATCACTGCTAAGTGTGGTAGTTGTAAGTTTGTTTGATCATCTCCCTCTTTCCGTGTCGGGCGAAAAAAAGAGATAAAACTATTTTCAAACTCCAACAAAACCTTCAACCTCTTCTCTAACCAAAAGTAACAGGATTTTTTACATGAGGACATGAGCTTGGTAATACAAAAGATATCTACGTTAGATTTCAATATCAGAAAGGTAGTCCAAGGGTACAATTCAAGAAAAGGAGAAGTTCTACTTCAGAGCCATTCATGCCATAACAGTTAATATTGCAGAGGAAGCTCAACTCAAGGTTTCTTGCTTCCTATGGGCCTCTTTTTCCAAGCATTCTACGAATGTTCCCCTTAGTTTGATCCTTTTAGATTGGTCTGCTAGTTTAGATTAAGCACGACTGATTTCTTTGTGTTTTAGTTGGATGGGTCTGCTATTTTAATCTCATTATGACAGAAATTCGTTTTAAAATAAATAAATAGGCAGGTAGTCTTGGCTAAGAAGTTAAACTACCATGTACTAACCAATTAACTTTATCTCGGGTTCCGTTGATAGTCCAGGTTTGAAAGAGCTGGTGGAAACAAGTCCAAGGGCAGATACCCAGGTTTCAAAGCCCCCATCTCCATCCTTCTCCAATATACCCTCTACAACTTCAGGATAACATAAATAGCATGATGATATAGCAAGCAGCAAAGGCTTCCAGAGAGGACCAGGCTTGCTTTTAACTTCTCGGAAACGGGAATATGTTGCCTGACAAAATGCAACTGCCAATGACTGCTTCACACCTTCTGTCTCAGACGAGTAACTTGGGACATGTAGTAGCATATGAATACAAGAGCAAGCCTCCCATGTTGCAGAAGGATAGTGTAAAGTGGCCTCGCTTATGAAAGTACCAATGCCTTCTATTATGGAACGTTCAGGAACAGGTGGAGCTGGAGGAGATGGCATTCGTCCCGCAATAAAATTCTTCAACTCATATTTCCTGTGTAGACTGACAACTCCCGTAATGCACTCAAAGACTGACATATCCTCTGATTCTTCCCAAGCATGCCAGTCGGCAATCAGATAAGCCCAAACTAATAACAACTCTGATACTTTAAGCTCTAGAAGTACATTACTTTCAGTGACAGATAGCATGATGGATTGGAGAAGCCTTGATGCAGAATCCAAGCAAGATGGAGGGGGCAGAGCCTCACCTTCCTGACCCTGATAAAAAGAACAGAGAAAATAACATATGGAACAACCTGAAATCCAGAAATGCTTTCCAATGAACAGAGGCACAAGCAGAGCAAATGCAGAGGATGGAGTTTTAGTAACCTATTCTTCAATGGCCCAAACCAAAGACACAAGTTTCAAGAAAGCATATTAAAATATGAAATAGAATATAACAAAAAACACAAGTGTTCTTTGTCTTTTCATTCAACATAAAGCTAAAGTATTCGAGCTAAGTTTCTTTCCAAAAATTTACTAGAAAATAAAACTAACCAATGAATGCATTGGTGTAAGCCAAGCCTGTTGCAAGAGAGCAGAGAAAGCTCTAGCAATGGTAACTCTGCCTGATACCCACTTTTCACTTGATTCATTCTCCTCAGATTCTTCACCCGTAAAAGTTTCCCAAGACTGGTCCATCGCTGCTAATGTTTCAAAGCCCTTTTCAACCATCTAATATAAACAATGTCAGTTCATCAGTCTTACAACCTTCAGTCATATTCCACTGATAGTTGTAAATGGAACAAATTTTACATTCCAGAGAAAATGATGATTAGTTGGGAATTATATCATCAATGCATGCACCGAAAGGTTCAGGCACACACAAAATAAACAGTGAGCAGTGCATAAAATGGAAAACAAAAATTCCATGAAAAAAGCAGTACTAATTTTGTACAGCTATTTCATGGATCAAAATTGGTCAAGCACACAATGATTCAATTTTGATAAAGTTGATTGGATGATAATCCATATACTGCATGAAACAGATAGCTGTTTCACTGTCTTTTTAGCAGCAGGTGCATCAATCCCTAACTGGTTAACATGTTATTCATAAGGTTAAACAAACTACCAGCCTAGCCATAGGAATCTACACATACTTGAGGCCATGGCTTCAGATCAGAGGGGATGCATTTCGAGATTGCAACAACCAATGTTGAAACAATATAGGGGATATGAAATACAACATTTTCATTTCCTGCCTCCACCACGGAACTGAGAAGCTGAAACAAAATAGAGCTCTCTTCCTCGTTATTGCCAATCCTACCAATGACAACTTGAAGGATAGGAAGCCACTCAGGCGGTGGGTAGTCATTCTGGAGATAGGACTTAAGATCAGTAAAAACCCATAATATCATTAAATAAGCAAGAAGGGATCAACAAGGATTGATTTTGTGACCTACATCAAGAAGTCCCATAATAGCCGCAGCAGCAGAAACCCGCACAGGATAACAAGAAATATCCCCACTATCAGGCATAGCCAATGCCTTGAGCAATGAGGAATAGACATCTGTACTCATCTCCTGAGAATGAGAGCAAATTTTTGAATAGTGGGTCTTGACAAAGAAAAGAATGGTTTTCAAGAAAGTATACGGAAAAGTAGGTTAAGAAAACATGATATAGCAGGTGATGCGTAGATAAAAATTTCTCATTTTTAATTGAAGTACAAACATAGGAGATGGCATGTTAAGAAACAATCTCACTTCAGGTAGACAGGATGCAAGCTCTCCAAGCACCCAGTTTGCAGTGGCAACTAAGTACGGTAGGCTCACTGATAATTTATACAATGGTAACACACGAGTTTGAACCAGAGTAGTTGCGTATGCAGGTTGCTGCTCTCTTAGAAACTGCGTCGCAATAAAAGAATTACAAATCTTCAATTGCAGACTCTTATTAGACCAAAGGTGACCAATTTAAGAAGCACAGCAGAAAAAACCTTACATCTAACAAGCCACCATATGCCATCAAAACACCAAAATAACTGTGATTGTCATAGTACAAGAATCAGAAGAAGAAGAAAAAAAAGGTGTATAATGAGAGAAAGCATGCACACATGAAAATTTAAAACAATGATTAGTAGAAGAGGATAAAAATTATTACAATGCACAATGCATAAGGGGGGAACATACTAACAAAGAGAGAAGAGAAGGAATTATCACCACAAATGTTGTAGAACTACGAATTTATATAATGTGTTTTTGTACTCACTCATTCTGAATTCTAGTTTGGGATGAATTAACATCAGAAGGAATTGGAAACTTTGATAGAAATGGAAGCACCAATAGTTCTCCAATTGAACAGCGTTGGTTGTTTCTCTTGTTCTTTTCACTTTTTTTACGCTTTGATGACACTGACGAGCCATTTGCAGAAGTCCCCAATTGAGGTCCCTGTAGGCATTAAAACACAAGCTGAAAAATACGCTCTTCAAAATATGTGCCTGGAAATATTTCATCAAGGACCACAAAGGAGCAACCTTTGACACTGAAATAACACCAATTAAATTAATAGCACTTTTTCTGGCTGTAAATAGATCTTCCCTCCAACCAGAGATTTCTTCCTGTATAAAAACAAGAGGTGATGTAATTTGTAAAGGTAATTGAAAAGGTGAATGAATCACGTATACGATCACTATAAGCTTCCCATACAATGTCAGATGGAAGATTTTTTCGTATGTACTCATCTGCATCTTCTTCCCACTCTGAGATATCCTACTTGAAAACATTGCCAGATAGGGAATTAGTTAGTTTAACTTCTAGCTTAAATAATTTATATATATATATATATATATATATATGTTTCCTTTTCTTTTCTTTTTTTCATACTGAAAGTTTACCTTTTCATTCATTACCAATGCTTGAAAGATTGCAGAGTCCAACAGATATGAAAAATGTGGGGATACTAATCTCCATCCCTGATTTACAATTTAAAAAGAGTACATTAAAGAAAGAACAAATGGAACTTGAGGAATATCCAAAGGTCCACTTCCTAACCAAGACATTTGGCAGAATTTCCTTGATCTTTATTCACTAAAATATCCCATGGGGGAATAAAGCGTCTAGGGTAATATTCCATAGTAAAATTTACAAATTAGGAAACTTACTGGCCCTGTTTCAAGAACATGTGAAATCATATCAAAAGCTAATGAAAGAATCCTCTCAGATAAAAAATCCAGCCTCTGCATACAGAATAGTACTTTTTTAGTTCTAAAATGACAAGAAAATCAGCGAAATGGTGAGTATTAGGGGTATTAAAATTCAGTAAGCGCGAAACTCTAAGTTTAGAATCACACATAATAAAACATCAACCTCGATAAAATAAAACAATAAACTAAAAATGGATGATAAGAAAGATAAAAGTCAGAAAGCCAGAATAAGAAAGTCAAAAAACTTGGATAACAGACTTAGCAGTGAGAATCTGGAACACCACAAGCGTCGCTACTGTGCATGCTGACTGTGAAACGATGAATAACTAACAAATTCAAATACAAAACTTACACCAACATCTTTGCTATATTTGACTATGTTCAAAACACATTTTATCATGTCTGGCATCAACCTGAAAAAATAAAGGAACGTAAAACATAAAGACCAACCACAACAACTTTAATCTAATCAAATTCAATTCAACATTGCTTTATTACTTATCAGAATGCTTCCGATGTCGAGTAATGAGAGTGCAGAAAATGAGCAAACTTCTTTTCCCAGTCTTCAACCTCATCAGGTACCCATTTTGTGGAGTAACCAAGCAATCAAAACTCAAAGATCCAAGAATGGCAATTAGATCATGACAAAATGAAGGTAGTAGAGGCACTAAAGCAGATGGCATATGCGACCTCACCTATGAAAATAGCAATGCTTCAAAAAACAATAAAAAAGTGGAGGGGGGATGAAAGTACTGAGCAAGATAAATTTTTATGAATGCCCCCTTATCATAAAGAAGATTTTTTACTTACAGTAAAATATATGCATTTGCAGACAACCAGAAGGACATTCTCTGTTTCCGCATTTGTTGTGCCATGAGTACCCAAAGCCTATTTGATACAATATAGAATCCATTATTGTAAGCTCATAAAATACTAGAAAGGGGGTTAAGGAAATGAGGGTAAGGAAGGGTAAAGACAACAACCTTTTCAACAAATTGATGGAATACAGTTAACAAGGGCACAAGAATGTCCTTTGCAATTAGCTCTAGCTGTGGCGGTATTGGCTCCTTGGCAACTTTAGGGTTCAAAAAATACTGCCAGAAAAAGTTTGGGTATAAACTACTTAACCAAGTTAGTTTCCCTTAGGGATATAACATATATTATCATCCCAACACAAGCAAATGTAAGCCAGTGAAACCGAAAAATAGGAGAAATAGAAATAAAATCTGTAGACAACCAGATAAATGTAACTATATGATACCAGGGTACGAAGTTAGCACAGAGATATCAGCAACACGTTTTCACATCAAGCAAAAAGATATTAACTATGTTGAATTATGCATGGGAAGGTACCAAGTACCTGAAAAGGTCTAAGGAGTGTCTGAAGAATCGTAAGGGCATTAATGGTGTTCCATTGGGAGTTTGCACCATTGTTAATTAGCTTACTATTTTGAACGGCTGACCGCAGATCAGGTACTAATTCTGGCCACGAATTCTGCTTAACAAACTCAGCAACAACAATGATCCGGAACTGCGCGCCAATAAATTAAAGCAAAGCTTATATCACACGCTCGGTACTAAAAATTAAGCTGTTGCACTTTGAAAAATGCATACCACTTCAACCAAAATTTTGACAACTGATTGTTCGGACTGCAGCAAAGCTCGCAAGAGCTGGTCCTTGAACTCCTTGCTGACGTTTGATTTTGAATTCGGATTATCACAGTCGACATTTCGCCTAGTGAAGTTTTTCAGGTATGCAGCCGCAGCAACTTTCTGACCTTGATCTTGACCTCCTGATGTTGAGGTAGCACACAAATTGACATGAATTTTTCGAAGTAGTTCGATAACATTTTACATAGAAAAACATCAAAGAAACTATATGGAGCATCAGAAACTATAAACTACACAAAATCAGCTTAGAATCATGATTTGTAAGCTTAATTACCGGTGGAGATGGAGAGGAGATAGTAAGGGAATTGGGGGAGCTGAGAGAGGCGATCGAGAGCTTCGGTCGCTGTGCGGACGGCGCTGCAATCGTGGCTGAGAGTCTCGTTCAGCAGCTGAGCGATTTGAGCTGCGACCTCCATAGCTAGTTTCTTTGTGGCAGAAACCCTAATTTCAACGAGCTCAGCTGCGAAAAAAGAATGAGGGAGTGACAGCGAAAGTCATTGCGCGGGAAAGGAAATAAACATCATTATATTCACGAAAATGTAAATTAATTACCGAAAAATGAAAGGCGTGAACTAAAAATTAATGAACAACTTATTTCGGTCCATAATTTCAAATTAAATGTTGAAAACATATGGAGATGCGGGGTATCGAACCCCGTACCTCTCGCATGCAAAGCGAGCGCTCTACCATGTGAGCTACATCCCCATTGGTAAGTCTCTGAATATTAGTATATTTATATTAAGAAGTAAGAAATAATAAAAAACGGCGATAAGTCAGCTTTAGCTACTATAGTTCGTTAGTCGCCATCAGAGGCGGATCTATTAAGGCGCAAGGAGGTGCAGTTGCACCTCCCTTCGCCAGAAAAACCATTGTAGGTGCTTCAAATTGCCCCTTTGCTCAACTGGTGTACAGATTACCTTATTTCCATTTTCAACATTTAAGTAAATGTCTTTGTCTTTGTCCTTTTACTTTTATTTATTTTTATATTACTCCATTTACTTAAGTTTACAATGTAAATAAGGAAGTACCCCCCATTTGGATTCAAATAAAAATACTAGAAAATCAAATTCCCACCAAATCAAAATATGAAAATTCGGTTTTAGTGCAAAATACGATTTAAGCTAAAAATGATGGCTCATTAAGTCAATATATACTTCATACTAAAATCCCATAAATTCAAGTTTTCTTATTTGATGTATAAGGAATAAAAGCCGCCAAAAATTATCTTGAGAAAATGATTATTCCGAAAAACTATTTTCATACTTAGTCAATATTGCACCTCCGCTCAAAAATTTCTGGGTCCGCCAGTGGTCGCCATAGTTATAATTTTATACCACTAGTTTTAATTCCGAGCAATTTAAAACACATTACAAATTTAGTCAATTTTCTTCCGATTTCATTACAATTTAAGCATAATACCTTTAAATTACTCAAATTTAAAACTACAAGAATAAAATCGACAAAATTAAAAAAAGGGAGGTGATTTTTCTACTCCCTTTTTTTCCACTTACACTCCATTTGCTTTTTAATATTTTTTAATTAATATTGTTCTTTTTTATTCTTCTTTTTCCTATTCTACCCTTACCCTACATTAAGGTATTGATAACTGAAATTAAGAAAATTTAACAAAAAATAAAACAAAAAACAAAAAACAAAAATCTGAAAAATGGATAGAAATGTGAAAAAAAAATTTGGGCTTACATATAAATATGGTAGAAGAACCAAAGAATGCTACTAACCAAACTGTCATTAGGAGCTTAGATATGCAGAGAGCAAGGTATGTATAATAGTCTCATATTTTTATTCTTTCATAATATTAGTAAGTGATTATACATGTCTATTAAAAAGAATTGTAGAGTAAGTGTAGAATAGGAAAGAGAAAGAATAAAAAAGAACGAAAGTGATTAAAAAGTATTAAAAAATAAAAGAGAATGTAAGTTGAGAAAAAGGGAATAGGAAAATTACCTCCCTAAAATAATAAAGGCAATTGATAGAGCACGGGGAAAAGGATAGCCATGTGTTCATGTGTTTCGAAACCCAGAAAACAAATGGCCACGTTCACTTCATGCAGAAGACACGTGGCAGAAGCCCAAGACCAATGATATGGAGCCAAGCCAACTGCCGCAACTCCCTAGCCACGTTCTCTGCATGCAACAGGCCCACGCATTCTTTATATACTTTGTCTATATATGCTTACCTCACCCCCACAGAGAAGAAAAAAAAATCCCTTACAAACGAAGTGCTGCGAAAATGCCTGGCCTAACCATCGGAGACACACTCCCAAACGTTGAAGCTGAGAGCACCCATGGAAAGATCAAGCTTCACGACTACATCGGTGATAGCTGGGCCATTATTTTCTCTCACCCGGGTACGTATAATTAGCGCTAATACCATAATTAATGATTTATTTTAGTTTAATTATGTGCTAATTAATTTGCTTGCATGTAACATATGTGTAGGCGATTTTACGCCGGTGTGCACGACTGAGCTCGGGAAGATGGCCGAATACGCTATGCAATTTCAAGAGAGAGGGGTGAAGCTTGTGGGTTTGTCCTGCGATGACGTCCAGTCACACCTTGAGTATATCAAGGACATCGAAGCCTTCAGCACCGTGAGTTTCCAATTGATTGTTCGATTTTACTTGACCGATTGATAAATGTTCAATTGTTAGGGTTTTGACATTTCTTCTGGTTTTTCATGGGCTGCATGCAGTGCGGGCGGAAAGTGGAGTTTCCGATTCTGGCAGATCCGACCCGAGAGATCATCAAGCAACTTAACATGGTGGACCCTGACATGAAGGACTCATCAGGAAACCCGGTTCCGTCTCGTGCCCTTCATATTGTGGGCCCTGACAAGAGGGTAGGGTGTGACCCAGTTGATTAATTTTGTGCAAATTAGCATATTTTGAGGTTAGTTGCCTAAGAAATTTGTTGTTTATTATAGGTGAAGTTGAGCTTTCTGTACCCCGCGACCACAGGGCGGAACATGGACGAGGTGCTGAGGGGGCTGGAGTCGATGCAGATGGCGAGCAAGAAGAAGATCGCAACCCCGGCGAACTGGAAGCCAGGCGAGCCGGTGGTCATATCTCCTTCTGTGTCTCAGGAGGAGGCTAAAAAAATGTTCCCTCAGGGCTACAAGACCATGGACCTGCCATCCAAGAAGGAGTACCTGCGTTTTACTACTGTTTGATTTTAATTATGAACCCTAATCTAAAAAGTCTCAACAAGTAATATATGTATGTG
Source organism: Prunus mume (assembly GCF_000346735.1). The sequence goes on from NC_024127.1 coordinate 33,249,142, forward strand.
TCTTTTGTGTTTTGTGGCTAGTAGTAGCGTCTAAATATGTAGTGCCTATGTGTGCCAAATCTATGTGATATATATAGGCTTTTTATCACAAATGGTCCTTCAAATTTACAAAATTATCACGAATCGTCCTTCATAATTTTTGTGACTCTAATAGTTCTTCAGGTTATCATCTATCCTTCAAAATGGTCCTTCAAGTTATTTTTCCTTCAAGTTATTTTCCGTCAAAACTGACGTTAAAAAAATCACATCCCATTCGACCAAACCGAACCCTCAAAACTCTTACCCTCCATTTCCTCTGGGTCCTTCCATTTTGGTGGCTCTGTAGTATATAACCAATCTAGAAAAGTAAAATTATAAAGAAATTGAAACAATCCAAGCTCAAGCAAAAAGTTATACAACAATTACAGACGATGCATGAAATCCCATATGTGCATGAGAGAGAGAGAGAGAGAGAGAGAGATTACAGTGGCGCTAGGTACACCATGAAGGCCACGATGTTACCCGTGAAAATGAAAAACAGAGGAAGAGAGAGAGAGAGAGAGAGAGAGAGAGAGAATTTGGAATTGAAAACCAAGAGAAAGTTGAAGAAAAAGGAACCCAATTATTAATACAGAGGAGGGGGGTGGTGGTGGGGTGGGGTGGGGGTGTTGTTGGTTAGAGGAGGTAGAAGAACTAAGTAGCTAGGGTACCTAGAATGCCAAAAACAGAGGCCAAGAGGAAAGCATCAGGGGCTGCCATTCTGGTGGTGAAGCTCTTTTAACTAAGGAATGTGTGAGGATTTGAGGGCACTCCAAAGAATCAAAGAGCTTGCTCTAATTGTTGCATTGTGTGCCTTTATACAACTGAGAAATTTTTACGCATTGAAATAAGAAATATTTTCCTGTTACATTCAACAAAAGCGGGGATAGCTCAGTTGGGAGAGCGTCAGACTGAAGATCTGAAGGTCAGGTGTTCGATCCACCTTCACCGCATTTTAAGTGCTCTTTTTTATTTATTTTTACTTTAGACCTGAAAGTGCATTCACTATGATATGGTACTCTTTTATTTATTTTAGACCCGAAACTGCATTCGTTCAAGGATGAAAATATCAACTGTCCATATAGCATCTGAGTCCAAAATTTATGTATATTTTGTGAATCTATCGATATACTTTCAGAATCGACAAAGAACACATATTAATGTGGCGCAATGATGAAAATAAATCAAAGAGTCACCATAAAAGATGAGAGAAATCTCAAAGGTTTATTGAATAAAATATGAAAAGTTAAACCTAGGCACCAAGTCCTAGGTATAAGAAACCCTAAATACTATCTCAGCCTTAGCATAGTTGGAATATCTAAAAACATGGAATTTTGAAGTAAAATTTGCATGAAAAGCATGAAAATAAATTTTATAGTAGAATGGATTTTTATGTTGGTATGATATTAGAAAGGATAAACTATGCAATTACAATTTAGATAAGTGCAAAGGCATTTAACAAGGTCGTCATGATTTTCCATGACAGCTGTCACCCGTAATTTATAAGAGATTGTCGGATTTGTCTCCATCATTATTTTGGAGTTGTCATCTCTGATTTGCGAGGGCTGCTTGGGGTTTGTGCGAGGAAAAATTAAAAAAGGGACACGTGCCCCTACCAAAATTGAAAACGAGGCGACCAAAATTGCATTTGGTCGCGAATTCATTGAACAGTGTCAAAATATTTTGGTCACTCTTCGAAAAGCTTTTATCGCCAATCAGTTGGTTGAAGTCTTCCTATGCATAAATCTCACAAAAATTTTGGTGACGGAATTACAAAATGTCCTCGCTAATAACACTATGGGGCGACCAAAGTTACGTTGGTTGCCAAAACTTTGTTCGAAGAAAAGGTTTTTTCTTGTAGTGAGTGCGCATTTTACATAAATGAAGAGTTCCTATGAGGTTCCAACAATGAGGAGCACCCATCTAGCCATACCAAGTCATTGCAACCTTTAATTTGTGTGACAACTAGATTATTATTTGGTTCATGGATCTAAAGTTAAGTGCCATTATTTGGGTTTTTTTGGCACAATCTTTGCATTATTTTGGGGTTTATTTTTGTATTGGTCCAATTGCTGGGATCTTCAATTACTTTGAAAATTGAAGAAAAATTGATGGGTAATGTATCGAGAAATTAGTGCATTTTTGTTCACCACTTTAACTCAAGGTGTACCCTCATCGTCTTACTTAACACTTAACATGTGTCTATGAGCATAACCATGATTGCACACATGCAAAGCAAAGAGTTAATTATGGTTATACTTATGTACACATGTCAAATGTTGAGCAAAAATATTTTCTTAAAAAAATATAGAGAATATCGGAAATATATGGCCGAAGAAATAGGTTTATCCCGATATATCGGCTGATATTTTCATCTTGCATTCATCAGTATATGTTACTCTTTTTTTATTTTTACTTTAGACCTAAACTTGGGATATTTGATTCTTTTTGTAATTTTAGTCATCAATTGCGGGGATAGCTCAGTTGGGAGAGCGTCAGACTGAAGATCTGAAGGTCAGGTGTTCGATCCACCTTCACCGCACTCTTTCTCCATTTTATTTAATTTCCTTTTTTTGACCAGAACCTACAAGCTTTTTTATATGCTGCTGGACCTGTGCTTTGCCTCCTCAATAACTCACCATCGATCTAAGAACAAACCCTAATTGAGAATCCCAACGCTGATACATAATTCACTGCTGCTACTTGGTTTCGTTCACTCTTTTTCAACTTGTGGATCCCATAACAGCTGTCTAAAGCATCAAAAGCTGTCCTAATTTATGGAGCAAATCCCGGCTACCTTTTTCAATCTGTGTACACACTAGCTCTTCATTTCTTTCACTCATACAAAACATCCAATGCCAATTGCCACAGTAACTTATTTTCAAATATTCACACAAAAAATGTGGAGCCACTCTCAGTCAAAACCACTCATCAGTGTCATCACCCTCCTCAACCTCCTCCTCCCCGCCCTAACCCTCTCCCCGTGCCGCACCACCTGTGGCCCCATCCCCGTAAACTATCCCTTCGGCCTCGACGACGGCTGCGGAGCGCCGCAGTTCCGTGGCATGCTCAACTGCTCCACCGACCTCTTCTTCACCACCCCATCCGGCAACTACAAAGTCCAGTCTATCGACTACGACAAGAAAAACCTCCTCGTTTACGACCCCGCCATGTCAACCTGCTCCATCCTCCAACCCCACCACGACTTCCTCTTGACCCCTATCCAGTCCGCCATAATCCCACCGACCTCGGACACCGTCTTCGCCCTCCTCAACTGCTCCGTCGACTCCCCTGTCCTCAACCACTACAAGTCCCTCTGCTTCAACTTCTCCGGCCACTCCTGCGACGAGCTTTACAACTCATGCAACGCGTTTCGGCTTTTTCGGTTGGGCATGGGGTTAAGCAACGGGACTAATAGTACTGGTAGTACTGATTTTGTTCCGCCGTGCTGTTTTACGGGGTATGATACTGTGAAGTTCATGAGCATGAATATTTTGGACTGTACGCATTATACTAGCGTGACTAATACGGATCGGTTGAGAGGTTTGGGACCGTTGGATTGGGTTTATGGGATTAAGTTGAGCTTTGCGGTTCCGGATACTGGGTGTGAGAGATGTGCTCAGTCAGGTGGGACTTGTGGGTTTGATACTGAGACTCAAGTGTCTCTCTGCCTCTGCTCTACTTTCACCAATTCTACTAGACAATGTGGTAAGAAAATCAAATTTATTTATTTATTTATTTTATTTTATATAAGCGATACTAGAGAGAGGGTTTTCTCACACACAATACTAAAGTAATATGGAGATTCCAACCTAATACCACTATGATTATAACTATCTCAGGTCATTTTTGTTTCATTAATTGCTTCAATTATACTTGTTTCTTTTGGTGCATAACTTCAAATTGGGTTCATGTTTTTTTTTAATTTTCAGCCGCAGGCAGTGATACGGCAGAAGGACGAGATTGTGCTCCCTGGATACTCTTTCAAGCATTCTTAGTGATTATGGGGGCATTGTTAATCTGTTTGCATGATTTTAATCTTTCTTTTATTTGAGATTATTCTACTTCTAGGAGCATTTTTGTCTTTTCATTTGCAAGATGCTGATCATGACCCTTTTGTAGTTTGTCGTTGACAGTGTAAGTAAAGCACTGATTGCGTTTTATTGACACGACCGGCTGGAAGCAAAAGCTACATTTGCAGTGTACAATATTGCACCATCTCCATCAAATCTCTAAATTTTGGTTCTGTGCAAGCAAACTCGTCTCATTTTTCTAACCAGCTCTAATTTTTATAATTTTTTTTTTCACATTTAACGAACCAAATACAAGAGATAGGACCTCATTTTATAGTGAAGGCCATCTCTAAGACACTTAAATGAGGTCCTATCTCTTAATCGTTGAATTAAGTTACACATATTTAGTCATATATCCATTTTTAGCACTAATGATATAGATAAACCCTATATTCTTTAATTTATATATAAAAAAAATCCCAAAAAATGACATTTGGACCTATTTAATTTAATATTATTAAATTACTTTAATGCCCTATTGAGTGTGAGTTTTTTTTTATAAGATTTTGGGGTTGGACTTATTTTAAGAAATTGATGACAATTTTGTAATTTACATGGAGTTAAAAGTCTCTTTGTTATGTTGTAAATGGGCTTTGGATGTGTTTCTAAAGTCCATTTCATATAGGGTTTTCTATCATTTGAGCCCCTATATTGGGTATAATAGTAAATCTTCCATGAAATTAACCAAATTGATATAACAACTTACTAATTTGATTCAACGGCTAAAAAATAGGGCCTCATTTGAAGACCTTAAATAAGGCCCTCACTATAGAATTCTTGCTATCTATATTGCAAACCGTTCAGTCCATTAGGTAAGGGGGCCCAACAAGAACATGATGCTCGGTTTCACAGGCCCACGAACTAAATCTATAATTCAAAAGATGCTCTTCCTGAAGGAGTTTCTAAAGGCACGCATCAATCTGGTGCACCAACCTTCAAAGGAAATTTTTGAAACTACTTCCAAGTTTGTTCCTGAGGAATAACCAAAAATAATAAGAACAAGAAAAGAAAAAATTTAAGTAGTCAAACTAATTTTTATTGTCAATTCACCCCCTACCATCTAAATCAACAACATGTCATCCAATAGTTCATCAAATCATTAAAAAAAATTAAAGAAAAAGAGAACCGAAAAAAAATCCTAAGAGACCCAACAGACCCATAACTTCCCCAGCTATTTTCTTCTCCTCCCATTCTCCCACGACCACCACCCTTCACTCCTAGACCAATCCCCCACCCCCTACACCCCTCCCCAGGGACAGTCCTATGTCCATACTAACATAGGCTATAGCTCGAGCGACGTGATATTTTATGGTTCAATATTAATATTCAGCCCACCAAAACATACCTCCATACACTCCATCCCAGTGATCCCACCCAAAGAAAATCCTTTTTTCTTTAGTTAACTAATCCCACAAGTGTGATAGTAAGTAAAATAAAAACTAACCCTATATTAATATTTATTACTCAGCCTTTTTCAGAAAACACACATTCCTAGAGTCCGTACTTTACTTTTTTCTTTTTCTTTTTTATATAAAAAAACTTTACCTTTTTTGGTGTACATAAAACGTCAATTCTTTTTTTTTTTCCTTATAAATTTTGGCTACTTCTTTTCATTTTTATTTCTTCTTCTTTTCTAATGGATAATAAATGCTTTCAATTCTTTTCTTTTTATGGAGAAGTTTATCATGTAATTGCTAATTGACCTTAAAATTCATACTTCAATGAAATTTACTCATACCGTCAAGTTTTCGAGGTTTGTATATAAGATAAATTTAGCCCACCTTATTTTTAAATCATAGGTCTGTCCCTGCCCTCCCTCCCCCCCCGCATACCCACCACCACCACCACCAATGTGACCACCACCCTCCACCCTCTGACCAATCCTCCAGATCAATCCCCCACCCCACAGATCCCTCCCCCATCCTTTTTTTACCCCTCTCGTAATCAGTGGCGGACCTAGACTTTCGTTCATCTGGGTGCTTAAAAAAAAATCCAACCAATATATAGCCAAACAAAAATTATTTAGGCTTAAAGTGAACTTGGTGGCTAAGTTCTCCACAAAATTACAAAATGAGTGAACTTTGTGGGATCTCTATTCTTCTTTTATGGCTTAAAGTGTATGTATTGGATGGGCCATGTGGGGGCTCCATCTAAGAGCACTTCCACCCACAAGGGCTAAGTCTAAGGCAAGGGCAAGCAAGGGCTGCAACTATTTACATGAATAGTGTCAGCCTTTGCATTTGTGGTTCCATCCATGAGGGCAGAGTCTAAGGCAAGTCAAGAGCAAGCAAAAAAAAAATATATGCAACAAAATATAAAATTGTTATGTATTTATAGGGAAAGTGAATAAAATTGTTATGTATTTATAGGGAAAACATCCATAATTTTTTGGTATTTTTTTTTATAAAAAATTGAATTTTTTATAATTTTTTTGAATTTTTTTTTGCTCACTGACGTCAGCATAACATCAGCGCTGACGTCAGTGCCCTCGGGCTGAAGCCCAGGCAAAATCTGCCCTTGGGCTTGCCCGGGCTGGTGGGACCCATGGCTTGCCCTGGCTGCAAGTGGTGCGCTGGAGCTGCATTGGGCTTGCCAGGGGGGCCTTTTGCCCAGTTTGATAGCAGCGCTGGAGCTGCTCTAAGAATGACCTAAAAAAAATTAAAAAATTTGAGTTTCGGTGGGATTATACAGCTGCAACTTTTTTGTAAGTGTGGGCTGACCACAGTAGTCCTTCATTGGATCCACCAATGCTCGTAATCATACAACACAAAAAAATCTCTCTCTTTCTCTCTCTCAAAAAATAGTTCGTGTACTTAATTTTCCAACAAAAAAGTTGAGGGTGCAAATTGAAAGTACTGTACAAGTTTAGGGAGTAAATCGACAATTAACCCTAATAATGAATGACTCTCAAAATTGTTCTTCATGGGATAATTAACAACTTATATAGTGTGCTTTACAGAATTTGTTGATGGTTTATTATTGTTCTTTGTTTCTACCGGGCTTTTATCCCTCCTCTTTGCCAAAAAAGTAAATAAATAAAAATAAAAATTCCAAACGCATTGCCTTCAGCAAGTCCAGTGTATAATTGGACATTTTCCAATGAAGTTTTCCTCACATTTCATGAGTCTTAATCATCCTAGAGACAACAATCAGCACGTAATTATAAAACTGCTATCCTAATTACAAACCCCATCATGAGCATTCTATTATAATTGTAAATGTCCCACTTCAACCCGCTCCACTAATCCACTTTTCTCTTTTAATCATCAATTTTCATGCACGTTATCGATGTTTGAATTCAAATTCCCACTCCTTGAAACTCTTTTTCTTTAATCACCATTTCGGCAACGGATGCATCATTGCATTGGCATCATTCTTACACTTTTTTTATGTTAAAAACAATCCTCAAGATTCTTTTTCAATGCGCATTATTTCAATATTGGCATAAACTAATTAGGGTATTCAAATTCGGGTTTAATTAGATATTTATTGAACTTGAGTTCAGTTCAAGCTTGGGCTATGCTTACTTAGGGTATCCTTAAGCTTAATTTGTATATTCTCCTCTTTTTATTTTTATTTTACAAGTGATAGTTTGTATATTCTCCTCTTTTTATTTTTATTTTACAAGTGATAGTCTAAACTATAGGGGAGGGAGGTTTCACACACACACACACACACACACACACACACACACACACAAAACTAAGATGCCATGTGAATTTCGACCCAAAAAAGAAAGAAGAGATGTCATGGTAATTTGAATATGAGACCTCTAATGTGCAAATCAAAACTTTTTTCCACTGGACTAGACCCCGTTGGCTTGTAAATACTTTAACTTTATAAGATATCTCGTGATATAATTTGAACTTCTCATGAATTTTATGAAACTTAAACTTAGGGGTGGGCACGGTACGGTATTAAGCTCGTACTGCTACCGATACCCGAAATTTAAATCGGTATGGTACGGTATGAGATTATGGTTTGCCAAAACTGGTACCGTACCATACCGTGCTAAATTGGTATCGGTATCATTTCGATAAGTGATGCCTAAGTTACAAATTCAAAGATTCAACATATTCAATATCCAAATCCTAATCAACATACTCAATATCCATCAACATATTCAATATCCAAATCAACCAAATCAATATTTATCTATTAACAAATTCATCAAACGCAAATAGTTAAAACTCATGCCTTATGGCTAACAAACCAAAATAGTTAAAATTATGTCTTATGACTTACAAAAATACAGACACAATCCAAACATAAATGACAAAAACATAAAGTTATACTATTCGGTACGGGACGGTATTGACCGGTACTAAAATCTTGATACCGCTACCATACCATATTCTATTGGTACGGTACGGTACGGTACTGAATATCTCCCAATACCAAATGAAACGGTATGAAATCGGTATGGTACGGTGCGGTTAGAGTACGGTTTCGGTATTTCGGTTTAAGATGCCCACCCCTACTTAAACTTGACTTATATGTTTAAAAAGCTTAACGAGTTTGGCTTATTTCCTTAGAATAAAGCTCAAACAAACTGAATATGTACAAACTTGAGTTGCATTTGAGACAAGTAACTTGAATTGTTCGGTTCCTTTCTTCTTCGATATGTTTGGGCCTGCGTGCCCACGTGGTTTCTATTTGTAATTTCCCTTTTTTGTATATAAAAAAAAAAAACTCTATTTTTTCTATATTATAACATAGTTAAAATTATCGTTGTGTAATTAAACACTATCTCATTCACTTTTTATGTTTTATTTCTTCTTTTGATGTTGTATAAATCTTTCTAGAGTTACTGATAATTTTCCTTGCCTTTATTATCATTTGGACCTAGCGAATTGAACCTTTGAGTCATGAGTTTGTTAATTTTGAGTTAGGGATAGAATGATCAATTTAGTTACTAAGCCATAAGATATGTCCACGAGTTTAACACAAAACATGGTAATGTGATTATAAATTATAAATATTTAGTCATATATCCATTCTTAGTACTAAAACTATAAATAAACTCTAACCTATTTAATTTCTATAAACAAACCTAAAAAAAACCCAAAAAATGACAACTGGCCCTATTGAATTTAATTTTGATTATTAAATTACTTTAATATCATATTGAGTGTTTTGGGCTTTTTTTATGAGGTTTTTGGGTTGAGCTTGTTTTAAAAAATCAATGGCAGTTTTGTAATTTAAAATAAGTTAAAAGGTTTTTTTTAATATATTATAAATGAGCTTTTAGTGTGTTTCTAAAATTCATTTCATATAGGGTTTTCTTATAATTTAGGCTCCTATATTGTGTATAATAGTGAATCTCCCTATAAATTAAGCAAGTTGGGTTATGATATGACCCAAAACGACATCACTCCAGATGGCGTTGTATACAATTTCAATGTACATGTGGGGTCAATTTAAAAATACAAAGAGTGCAGGAGCGTCCCCGCTAACAATTCAAGTTGAAAAAACGGGCGGGCCTGTTATCACTGAGCTATACCATTCAAACTTCCCAACAGTCTGACACTTTCCACTCAAATCTCAACGCACCCCTCTCATTCCCCACAGCCAAAGAAAACCACAATTTCACCTAAAACGTCATCGTTTTCTTCTTCTTCTTCCTCGCATGGATTGAATCATGGATTCAAAACTCTGTTTCTAATTCGGGAACAAAAGCAACAGCCTATTTGTTTTACTCAACCTCCGAGCTCACCATGTCGAAAGAGAGCTCAACTGTTCGATTCCCGCCTCGAAACGTTTCGAAGAACTCACAATCTGAACCGAACGAGAACGAGTTCGAAGCCTCGTCGAACCAAATCCATTTTCCTCCTCCTAGAACACCTCTAAACAGCATAGCAGATCCAGCTCAGCTGCAAAAGGAGCTTCATGAACTCGATTTCGATTCACAACCGAAGTTTGAAGCAATTCGATCTGGTCGGTATTCTTTATCGGATAGAAAACTTGAAGCCCCGGACAGAGCTGGAAATGGCGGTCTCAGCTATGGAACTCCTAGGGTTTCAGGTCGCGGAGGGAAGGCGCACTCGGAGCCAAACTCAGCGCAAAGCACTCCGGCGAGGAACGGCTCGAGAGCTTCGATTGGTGGAGCAGTTTGTACAGGAAGCAAAGCTCCACAGTACAATGGAGGCAGAGCAGGGAGTTGTTCTAGAATCTCCCGGGAGATTTCGGTGGTGAATGCAGAGGTTTTAACTCAGGTTCCACATTTCGAGCTCGCCGAAGATTCGTCGTTCTGGACTGATCACAATGTGCAGGTTCGGGGACTAATTCTGCTTTGGTAAATGTTGAATAGAATTGATTTTTGTGGATTTGATTGGTTTGATTGGTTTTGAGTTCAGGTGCTGATTCGAATTCGGCCATTGAGTAATATAGAGAGGGCTTCGCAAGGGCACGGTGGGTGTTTGAAGCAGGAAAGCGCCAAGACTTTGGTGTGGCATGGTCATCCTGAAACCAGATTCACATTTGATCATATTGCATGCGAGACAATATCACAGGTTTGGTTTTAATATATGGTTATGAAAAAAGAACATGATTATAAAGTATTATTAGATTACTTAGAAGAATGGAGAGATAGACCTAATTTTTATTTTATTGGGTTGTATGAAACCATATTAAGCTCAATTGAGTGGAAGCCCATTTTGGTGTCTTGCTTGAGTTTGCTGCAGGAAAAGCTGTTCAAAGTTGCTGGGTTGCCCATGGTGGAGAATTGCTTGTCTGGTTATAATAGCTGCATGTTTGCTTATGGTCAGGTACTTTTACTGAGAAGTTAAATAGTTTGGTGTGTGGTGTGGTTTTCATGTTTTTTGGTTAGCAAGTTACAGTCTAAGTTGTTTATTTGCAGACGGGCAGTGGCAAAACGTACACAATGATGGGTGAAATATATGAGGTTGAAGGACAGCTCAATGAAGATTGTGGGATTACTCCACGCATTTTCGAATATTTGTTTAAGAGGATCAGAGTGGTGCGCTGTTCACATTATTGATATCTTTCACGACTACGCCTCTGAATTGAATCAATATAGTCTTCTGGGCTGTTCTTTTCTTTTAATTGGATGTCTTACTATAATTCATATGTGCAGGAAGAGGAGAGCAGGACAGAGGAACAGTTGAAGTACAGCTGCAAATGCTCCTTTCTTGAGATTTACAATGAGCAGATAACAGATCTCTTGGAGCCTTCATCAACTAATCTACAAGTAATTGATACCTTTTTAAATGTTCATGCTGGATGCTCCACTTAAACATTGTTCTTTTGAGCATTAAGTAAATCTTACTTCCCTATTGTAGCTCAGGGAGGACCTGAAGAAAGGGGTATATGTTGAAAACCTTACAGAATATAATGTGAGGGATGTTAATGATGTTGTCAAGCTTCTGTTACAGGTGGTACTTTATGATAAAATTTATCTTACCTACATTTAATTACATATTAGGGCGTGAATATGATTTCTATATATTTATTTTCTTAGGGTGCTTCAAACAGAAAAATGGCGGCAACACACATGAACAGTGAGAGCAGCCGGTCCCACAGTGTTTTCACTTGTATCATTGAAAGCCGTTGGGAAAAAGATTCCATGACCCATTTTAGGTTTGCAAGGTTGAACTTAGTAGATTTAGCTGGTTCGGAAAGGTAACTACCATCTTTATATCCCACATTTTTTCGGTTTTAATTTTTTGTTCAAGGCCTATGCGCTAACTTGCTTATTAATTTAGGCAGAAAAGCTCTGGTGCAGAGGGAGATCGTTTGAAAGAAGCAGCAAATATTAACAAATCATTATCAACTCTTGGGTAATTATTTTGAAACCTGTTTCAAATGCCAATTGTTGATTAGTGTTGTTTCTAGAAATACATATAAGAACTGATCCATTTGCACCTGGTTGCATTAAACTTATATGCCTTTAGTGCCAGTCAGATTTGAGTTTGGTTTTTCAGTTGGTTGACCTGTATTACTCACCTGTATTACACTGTGGTTTTAGGTTGGTGATAATGTCTTTAGTTGATTTAGCACATGGGAAACATAGACATGTTCCTTATAGAGATTCAAGACTTACGTTTCTGCTTCAGGTTAGACACCAAAAGCTCTGGAGCCCAAGAGGTTTCATGAAACTTCATAATAATGTGCATACTTGCGCTTTTAGTGCATGTTAATACAGAACTTACTTGGCCTACAACTTTGGGATGCAGGATTCTCTGGGTGGGAACTCAAAAACAACTATAATTGCCAATGTCAGCCCATCTATTTGGTTTGTGTTGATTCTTTCCTAGTTCTAGATTAATTTATGTTTTTTTCTTCTTTCTTTTCCATTTATTTCCTTAAACTGACCTTTGCTTTCCTTGTAGTTCTGCAAATGAGACACTCAGCACTTTGAAGTTTGCCCAGCGTGCCAAACTTATCCAGAACAATGTACTTATCTGGTACACTGACGCACACACACACACGTGCTCACATTTTCTTCTTAGTGGTTTACTTAATTTTCCATCTTTTTCCAGGCTAAAGTGAATGAAGATGCTTCAGGTGACATAACTGCACTTCAGCAACAAATCCAACAGCTAAAGGCATGGGATATATTTGCATGCTTGTGGAAGTTTTACCTTTGACATTTCCTAGATGGTAGAACTAAAGCATTTTCGAACCCTTACAGGGCCAGTTGTCCTTCCTAATGAAGCACCATAATATCTCATGGTCTTCATCAAGTGGCGTGCCAAGTATTGAAGAACCTAGATTCAATAAGTTGCCTGAGGAATATGATGACTCTCTGGAAGATAAAATGCCAACTGATAATCTTAAGTTACCAAGTATCAGAAACAAGAAGGTATTTTGATTTTCCACAAAAAAATTGTTTCCTCCACCTCAGAAATTGCATGATGCAATTATGGTAACAAGTTCTAATACAAACTTAACAGATGAAATGCATGGATACCATCTTAGTTGGTGCTTTAAGGAGGGAAAAGATGGCAGACAGTGCAGTCCAGAAGTTGGTGGCTGAAATTGAAGACATGAACCGCTTGGTGCGTATTGTTACAACAAGTAGTTATTTAGTTTCCCCTATCTATAAAGTTCTTGATTATTTTATAACTCTTAATTGCATAAAATAGCACCATGTTTAGTGGTTTATTTTTGTTGTGGCATTTCTGTAGGTTTGCCAAAGTGAGGAGGATGCTGGACATGCTAAAATGATGCTAAGGTTTCGTGAGGAAAAAATTAAACGACTTGAATTGTTGACCGATGGAATGCTGTCGGCTGAGAAGTATCTCATGGAGGAGAACAAGGCTTTACTTGAAGAGATTCAGCTGCTGCAAGCAAGATTTGAAAGCAATCCAGAATTGACCAGATATTCTGTGGAGAACTGTAGACTTCTCGAGCAACTTAAATTGTAAACTCCACATGGTTCAATGTTGTAGATGATTGCTCTTTTCCCCCTTTCTGGATGCCATTGCCTCATTTTGTATTCTTCACGCCAGGTACCAAAAGTTTTATGAACATGGAGAGAGAGAAACATTGCTAGCTGAAGTATCAGAACTACGCAATCAGGTCCATAAAAGTCTCCTCCTCCTCCTTCCTAAATTGTCTCATGCACTCTAAGGTGGCTATCTAAAGCATGTTTCATGTGCAGCTTCTGGATATACTTCAAGGAAAGCTTCCATTCTCAACAGAAAATGAAAATCAGGTCGGAAAACACTTTTTGGTTAGTTACGTTATGTGTTAAATGTAAATTTTTTCCTATAAAAATGATACATCTCCCCTTCTAGGGACCTCCAAATCTTAATGTGTGTATTTTCAAGAGTGCAGAATAGTGATACCATAAAGGAATTGGAAGATTGCAGGAACATGAATTCTAAATTGATCAGGTATTTTTTTCTTTAACAATATACACTTACACATGTTTTATTAGTTACTGCAACAAACTGCCCTCAAATTTGTATTAGTTATACTGGGGCTAGCATATGACAGTGCATTTATTAGCTGCTTTATTTTCTTTTAAGTTTACTAGTTTATGTACACTCCTTGAATTTCCACTTTAGCCCCACTCTTTTTCCCTGGATACCAAACAACCTAGGGCCCAGAGGACTATCTCACCGTTATTCCTCCACATGATAAAATATGGATGATGTCAGTAATTGATAGCCATATATGTGGACATTCTATCCATAATTTACCGTCTTGCATAGCCATTGATGTATTGTGTTTGACTAATTACTTCTTTATGCTATTAATACAATTTAAACCTGATCATCATATTGAGTATGTGAAGGCAAATTTCTTGCATTGTTTGGGTTAGGTTGACAACTCCCATGTTGCTTATTTATGATTTCATGTCTGCAGGGAAGTAGATGAACTACAACTAGAATTTCAAAAGTATATGAACTCCAGTCAAGCTGCCTCCGGTTCTGTAAGTGTAACTAATAAACTACCTAGCATTGCTTAAACAATTTTGTAAGCTTTGTCTGTAGTTTATTAACAATCTTTATATACTTGCAGGCAAGAGATTCTTTCTCCAAGGATACTGAGGAATTCAGGCAATCAGATAAGTATTCGATGGTAAGTGAATATATCATGCTGTTTCCTGCCAAATGTCCAATTAATTTACAGAGGTGAACATCAGTTAAAAACTGGAATTCTTTTCAATTGTACATATTTTTGTTCGTCGTTGCTATATCCCAGTTCATTTTCCGTGCTATGTGCCATGAAATCACGGTGTGTTGCACTGTCCAAGGTAATTCATGGAGAAGTTACCACTTCCATTCTTGCATACTTCATTTTACTAAAAAGAAAACAGAAAATATCCATGGAAGAGGGAAAAAATTTGTGCCAGACAGAAACCAACTAGTTTTAAATAGATTCAAGCTTTACATAGACATCACGTACTGTTCTTTTCGTTCTTTTTTAATCAAATCTACAAATGGCCATCACTTTGCAGGTTGAAACCCTATCTATGGGGAGTGACTCTGGAGATGAAACGGCATCTTACTCCCAGGTAGATGATGGGGTTGTACAGAATAATGTGATTCATGTTGACCAAAATGCTGGTGATGATACTAAAAAAACAGTAAATGGATGCTAGATTGTTGCAGGTTCATTTAGTAACTGTTTTACATCACATGCAGGAGGAATGCTGCAGAGGCATGTACATATCAAGCAACAACGACAAAATAGAAATCCAATCGGAGGTGAAACATGAACGTCATTATCTGAAATCAGGTGATTTACATAAGGAAAACAAATGTATTATGGAGATCAGTGAAGACGTTGAGAGGAAGGCTTTGCAAGCTAAATTGGACAAAATGGTTAAGGACCTGGAGGAGGTCAGATTACTCAATAGCCACTTTCAAGAGGATCGGCTATTACAGTTGTCTCACCAGAAACAGACAGAAATAGTCTGTGAACAGGTTGAGATGGAGACAGCAAACACAATTCTTCATTTACAGGAAGAGGTTGCTGCCCTTCAGTTTGAACTTGATGAGAGATTACACTGCATGATTCAGGAAAATAAGGTACTGAAAAACACCATTGCAGCTAAAGAGGACGAGATAAGGTCACTGAGTGTGGAGTGGGAAAAGGCAACCTTTGAACTAACAAGATTCCTCCTAGATGGTTCTAGATCCCTAAAAAATGCCTCCAGCCAAATAGAAAGTATTGCTTGTTCATTTCCTCAAGCTAATGTTTGTATTAGTGAAGATGTCCAGAGGGCTGCCAAAGTTTGCATGGAAAAGGAAGAAACAATTGAACTACTTCAAAAGAGTTTGGAAGATGCGCAAAAGATGGTAACAGAAATGGGACAGAAGTTAAGTTCCTTGAAGGGAGCAGCAATTGTTTTAAGTGAACTCCAACATCTAGATAATGATGAAACCAAAGAGGAAATTTCCTTCTGCATGCGGTTGGATGAACAGACCAACATGGTAGAGATGCTAGAGAGGAAACTTATATTCAAGGAAATTCAGATCAAAGAAGCAGAAAATTGTGCCAATGCTGCATTCCTGGTAATAAAATGGCTTACGGATCAGAAGGCAACAGATAAAACAGAGAGAAACATTCCCATCTCAATACTAGGTACACCAGCCGGAATGGCCAGCGAGAAAAGTTCTGACACAAAAGTAAATGCTTTAGGACAAGAAGATACTGAACTTGAGTTGGCCAGGTTAAGAATATTGGAGTATGAGAATGCTATCGAAGCATTTTATGCAGATACAGAAATGCACATAGTGGCGCTTGAGACCAACATAAGTGAAGTTTCTGATGAATACAAGGAGTTGGTTCAAAACATGGTAAGTGAACTTCGTGAAATGAGGAAGAAATATATGGAGTTAAGAGAGCATTCCAAAGTTTCTCAGTTTTGTACAGTTGAGTCGCTATCATTAGAAGCACACAAGTATCTGAAGTCTAAAGATATTTATCACATGATTCTTGAAATAAAAAATGAGCTCACTGTAGCAAATGGTAGATTGAAAATTACTGAAGATTTCATTTACACAAAAGTAAATGTGCATGATTGCCCTTCAGCAGACAAAAGTTTAGAAGATGAAGATGAATGGAGTACTGATAGTACTACGTCAAGCTGTGATTCTTCAACCGAAAGTTTTGCTTCTGGAAACAAATTGTGGGCACTAGAAGGGCAAACGGGGGACCTGAAAGTTAAAGAAGGCTCAGTACTTCAGTCTGCTGATCAAGATCCAGAAGAGTCAAAGTGGGTCTTAAAAACTTTCACGGACTCTAAAGGAGCAACATTCTGCCTGAAAAAAGAATTAGAGATGGCACTTGATGCTTTCAACAAACTATATGTTAGGCTAGCCACACTCATTAGCGAGTTGGACATTGGAGGTTGTTCTCAACCAGCTGGTATATTCTTTACCGAGTATCTTACACTTTTAACAATCAGAAACATAATTTGATCAGTGGACTTAATCAGCTCATATTGTATGCAGGGCTGAAACAACTTGTTCCATTGTTTGAGTCAGGGACGGAGAGTTCTTATGGTTGTCATGCTACAAAAAAGGTAAAACAAATTTTTTCTCAGATCATCCAATTCTTGCATTGTAAATTTGTGAGGCAACTATATGTTAGAAAGGATTAATAGTAGCACTGTCATAATCAATCTTTTCTAAATAAGAGACTAAGTCAGCTAAATCACCGTTATACTTTGTGTAACACTTTTGTGATGTGCAGGTAGTTTCTGATGAGAAGAGTGATTTTGCTAGTAGCTTCTTAACCAAATTTGAAGAAGCGCATGCAACAATAAAAGAAGCTGATGTTATGTTAAATGCCTTGATGGAAGCAAATGAAAATGCAAAAGAATTGACTGGTCTGTGGAAACAAACTGGTGAGGAACTGATGTTAGAGAAAGCAAGCTTTATTGAAGAAGTTGAACATCTCAAAAATTCAGTACGTTTGAAAGAAAGAGAGAATGAACTACTGCAGGATCAATCTCGTTATAATTTGGTGGAGATAGCAAAATCATTGTCTTTGCTTGAAGAGTGTTTTATGCAATTAAAAAGTGAAGTGGAGGACAGGTTCAAAGTATTATATGCTGACACTTTTTCTATGGGAAGGGAGATACACTGCTTCATTAGCAAATCAAGATCATTACTAGAAGAAATATGCGCTGAGACATTGGAGAAAAAATTTGCCATATTTGTCCTTCATCAGTGTCTCACAGGAGAGCTGATCCACAAAGTACCATGCTTTAACGTTGGAAGTGGTTTCTGCTCCAGCCAACAGCAAGAAGGCCTTTCAATTACAAACAAACAACAAAAAATCTGGTCAAATTGTGAGGATGACATTGCACTTACTAGTAACATCTCCAAAGACGATAATGATCGAAGTGGAGTCACAAATTTGAAAGCTGGTGAGCTCAGTTTGTCCCGTGATAGTTTGATGCATGAGAATTTATCACTGAAGGAAGAACTGCAACGGAAAGATGCTCTACTGGAGGGCTTGCATTTTGATTTTAGAATGTTGCAGGAATCAGCATCCAACACAATGGATATAAAGGATGAAACTGAAAAGCTGATAAAATCTTTGAGCCAAATTCAGAATGAACTAAAAATAAAAACATGCCAGCTTGATGACACGCTGTTTCAACATAAAAAGCTCGAGGATCATCTTACTGATACTGAAAGGGTTCTGCTTTTATCAAATTCTAATCTTGAGCAGGCCAAAGATACAATCAATACTCTTTCAGAGCAAAATTTTGAGTTGAAAGTGCTTCTAAATGATCTCTATCGCAAAAATTCTGAAGCCAATGAACAACTGGAAGAGCAGAAGGAAGTGGTGAAAGGTTTGGAAAAAGAAATTCTTCATTTGACTTCTTCAATGGAAACAAAATTACTCTGTCAAGTTGAAGGTATCGAGGATGAGTTGAGAAGGGTCATCAGCGAGAGAGACGGACTTCTTGAAGAAGTTGCGTCCCTGAACGATAAACTTGAGATGGCATATGCAGTATCTGATGAACATGAGGCTATCTCTATTGAAGCTCGCCAGGTATGCTCTTCAGGTTTTTTTTTTGTTCATTTGATAGCATAGTTATAATTGCAGGTGGATTGCTCTTATTTTGTACTAATATTTCTAGGAATCTGAGGCAAGTAAGATGTATGCCGAACAAAAGGAAGAGGAGGTTAAAATATTAGAACGCTCTGTTGAGGAGCTGGAATGTACCATCAATGTACTGGAAAAGAAGGTTAGCTCCCTGGGCTTTTTGTCTCTGTATTTAACACATGAACATCAATGGAGTGCCAGTATCAATAGTCTCGCTGTTTTACAATCAAATTTCTTACATGCAAACATTTGGCCAAGTATGCCTTTTATTGGTAAGCGAGGGATTAGAGCGGTTATTGATGTCTTTTGGCTATTGGTTTCAATTCCCAAAATCGTTCCTTCTCTTAGGTATATGAGATGAATGACGAGGTAGAAAGGCATCGGTTGATCAGAGATGCACTAGAGCTGGAGCTACAAGCTTTAAGACACAGACTGTTAACAGTTGAAAATTTCGGTGAAAATGCGGACTCAGAAAACATGAATTCTGAACAAGCTGAAAATCTGATTTCTAGGTATCGCTTGCTTTCTCATATAAATTCTATTTTTCTGCTTTTAATTTACCTTAAATTTAAAGAAATAATTTTGATACAGGCAACTGCAGAGTAGGCTACTGGAACTTCATGAGGCTCATAATAAGATAAAGCTTCTTGAAGAGGAAAGAGCAGAACAGGATAAAGAGGTGAGATCCTGTCTTGCTGGTGGTTTTTATTTTTATTTTTTATGTTAGTTGTCTTTTTCGACATTGTACCTTAAATTATCTTGTATTTGTCTTCTAAGAAATAAAGTTTGAAAATTTGTGCATAAATCTTGAAGATCAAACAATACAAAGAATACAACTCTGAACTCGTGTTGCATGCTGAAGCCCAGACGTCACAGTACCAACAGAAGGTACATA
Source organism: Prunus mume (assembly GCF_000346735.1). Next base: position 33,268,669 of record NC_024127.1, read on the forward strand.
TACTAGAATTACTATCACCATTCGATAGATCCTTAAACATTTTCTATGCTATTATTAATACTGAAATAGCTGAACTTTTATTGGTGAAAAAAGGGAAAGAAGGGTTCGGAATAATTTTGTTAATCGTGAATGGATATATGCATAATTGTAAATGACCTAAATCTTGACATTGCACGACCTTTTGAACAGTACAAGACTCTTGAGGCCATGGTTTGTGAAGTAAAAGCAGATAAGACAGATTCAGCATCAACAGCTGCGGCATTAGAAAAATCTGAGAGGAGCTCAATGAGGACAAGGGGCTCCTACGGAGAAGGATCAGGAATTGTCTATAGCCGGGCATCGCATTGAAGAACTAGAGGCACTTGCAGCCAGTCGGCAGAAGGAGGTTAAGTGCCCTTTTTGCTTAGTTTCCCTTTCTCGAATGCTTTTGTAGAAACAATTGTTAAACATTAGAAGAGTATTTGATTTTATTGAAACTTGCTCTCAGGTATGTTTGCTGAACACTAGGCTGGCTGCAGCAGAAAGCATGACACATGACGTCATTCGGGATTTACTTGGTGTCAAAATGGACATGACCAACTATGCAGTAAGTTTCAGACCGTCACTTTCAAGCATGACAATTGCACAGCCACAATTCTCATTTGTTTCACTTCTTTTGGTATCATCTAGAACTTGATAGAGCAGTACCAGGTTCAAAAGTTAGTAGAAGAGGCTCATCAGCAAACAGAAGAATTCCAAGAAAAGGTTCGTACCGCAGATTTTCTTTTTATTTGAATATTTGTCTTCCCTTTTTTCTGTTTTCTGTGGACCTAACTTATTGATCTTGGCATCATTTTAGGAGCAAGAAATTCTCAACTTGAGGAAGCAGATAACTGATCTAATAGAGGAAAGACAGAGGTTAGACACTTGCCATCACATCTTTTTATCCAATTTGATTTTGTTTCCTTGTGATTACAATTTATGCAACCTCCAAAAATCAAACTTATAATTGATCCAATTGCCGTACGATTGATCTTTGAACAGCAATAAAAAACAATCAATCAGCAAGCAATATGCTAAAAATTAGTTCTGTAGACGAAATTGTAATTAAAAAAAATGGGAAAGTTGTGGAAAAAGAGAGGATATTGTCCAAATCACAAGTGAGTTTCATTTCATTACGCAAAATGCTCACATTTGGTATATTTTATTTCTATGAACTCATGTCACTATGTTCATCATTTCTTCTTTTAAATTTTGCTACTGTAGTTGCATATCCGAAATAAATAAAAAGGAGGGGGATATAGTGGCTGCCCAGATGACTGTGCAACAACTCCAAGACAGGGATCAGTTGCTCTCTGCACAGAACGAGATGTTGAAGGTGGATAAGACCAATTTAAAGAGGAGAGTGGCGGAACTGGATGAAATGGTAAAAACAATTCTTGGAACACCAACCATACACCAGCCAATTCAACATCCACATACATCCAAGCCCAAGGCATGTTTTCTGTTTGTTTCCACGTCAATTTGGGTTTTTCACCACGCTGGTAACTTTTTAAATTTTTCTATTTTTTTTTAAACTTGTGTTTCTTGATCAAGCAGAATAATAGCTCGTTGAAATTGCATGAAATTGATTTCACCAAGAGGCTGGAACAGTCTGAGAAGCATCTTTCTCGAGTGAATGGTGAACTTGCCCAGTACTTCAAATCTGCAGGTGGCGGTCATCCACGTGACAAACGCTTGTCGCGTTAGAAACAGATTTATATATTATAGGTGAGTGATTTTTTTGTGAATGGATGGTGCATGAAAAGATTGAACTCAGACATTCTTCATTTTGGTAATTCATAATATTGGCCCACGGGAAGCAGAAGATTTAAGTCTGGATGGAGTCAAATGCTTCTGCAAAATTCCTGTTGTCTGGCATTATTTTGATGTCTATAAAGCACATAGCTTGGATGAGTCGTGGGTTCAACTCGTGTGTTTTTGTGTAGGTTGATACCAAAACAGAACAATTTGTTTTTTGGTTGGTCGGGAAACAGAACATTCTTTAAAAATAATATTTGTGAATATAATTATCAGATAAATATTTTAAACAGTTGATTCTATTTTGCAGATAATTACGAAGAAGTGTCAGGCAAGCCCTTTGTCAAATAGTTTTGTTCCTTTACACTCGTGAGTGTATCACTCGTATATGTATATTTTGTTGTGCTATTTTATCACGTGTGAAAAAATATTACGCGGACGGTCAAATAGTTTGATATCTTGACGCGGAAAAAAAACAAAACAAATATGAAGCTAGTGGTCAATTGATAAAAGAAAGCTGAGGTAACTGTAAAATATAGCTCCACTGGTAACTAAACTTTTGTCCAACTGTTGTCAAATTTTGAATATGAGCTGCCCCACCTTTTCATTACCCTATGAACTACGTCAGATAAAATTTGAACTACCGTTTAAGTCGAAGAAAAAAGAGAATCTGAGCCATATACAATTCTGCCTTTTCCCCTTTTCTCCTCCCTTTCTGTTGTGTTCTTGACAAAGTAAAAATCATGGCGGACGTTTACTTACAGGCAAAAATATTATGGGTAGCTTTGCTTCCATAAAATTACTTGACATGGTGGAACTTTCAATTTGGTTGGACGCAGGGCTCTCCCCATCAGCCATCTGGTTGATAACACAATAGGCATGAATGATCGAATAATAAACTATGCAATTGCACATAAAGCAAATGAAAGAACAATGATCGAATATTTTTTATTTTCTTTCCAAACAATCGAGTGTGGAGAACTTATTCCTGAAAACCCGCTTTTGTAGCAAGACTTGTTCCCCCACATTTTGACTTTTGAAGATTTATCTTATACTTACAGCAACATGAAAAATACTCATGGTAGTTTATGTTGAAGAAAAAACAGATGCAAATTTATTCTTTTGATAAATGCAAATAGAATGAAATATTACCTTAAGCTTTTCAAACTTTGAAAGTAGCCTCATATATTGTTCACGCGCTTCAGGCTGACGAGCCATGGACCTTACCCTTGAAAGAGCTTTCTCAACTCCAGCATATTTCTGCTTCCGCCCGACACTAAGAAATTCATAGTCATCGTTTTTCTTGACCTCCGAGGATACATCTTCAATAGCTTTTTCCACCCGAAATCCTCGCAAACCAGCTCCTTTTCGCCTCCAACGCAGTATTACTTTTTCCAATATACCAACAGACCACACAACTTTTTTGTAATTCTTCCGAACCTGATGTCCCCTTACATGAGCCTAAAAGTGATAAGCAGAATCAATACTTCAGATAAGGTACACCCCAAGTCCCAATTAAAAAAAAATGGTCACAGTTTAAAAAAAACAAAAAAAAAGTTATCGATAACATATGCAAGGAGGTACCTGAATTTTAACAATACGGTCACGTATCTTCAAATAATCTTTTCTTCCCTTCCATCCACGATAGTTTTGTTGGATCTTCAGAGCTGCTGCAACATGGAGATAATCTTCGTAGTGAGCAAACTTTTGGACTCTCTTCAAGGAACGACGTGCAATTAGGTCATGAGACTGAACTTCATAAACATCAGTTCCGCTCTTAGTTAACTGTCTCTGACGGAATGAACGAGTCCGGAAAGCTTCTTGAATTAGAGCAGCCGCATGAGCTGATTTCCTAACAGCTGCCATAGAGCTTTTGAGAGAGTATTGCTCATCTACTACCACATCAGTTGCGATAACTTCAGCAGTCTCAATGGCCTTCTCAGCTGCAATCGTTGCAGCAACATTGTTCACTATGTTCTCATTCATGGTCAACGTCTCTAGGTGACTGGTTAAATCTGCTTCGGCCAAATATCCAGCAATCCCTTTATGCCCTCTGCTCGAGGCTAGATCAGCAGCAGTTTGTCCACCAGGAAATGCTGACGTTGGGTCCTTGACTGCACCTGGCGCGGCACCCAATCTAAGTAATGCGATGACAGTTTCCTCTCTAGAAATGGAGAATTTGAAGTTAAACTAATCCCCAAATACAAAAATACAACCGACGATAATACTGAACATAAAAAAGAGAAGGATCTATAAGAGCAGCAACTATACCTTCCAAAATATGATGCCCAGTGAAGCCCTGTTCTTCCGCGAGCATCTCTGAAATTGGGACTAATGCCAGAAGCAATTATTGGACCCATGGCCCACTCATAACCAAGAGCAGCAGTCAAATGTAGAACACCTTGGCCTTCATTATCCAGAACATGTGGTCCTTTGCCTCCTTCATGAACTTTACAGACTAGCCATTCACAAAGTCTATCCTTTAACAAATTCTGAATCAAGACATCTCTATGGGTCAAGTGATCACTATTGCATGCCACAGAAGCCCCATCAATTCTTTCCCAATCACTTTCTCTGTTGTTTCTCATTGAAAATATGGAACTTTTGAGCTTACATTGATCACAATCTAGAGCAGTACATTCCAACCACTTCCTCTCTGAGCCCAAGCTCAAGAGTTTTGCTAGACGTATCTGAAAGCGCAATTCATCATCTTTTGAAGTGTTTCCAATGGGTTTCTCTCGATATTCAAACTCCCTCACCTCACTGCAGGCTAACCTATTTCTGCAGGTCACATAGAATGGAACACACCCAGGAGCATGTAATGGAGTTTGACATCGAATGACATTATTAGACAGAACTTCAGCAGAAACTTCTATTTCACCAAACATGCATCCCCACTTAGTCTCAGTGGTATGCTTCTTGCTTCCCAGAAAACTACCAACTATTAAAACCTGAAAAGGGGAGAGAGGAAAAAACTGAGTATCAACATATATTACAACAATAACAAATGTCCACGTATGTGTATATTTATTATTATAATAATAAGGTATGACAAAATACAAACTCTACTAGCTGTGTATACATACCTTTGTTTCAGTTTCTGAATAAGCCCAATCTGGCGAAAAATCATGAATAGAAAATAGTTGTTCTTGGGAAAGAGAGGGGCCAAGTGATTCTATATCCAGATGCATATGATGTGATAAACTGGATACTTCCTTATCACCATTCTCTGCATCAAGTGGACTCCAGTAATTGCCAGAGTCAGAAGCCATCAAGGAATCATCACAATCCACACCAATTTCTTTATCCATCCATCTCCCAAAGCTGTCAAGTTTCTTAAGCTCTACTGATTCGGCATTGCGCATGCCACCATCTCTAGAGTTCTCTTCAACTTGGTTGGAAGAATTGACAACCACTTGAGGATCAGAATAATCTTGAACCTGAGGGTGAAATACATTAAAGTCATGCTCCTTTGACACCTGCAAGGAGGTCCACGTACCAGTAAGTAGATTCACACCACAGGAAACCTAACTAAAGAACCAAGTAAATAAATTGCATTAGCAAAACAAACTAAAAGAAAAAGAATTTTAAACAATCTGATACTTGGGTTTCAAAAACAACCTAACAGAGAACATGCAGATTAGGATTATAATTTTTCCATGACATATGACAACAAATGCTTATACATCACATCAATTACTACATGAAGAAAGAGGGAAAAGCCTGCATGACTGAACTTGTCATCAACTTCAAATACATCCCAAATTGCACAAAATAGCATTCTAAAATAAGTTACCTGATATGAAAATGATATGTGGAATCATGAAAAGATACTCCACCTACCCCAGAACGTGAATTATCATGGTAGGATTAGATAAACTTTCATAACTTCATTCATTATAAGTTGAAGTTAAATAGAATATCCGAACTGAAATATCAGTATGACTCTGGTCTCCTTTTTTCTTCAAAACATGATAATTTACTGAAGGTTGTAACATCAGCTATCATTTTTTTTTTCAAAAACAAAAACAGGGCATGAACAGAAAGAAAAATTCTGGATTACCAAAAAGAGTATTGAAATGAAAATTCACCATGTTTTTATAACATTTACTAGAAAATAAAATTAAATTAGAAAGAGAAAATTGGAAAGAAAAAATGCATAGAAAAGTGACTGTAGAAACAGACCTGCGCTTCTCTCTGAGAAGATGCTGTGGCAACCTGGACATCTATTTCAGTGGTCAACTTATCTACACAAGTTACATTGTTGACTCTACAATCAACATCTAATCTAGCATCTGTTAGCTTATGAGTTATGAAGTCAGCTCTGTTAGGTGCTTCAACAAAAAGGTTTTGGTCATGCATGCTGCGCTCATTTCTTGTTGAGCTATCCATTCCATTCCAGATAGATGAACCAGCACCATGAGCGAATTTAGGTCCAGCATACCACGAACTAAGGGGATCCCTGAATGACTCAGGAAATCCTGAAAAGCACCAGAGAGACCTGGTCACATATTTTAATTTTTGGAGACATTATTGCAAAAGACATCAATCACTGAAACAAATATGACTTTTGTATGTGTAAAAAGATACCATTACTCAATAAAGTCCATCTATATATTGGGAAAAGGAAAAACAACTAAAATGAGAAGGGAAAAACTGAGAGATGCCAAAACATAAGGAAGCAGAGTATGATCAAATGGATAGTGCAAGTTACTCTTAAAAAGCCAGAGACAGAGTAAAATGTGTTTGGACAACCAAACCAGAATTTGTGAAAATATTTTTACCAAAATTAGAAACTGAATGGAACGGCAGTAGATCCAGAGGTACTGTGTAAAAGAATAAAAAATATTATGCAAAACGGAACCAAAATTAGAAAAAATATATTGGACTTAAAAGAAATGTTCAAAACAGTTTCAACGAATTAAACATAAACGAAATGGCATCTGTGGCTATGCATTTTACCTCCAACTTGTGAACGAAGAGAAGCATTATGCAATACGGAACCAAACATAGTTTGGGCAACAGATGAAGTTCCTGCATCTCCCCCAGAATCCACATCCTCAAACTCTGTAGACAATGTTTTTCCATTCCAGTCAACTCTGTTTGGACTTGAAGCAAAAGATGTTTGACCTGTAGGGGCAGGTGAGTTTGCCTGTGCAGAGAAAGGTGCTGAAACACTTTGAGGGCTTGCAACCTGTGACCCTGGATCTGTCAGCAAACAAGGGACACCAGACTGGTACGCCTGCAAAGCATCACAGGACACCATAGAAAATAAGCATACCATAGACAGTAAAGTTAAATCATTCCACCAAAGACGAAGGAAGGACAGAGAGTATCTGCAACACACACAAAGAAAAACACAGTACCTCTCCCACATTTCTGTAATGGACAAGAACAATGTGCTGTAAATGCCTGAAAATCAAGAAAAGGAATGAGAAAAGTGAGACGAATATGCAAACAAAGGAAAACAGAAGATACTAATTGCACAAAAAAAAATGTTATTGCATTTCTTGAACATAACTGCAACCCAACCTTCCTCTTTGAAGTGTATACTGAGAACACAGAAATTTAAATATCCTAATTTGCAGCTTCAAACAGACTTTTAGAAAACCATAATCTAGGCTATCAGAGATTTTCCACCCAAAGACCGAACTTTGATTTTGCAGGCTTTTTAAATTAAATGTTTAGTCCTCAAGACCAGAAAACTCACATGTCAAGCATCCAATAACTCCGCCGTTGAAAATTTGAATTGTCCTCCCCATGGGCATAGTAACAATGAAGAACGTCTACACTGCCAGCCTACAAAATGTCAAAAACCCAATAGAAAGCTAAATATTAAGCAGTACCAATATAGGCCAATATAATTGAAGTGACTTAATATTACGGAAGAAATTTTCCAATGTACCAAAATGGAAAAGGTCAAATCATAGCTAGTGTTAACAAAGAGCTTAAACATAAAAGATTTGAGCACCAGAAATACAAATTTAGTGATATTGAAGAAGATATAGGGAGAAGAAACAAAAGAATCTATTTTACATTACAAACCTACCAAAAAACAAATTAAATAAAAAAGAATGTCAAAACATGGGGATAAAAGAACCTTAATGGCCATTGGCTGCCAAAGTGGATAGAATCAACAAATTTACCATTTAGGAAACATTTGCAACACCCAGCACTGGATTTCATAAAGTATGCGTGCAAATGTATATTCTATATGAGTTCTCTTTACATAAAAACTAAAGATGGTCAAGTAATCCAGAATTAATATATTAAAGGGACATTCAACGGTCAAAAGACTCTGAACTGTTGAAAAGCATTAAAATCATAGCATATGACCTTATATGCTCTGCTTACCTTGATCCTTTACATTGACAATCTAGAAAGAGACATCATAAAATTACAATAAGTTCAATTCTGTGCTTACCATCCTTACACCCACAAAATGAACTATGAAAACTTACAGGCACCTATTGTGATCCATCACTTCTGTGGTATCTGTGTTGCCTGTCAAACTATGACCCCCTAAAGACAGATGATACAGGTACAAAAGACAATAACCAGACAACAACTCAACTCCATCGCTTAGGACCAACCCCTAAAGGTGTACTTACTAATAATAGATTGAACAGCACACCTTCAACTTTTCATGGGCTTCTTTGACAGTCTTTCCATCCTTTTTCTTCCTCCAGCGGTGACCATCTTTACGAAAATACCGGAGTGCTTTTCGATCAAACAGGAACAAAGAACCAGCTGGAAAAATGAACATTTAGATTCCATTTGCATGTACCAAGGAAGAATGTCAGTGATCCATCTCTGTCAAAAGGATAATAGTGTACTATTGATTTTTCAGCTGAAGTAACAAGTGCACGAGTAAAGAAACATCATTTCGGATGATTCTGGGCATAGAATGGGAAAAGGATAAGCAAATAATTAAGTGATATAATTTAATAAATGACATGTGTTTGTGTGTATATATACCTACAGTATATGCAAATGAAAAACAGAACATATCAGTCCAACTGTTCCACATCTTAACCCATATCAAATAATAATCATTAAACAAATCAATATCCCTTTCATATCAAATATACCACATGTCAAATCATTAAAATTAACCATAGCAATTAGTGAGTACTTTGAACATAATTGTGAATTTCTTGCAGAGAGTTTTGTAACACCTAGCCATCAAGAGAAAATAACGCACATGGAAACCCCAGGGGAAAACAAAGAAAGAAAAGTTTCATGCACCAAAAAATAGTTGTTATGGCAATTTCTGTCCCTCATATTCTACAAGTAAATGAAGCTCACCTCCCAAAAATTAATAAACAGACTTCCTACTGAATTAGAAAAATAATTCAATTTACAGAAAAAGTATAACAGCAAAACTAAAGGAAGATGGAATTAACAAATTCAGACAGAACACACAGTGATCAAGCACATATAAACCAAATGTAGTAATTCAGAAAAATATGCCAAGTACAACCTGGAGGCCTGACGGGCGGATCTGCGGTTAACTCAAAATTCTGAAAGTTGCGAAGTATTTCACAAATTTCAGCTGGCCGGAGCCAACGCTCCTTGGCTTCTTGCAATATCTGGGGAAGGTCTGCCAAATTCCCAAAAGTACCAAAAGGTTTAAAGATCTTGAAACTAAAATACACAAAATGAGTACGGGGAAGAATAAAAGTCGGAGCAAATACGTAGACACTTTCAGTATCACAATTTGGTGAAAAAAACAGTAGATGAACCTCAATGCACTTACAATGCATTATGCAATATGGGCCCTATATTACTTCAGTGTTCAAAATAACATTCCTTTCTAGGATTATTAACTCAGTTAATGCATACAAACAAATTCTTGCATCAACAGGAAACCACCGGCGATGACAAAAGGGAAGTGAGAGTAATACACGAATGCATGAAGTGTTAATCAAATGATCACACAAAATTATTATTTCCACGAAAAAAATCATACCATTCTTGACAAGAAGACTACTACCGAGTGAGAAAACAAAACGAAATTTGAAGAATCCGATTTGAAATCCGAGAAATATAAAAAATAAAAATAAAAAATAAAAAAACGCGTTTGATATGGAAAAGAAAATATATATATACAACATACACATATGTGGAATGAGAAGAGGGAGAGAAAGCTGACCTAGTTGCTGAGTGGGGAGGTATTTTCTGGTATCAGCCATGGGCGACCAATGACGACCTCACATAAACCCTAGATTTCATGAGCGAGGGACTGTGATTACCACCAATCCACAGAACAAAACGCAAAAAGCAAAATACAAGTCCAGGAATTACAAAGATCATCAACAAAATATTCACTCTGTTCATAAATAAAACGACCATAAAATCGAAAAAAATAACCAAAAAGAAATGAGAAATGCTTTCAGGCAATCAGTCTCCACAGAGAGAGCGAGAGAGCTGGGGAAGGAGGTTTCGGTTGAAGAAACGTACCTTTTAGAGAGAGCGAGAGAGAGATAGAGGGAGGGAGGGGGAGAGAGGGAAAGCGAAGCGTGTGAAAAGCACTAAAAAGTAAATAAATAAATAATAAAAAAGAATTGATTGAGAGGGATTGAATGAAGTCAATAATATGTAAATGCTTTGTGTTTACACTGATTCAGCGAAACAGATTCCATTTTATAATCCGACGTGGCACGTCGTCTTCCTTTTATGCCAGCTAAGCTTGCATCGCGTCCTATTTATTTTTATTTTTAATTGTAGCCGAGATTCCTGTAAATTTATTTAATTTTATTTAAGCAGATTAAATTGAAAATCGAATATGCTTTATTTATGGTAACTTTATTTTTCTGATTTTTTGAGTCTTCTCATTGTGATTTTGTTTTTCTGGGTTTTGAGGAAAATTGAGGAAGTTAGTTACCATTCAGAAAAGATGCAGTCGTGGCATTTCTGACTCATCTCCCGCTGTTACTTGATCTTGGTTTGGTCAGATCTAATTAATTGTATCACAAACAATGACTTGATAGTAATTTGATTTGCTTATTAATCACGACTGTTCAAATCAATTTCGAGATTTTTATTTATTTTCATAAAGTGAGGGGTTTCGAACTTGGACATATTCTAATTTCGAAAAATATGCAATTAGACTAACTAATAGCAGTTGATAAATTAATCTGAGATTGATCACCTTCATCCGTACACAAGCAAATCATGAAAAAGAAAAAAAAAAATCTAAGAATTCATATAATATAGACATATGAAGAAAGAAAGAAGTCACTTTTTGAGATCTCTAGTCTGCAAGTCAATGACCTATTCCATTAGGATAGACCACATTGGCTCTTCATTTAGTATGGGTTTATGATGTCATAATTATATTTGAAAAAAAGTCATGATCAAGTTCTTCATGTGCGTTGGTTTGATATATTGCTTACTAGGTGATTCTAATGTATTAAATTTGTATTATGTGTTCAACTCCCTATGGTACTGTGTGTATGAGTTTCCCCCCCTCTCCTCCTTAACTTTGACAAAAATACAAAAAGAAAATAGTAATTTTCAACCAATAAAATGGTAATTCTTTTTTACTTTCTTTTTTTTATATAAAAAAGTATGCTTTACTATTGGAACCTGTTGATTGTGGAATGAAATATCCTACTCCTAAAAATAGAAATATCCCATTGGAACCTGTTGATTATGGATTGAAGAATGATTGTATTATTTTTGGACCACAGAACTTGTGGGAGGGTCGCTTCCTCATTAATTTGAATTTCTTCACATGGGTTATTACATGCTCTTACTTGTAGGTTACAAACCAACAAGTCTTAAAGCACCACCAAAAAAAAGAAAAAAAAGAAAAAAAGAACAATTCACTGTCAATTCCGTCAGAAATTTCAGAAGTCACTGAAGGGCAATGTATAGATCATATCACAAGCCAATGAGTGCCATAAATTCCACCAGCCACCGACTGCACGTTGCAGAAGTTACAGAATAGGGCAGTGATGGATGCCTGTCCTGCTAAGTTAGTTTTTCTCACTTTTGCGAACCGATAAGTTATCTCGAGTAAGAAAGATTCCAACCAACAAATTTACCGTCATACTAGCTGGAAGAGTATTTCTGCTCATGATTGGTAGCAGAGGAGAAGGGTTGGATTGGAAAACTTACCAGCAAAACGTAGTTTGGATATAATGTTTTGGACAGACGCATAGCTTTGCTCAACTTATCCATAGACTAAAACCCGAGTCTGTGTAGTTTGAGGTTGGCCAGTATCAAAATCATGTTGAAACTCAATACTTCACCATTACATTGTTATCAGTTCCAATACGATAACTTCAATATATCAACAAATGAATTGCAGATCCCATGCCAATTAGATGCTCAGCTTATGGTTCAACATTATACAGACAAGACAACATACTAAAAGAAGCTACAATTATCAGTTTCAACTTTCAACACATGCAACAATGCAGGTAAAGGGAAAAAGATTCTGCAAGAGGTTGAAGATTCTCATCTTCCTCAATCAACTGATGTTTCACGCTTAAGGCCGGGCTTTAAAGAATTATCCTGACCAACAGAAAGGAAATAAAATGTAATGAAATTGTAGTAAACATATACGCCTCACACCTATCTTAAAGAACTAAACTTCTCACATGCTTGGGTGTACAAGAAACTAACGCATAGATTCCCAAAAGCTGGTCTGGAAAGCCATGTGTTTTATGTTTAGTAATAAGCAACTGAAAAGCATATTCTAAAATGCGAGGACAGGGGAAATTTGTTTCTACCAACCTTTGCACAAACGTAAATATAATGCACATCAGGATTGTTTCCGAGCAATTCCTCCGCTGAGCTTCCATCGTCATTCAATGGAACAGGATTTGTCAGCTCCCATATTGGAGGTTCTGATTTATCTTCACAGGCAAGTTTCTCTGCATACATGGTGACAGAGAGAAAATCAACAGCTATACATAATACACAGACTAATGCCACATAAAAAATTTCATTGCCAAACATAATAAAAAGAAAAGTAAGTTTGACTTAATCAACCTATCACATGGAGTTTTATCGTCCACGAGCATGACTCTCTCAACAAATGCAAACGATACAATGGAGCTCCATATGTGATCTGCAGCAGCATGTTTGAGACTAGTTATGGCCACATGCCAAATGTGAAATGCAAAACCAAAAACCATAAAAAAAAAAATAACAACAACAAAAAGGGGTGGGGGAAGGTGTATTGAAATCATAGGCAGAGAACAAGAGTAAGCAACATTACCAGAATATAGACTCCTTTATCCTTGAGGACCCTATAGTTTGTTATTAACTGCTTCAATATATGGTGAACAAATCAAGAAAATAAACAAAATCAAAAGCTTAGGGTAAATACATTTAACAGCTAATAATTTTAATGTACCTCCAAACTTCGTCAAGCATTTCAGCAGCATTTTGTCGCGAATTACTTCCACACTAGGCACAACAAATCACATAAGCCAAAAGAAAAAAGAAGCAGCAAGAACACACTACAGAAATTAGTAACACTCACTCACCAACAGAGAGTCTAGAGTTCCTGAAAAAAAAAAAATCATATCATGAAGCAAAATCAGCATTTATTTCACAAAAACAAAGTTTCAAATATGTGTGCAATCCAGATCTTAAAAATGAAGCACCTTTGTCAACAACAGCATCAAAGGAATCAGTTTGGAAAGCACTCATATCTCGAACATCCATTTGCAAATCTAATAAATTATGTATACAAAAAAATCAGAGCACATTGAGCAAAAATAAATAAATAAGTAGAAAAAAGAGAGCAAATTTTAATAATAAAGGACTTACATTTGAGGTGTGGACGGTCAGAGTACTTGTCCTGCATAGCTTGGATGACCACAGAGGAAATGTCAATACTAACCACATCATCGTATCCATCATCAGCCATCCCTTCGCTGAACGCTGCGTTTTGCAAATGAATTTCTCTTGAGCGATCAAACAGCGGGAGATCTGATCAGGTAAGTGCGGATGCAGGGAAAAGGCAGAGCTTACCTGAGTTGCCGCAACCGACGACGAGGATGCGATGGTGCTGGTTGGAGTGGCGGGGGACGTAGAGATTGATGAGCGGCGCCAAAGATTGGTACTTCTGGTACCAATCGAACGGCCCTGATTCGTTGGCGTAGCGGTTGTCCCAGTACCACGGCTCACCGTACGCCTGCGTCGTCGTCGTCCCCATCGTCATCTCTCTCGCTCTCTCTCAGTCTCAGACTCTCACACTGTCTCGTTTGCTCGTCGGTTTCTTTTTTGGTTTGTCGTTGATGTCGTTGATGAGGGATGGGTATTACCGTCAGTTTGGTTCAGGAAACTTCTTGAGCTGCCACGTGTTGGCGGGTGAGAGGATGGAAATGTGGAATGAAACTAAAGCCCAACGACGTCGTTTTAGCTGGTCGTCTTCTTCTTCAAAGTGTTGTTGATCTGCGTTTTGGGGACGAATTTGAGCGAGATGGATGCAATCAGCCAATTACAAGAGAAAGTGAATACAATCGCGACAATCGCGTTCACTACCATCGGAACGCTGCAGAGGGATGCGCCGCCGGTCCGAATCTCTCCGAATTACCCAGAAGCCGGATCTGGGCCGACTCCGGCTCCGAATCCGAACCCGACCCCGACCCCGGCAGCGGACAGTGACGCGGATTTCGCGAAGCAACCCAAGCTGATGAGTGCTGAGCTAGTGAAGGCAGCTAAGCAGGTCTTCAATCACTCGATGACGTGGCAGCTAATTTATTTTTTATGAATTAATTTTAGTTTGAATAATTTCGTGGTTTACATACACTTTACTTTGTGTAGTTTGATGCATTGGTGGCGGCACTTCCGTTGTCTGAGGGGGGAGAGGAAGCTCAGCTGAAGAGGATTGCACAACTTGAGGCTGAAAATGATGCTGTGGGCCAACAACTTGAGAAGCAACTGGAAGCTGCAGGTGATGAGTCTTTTCATTTGGTCACATTTCACAGAATTTTCAGTTTTCTTCAGTTTTAATGATATTATTAGTTGATTGTTTTTAGGGTCTACAAAATTGTCATTTAGAACTTGAACTTTAGGTTTATAGTCTCGGATTGGTTAATCGCTTCGGTTTTAGGTTTTAGGTCTTAGAACCTAAAATCGAAACTCGACGATTCTATGTCGACAGAATGTCGAATTTCTGAAAAGGTATATATGAGGATGTAAAACCAGGGTTAGATAGATATTTGAATCACTATGTCAATGTGGTTTTGATGGTGGCAGAGAGAGAATTGCAAGAGGTCAGAGAGTTGTTTGGACAAGCAGCAGATCACTGTTTGAACTTGAAGAAACCAGAATGAAGAGCCTAGTGCAAGCAGCAGTTATTGACGTACATGTTAATGGTGTAAGTTTGATTAGGAAGATGTAATTTTGACTGGAAGAAGGGCCAGAATTTCAAATATAACTGACGGTATTTAGAAACCACCTTTTATTTGTGGGCAAATGCTTTGATTCTCAGGAGGATAGAGCTCAACCACCTTCACTCACACCCGCTACCGGGACTCTATATGCTTAAATTTTAGGCTTATTTGTTGAAATATGCCATGTGATTTCCAAATCGTCTCAGTTTGCCCCCTGAAGTTTTAAATGACTCAGTCTCCCCCTTGAACTTCCATTCCATGATCAAGGTTGCTCCTAGTTTTCAGGTAAAAATCGTTACATCAGCTGACATGGCATGAATATTTTGGTAATTTTAACTATTAAATATTAAAAATGTTTGAAATTATTCAAAGTAAAACACGTAAAATAATAAAATAACAACAACAAAAAAAATAACACAGCCCCAAAGTTCCGCATCGTCTTCTTTGGCTCCATCGCACCAGCACCCGACTGTACACCCCAACCACGTCAGCAGCCGCCCACAACCACCAACACTTACCCCTGCCTTGTGAGATCCAGTTGCCCCACCCTCCATCAAAACCTCAACCTTTAAAATTACTCATGCCACATCAGCGGAATTAACGATTTCTTTTTCTTCCGAAAACTAACGGAATGGAGGCAACTTTAGTCACATAATGAAGTTCAGGGGGGAGATTGAGTCATTTGAAACGTCAGGACAAACTGAGACAATTTGGAAACCACGTGGGGTATTTCAACAAATAAGTCTAAATTTTATGATACAGGAGATGGTGCATATGTGATGATAGCAAACCTCAATTGCAAATGGGAGCTTGAAATGAATGCAGCGCAAGTGGTAATTGTGCTTCATGTATTTAGAATTTAGAATTTAGACCCTGCCGAAGGATTTAGGCATGGCCTAGTCACTCCCATTGGCATAAAATTGCCATCTTTGAACGGATTAATTCGGCCTAGAAGCTTGGATAAAAATAGAATATTGTAAAACTATCAAGTTTTCAAATTTCAATAATGGACACTTGACATAGTAGCGTGTTAGCTCTCTCCGAAAGGATGAGAAACCCATACGCTTCGGAGTGGTATTTACCCTAAAGTGCTATCATCTATCTTTTCCTTTGTCCTACTTACACCGTTAATGAATCTGTGAACTTGCAATTGTTGTGGTGCTATCAAATCATAGCAAGACTGTTTTCTTTGTTCTGCGTTCTTTTCAGATTGAAAATCCAAAGCTCTTTCCTTTTCTTTAGTAGTCAAGGGCGGAATCTTTTTCCATCTTCCTTCTCTTTTGCCTTTCAATTCAAATCATCACATCAGATCAGAGAAGGGGCCTACGCGAATGACCACTATGGAAGATGACGCAACATGACTCGTCATACAGCTTGAAGACAATCTTGGGGTGGGGGAGCTGCGCAACGGAATCCCTCTCATTGGTGTTCTTATTGCTGACAAACTCCCTAACCGAGGTGCAGTCAAGGGGATTTTGAGGAAAGCCTGGGAGCCGTTTGGGGAGGTTAAAATCTCGGTGGTGAAGGACAACTTGCTCGCTATAACAGTGGAATTGGAAGATATGGCTGGGAGGATATTGGAGCGAGGCCCCTGGGCTGTTATGGGGTACGCTCTCAGTACTCACCCTTGGGAGGAAGGGACGGCTATTTACACAAATTTTTTTCAAAAAAATGGAGTATAGCCGGAGGGTATACTATTAAATTATATTTAAAGCTTATAGCCGTGCGGCTATACTGGTTAAATTTTTTTAAATAAACTTCAGTATAGCTGCACAGCTATGCTATTTCATTATAATCTATATATATAAGCAAAAGGTAGAGAATGGTGAAATATTCAAAATTTCAGAAAATGCCCTTAGTTAATGCAAATATTAAGAATTGAAATTATTAATTAAATGGGGTTAATATGGTAAATTCACAATTTTTCATATTAAAAAAATTAAAATTAAAAGAAAAATCAGATCATGGATTCTATTTTTATGGAACACAACTACCCTCGATCTTTTTTAATTCTAAAATAAATTTTAATTTTAAAAAAAATAAAAATAAAAATAAAAAGCTTTTCGCAGGCGTGGAAGCGCGTGTAAAGAGGCTAGTAGTATTTTATACATAGAGAGATGCATTCATTTATTAAAGACATGTAGAGAAACATTTTGTATTTGATATTGCACATAGGATTTTAGGACATAGCATGCTTTTGCTTATGCTTTACTTTTCAAACAGCAGTTTACATGAAGAATACAATCTTACTACTATTCCCAGAAATCTTAGTTTGAAATTGAAAATTAAAAAAAAAAAAAAAAACTTGTATTAGACATGAAACATATGTTTTTTTTTTTTTTTAAAACATGTATTTTCTAAAGTATTCTTATCGATAAACGAAATCCAAATTTATAAAAAAATAAATAAAGAACCCAGTATAGCCGCACGGTTATACTATATAATTTAAAAAACTTTAAAAACTCAAGTATAGCCGGCCGGCGAAAGTATAGCCGTGCGGCTATACTATTTAATTCAGAGAGCATGACTTTATCCGGCACGCCAATATCTATTTCCCTATCAAATCTTCCAAACCTTCTATGAGCTGGATCAATGTTATTGATTTGGGGGCTTCACAACAATTGCTTTGAAAAGCTAAGGCTGCCTTAGGGGTAACTCATCCAATTCGGGAATCTGAGCCATTTGTTTCCTAACTCAACTAACATCATCATAGCCAACCTCATTAAATAAGCTTTCCTAATCGAACCCACCAACAACCCCACCCAAACCAAATCAGACAACCACCATCCAATCGAACCCACCAAAGAACGGCAAATCCGAGAGGGAACCAAAAAACGGGAGAGAGAGAGGAGCCAGAAAGCTTTTGGGGGCGGCCAGAGGGTGTGGGGGTGGCGGGGCGGCACTGGGTGCTTTGGGGATGGTGGTAACCAGAGAGGGAAGAGGGGGGGAGATGGAGGTGAGGAAGAAAGGGAAAGGTGCTTGTGAACCTTAAAAAAAATTTAAAATATGTAAAATATGTTTTTACATTTAATTTGGATTTTAAAGTTTTTTAATAGCTAAAATTAATAAAATGCCCATGCCACGTCCGCACACTTTACGGTTTTGTAGATGTAAATGGACGAAAGTGGTAAAGTGAGACAATTTCAGCAATTTAAAGAGATTTAAAGGGTTAAATAAGAAAATTTTAGTTCCAATGGGTAAAATGAGACTGAGCGCCTGTTACACGGGTAAAACATTAATTAAGCAAATATAAATTAAAGAGTATAGCTGGCTGTACTTCTTATTAAAAAAATTTAAATAAACTTCAGTATCGCCGCATGACTATAGTATTTAATTATAATAGTATTTTATACGTAGAGAGATGCATTCATCTGTTAAGGACATGTAGAGAAACATTTTGTATTTGATACGACACATAGAATTTTAGGACATGACATACAACATACTTTTGCTTATGCTTCACTTTTCAAACAACACTTTACATGAAAAATACTATATTTTCTCTTAAAACTATTATCATAAATCTTTCTTTGAAATTGAAAATTTTGTAAAAAAAATACGTGTATTAGACATGAAACATACGTTCATACATGTATTGTATGTTTGCGTTTTATTAAACGTGTATTTTTTAAAGTATTCTTATTGATAAATGAAATTTAATTAAATAAAATAATAAAATAAAGAACCCAGTATAGCCGCACGGCTAGATTATTTCTAGAATAACTGAAGTATAGCCATGCGCCTATTCTATTTAATTATATTATAATTAAAGTGTATAGCCACGTGGATATACTATTTATTTATTTTTTTTAAAAAAAGAATCGTAGTATAGCCGCACGGCTATACTATGCAGTACAAAAACTTGTAAAAAACTGAAGTATCGCCGTGGGGCTATACTGTTTAATTATATTAGTATTCCCACACGGCTATACTTCTGATTAAAAACATTTAAATAAACTTCAGTATAGCTGTGCAGACATACTATTTAATTATAATAGTATTTTATACGTAGAGGAATGCATTCATTTGTTAAAAACATGTAGAGAAGAATTTTGTATTTGATACGGCACATAGGATTTTAGGACATGGCATGCTTTTGCTTCATATCACCATGGTGAGTAATTTGTTAACTTCAACCTGATTACAATAACTATGCAAAGGGCTCCATTTAGGTTCAAAAGAAAGATATACTACATTGATCCCATAAGTCAATCTCCCCATTTTTATATACAGACATAAAAAAAGCACTCTTTCTACAATGTGCTGATGAACTTTCATGCAACAGTCTTCAAAGACCTATTGTTGGTTAGAATCCTAAAAGGTGTACCGAGTTTGAAGTACAAATTCCCTTCACCCAATAATCATATGCAAGAGCAACTCATACACCTCTTTCACTTGAATGAACTTTATCAAACAAAACAATTTCTTGTTTGCTAAATGTTAGTTCCAAAACGCACTAATCATCATGCTAGCACTCATTTTTCAAATCCAATGTGTATCCCACTCTTATAACTGGTCCTCCATTTGGAGGAATCTCTTGACTTTTCGAGTATCAATAATGGGTTCCAGCTGGTGGGGTGTATTATTGCGTCGAAAATTCCTAATCTTGGGGCAATAAAGAACATCCTTCGGAAGGCCTGGGCGCCTTTTGGTGAGGTCAAAATTGCACATGTAAAGGATAATATCTTCTCAATTGTGGCTCCAGAGGAAGCCACAGCTCTTCAGATAGTGGAGAATAGCCCGTGGTCCGTAATGAGACACTGTTTCTCGGTCCAACCTTGGCCACAGGACATGGCAATGGAGGAGCTTCCATCCCATATGGTGCAGTACTGGGTGCAAGCGCACGGGTTGCCTTTCAATCTGATGAACAGAGAGTGTGCAAGGAAAATAGGAGGCAAAATTGGGGACGTGGTAACCCTCGAGGATAAGGGGGGTAGCCGGGGATATCTGCGGTTCAGGGTTGAATTAGACTCTCGAAATCCTTTGGTGAAAGGGTTTTGGCTACCCCGCAGAGATGGCACAACAACATGGGTTGAACTTTGCTATGAAAAGTTAGGCGATTTTTGCTATGGGTGTGGGAGACTGAGTCACAAGTCCAACACTTGCCCATTTGCAACTGCAAACAACCCGGCAGAGGGTGAATCTGGATATGGCAACTGGATGACAGTGGAACCTGTGAGACCTGAACCCATCCCCCCTCAATTTCGAGCCCCAGCAGGGGGACGAAGAAGGGCGGGTGAAACCGGCAACCAGGATCATCGGTCAACAAGCGCATTTGGGAAACTGGGTCATCCAGTCATCGGCGACCAAGGGGTGGAGTTGGTCCAACGGCAAGAGGGAGGGACACGCCATGGGAGCCAGGAACACATAGTGGGGTCCTCTGCCGTTGGCAGGACCCTGATGGGACTGACGCATGCCAGAAGGATCGTGGGTACGAATGCAGACATGGCAGGCGTACGCCAGAGATTTCAGTCCAACAGCAACAATCCTACGGACGCATGCAATCACACTCCCCGGGTGGCTGGGCCAGGTGACCATGACACTCTTACCCTTGGGCTTAATGGGTTGGAGACCACAGAAGCTTTTGAGAATAGTCTTACCCTACTTGAGCACAATATTCCACCACAACTTGAAAGGCCTATCAACTGGAAGGGCCCAATGTCGTTTGAGCAGGTAATGGATCTGAGGAGGGCCCAGATAACTATTGGCCATGGGTATATTATGGACTGGGATTCACCTGGGCCAAGCACACGAAAACCCAGAATGGAGGAATGTGGCATAGTTATTGGTGAGGAACCCACTTTCAGGAACCCTTTTGACACTGCCCCACACATTCATACCAATAATTCTTCAGCAATTACCCAACACGGTATTAGCAACATGGGTCTCAAACGTATTCACGAGGAAGAATGGGTTGAGAAAGGGTGCACCCATAAAAAAAGAAAGAAGCAATTACCGGATACACATCCTTCTTCCCCACCTCGTGGTGGCAAAACGAGACGGGGTAGGGGCAGGGGAAGGGGCAGGTCCTTACCCATGCGCACAGGTAGAAGAGCAAGAGGGGTGGTCATAAAAGAAGTTTCTGACCAGCATACTGTGGATGAGCCAAACCAGGATGATAGTTTGATGGAGGTAGCTGTAAAGGAGTATTATGGAACCGACTCTGGTCTTGTTACAACGAAGGAAACAGGGAATTCGGGAATACCTTCCCGGGGCGGTGGCGGGTGGGCCCCAACCACCACAAA
>NC_024127.1:33306827-33309327 GCF_000346735.1 Prunus mume
TCAACATCATGAGAGACCACATTCTCAAAGTTACTTGGGCTCCAAGCTTCACCGAGTAGTTGTTCCATGTTGGCCGTCGTATTTTCCTCATTCTCAAAGTTACTTGGGCTCCAATCTTCACCAAGTAGTTGTTCCATGTCGGCCATCGTATTTTCCTCATTCTCAAAGTTAATTTGGGTTTCACCAATCGGATCAACATCATAAGAGACTGCATCCTCAAAATTACTTGGGCTCCAAGCTTCACCAAGTAGTTGTTCCATGTCGGCCATCGTATTTCCCTCAAAGATTGTCAGATCAATCGGATCAAAGCCCACAAGATCACCACCAACTGGACTGGAAGAGCAGCCTTGTTGAGACGATGATTCTGTTGATCCCATTTGATCATCTTTTTTCATCTTTTTGTTTGTGGTCATCTTCTTTTCTTCTTTATCTTGTGATCCACGCTTTAGATTTGTTGCCTTGATCCCGACCCTATCGTTCTTCCTCATCCGGCAAATGACAAAATCAAAATCGTAACCACGTTGATTGTAGTCATTCTTGGGACCATCGAAAAGACTATATTCATCTAGTAGCCACCCTGTGTGATCCTCGGAACCTTTATTCTCATAGCGAAACTTTCTCTTTCGGCCAATGGGGTTCGGGTTGGGATTTCCAGAGACCTTTTCATGAACCAATTTGGAGGATTCAGTTTCGCTCCAAGTACCCCCGTTGCCAATCCTTCGATCCATCCGCTTGGGGGTTAACTTCTTGAGCTTGGAGATGAAGTACAAGTCTGTATCAACGAGTTGCGGCCCTCCGTATTTTTTCCAAATCTCCGAAGGCTCTGTGTTGTTGCCGAAGAGATTGCTGGCATGGAAGAAATTGTTGTATAGCGACATGAAGGGCTTGCTCTCTACCAAAAACGGGTAGAGAAAGGAACCCACAATCTCTTCATCGGAGGGCCTGAAACGAAAACCGAACGGCACAAGAGACTCTTCCATTGCTTGATGCTGCTGATAATGAAAGAACACAAGAAAAGCGAGAGTAGAAGAGAATTCAAGTTTCAAGTGAAGTTTTTGTCTGAATTTCTCTGAGTGTTGTTGCGAACAAAGAGCATCTCAGTCACTGCTATTTATAAGTTTCCTTGGCGAGCATCTCACTCACGGAATCAATGTGGTAATGAAACAACTAGAGCCTGTCAACTTTTAACTTTGAGCATCTTACCTCATTGAATCTGGAAAATCCTTTTATTTTATTTTATTTTTAATTTGAGAGAAATTCGGAGAGTCGGTTGTGGTAATTAAGGAAGTAGTACCTGTGAACTTTTAACTTTGAGATCCAACGGCCCAGATAATAGTACCGTTGACATCCAACGGCTTATTGTGGGAGAGTTAATATTGGAGAGATCGTGTCCGAATAGTTAGTACTTAGTGGAAGAGAGAGAAAGATCAATTCCATCTTCATTTTATTTATTTTTTGTTTTTTGTTTTTTGTGTGCTGCTGCTTCAATTTTTGTTATTGCAACATTTTTATTTAACGTTGCATTTTTAAGGGAAATAAAATTGTGTTTGCAGAATTTTGATTTTTATTGTTATTTTAATTTGTTCAGAAAAATAAATCACAAAGGTATGAGTAAAAATTAACTCCAAAAAAATCACAACAAAAAGTTAAGAGTTAAATAATTTTTAATAAAATTGTATACTCAAATTTAAAACTATTTCATGAGGTAGGATAATTTGATTTGAGATCATTTTAAATGCTTGAGATTTCATATTCTCGTACTGTTTGCCAATAAATTAATAGAATTGGCTCTTATATTTCAGCGTTATTACATTTATCTAATGTCATAATTATCTAATGTTTCTTCATTATTATTTCAAAACTCCTTCCTTGAGGTCAAACTTCTGATTTTTTTCTTGACAAGTTTAAGAACATGAGCAACTAATCTTGTTAGTATATGTGGGTTAGACCATTTAGATCAGGCAGTGTGCTTGCCCCTTTCACCAGAGTTGAATTCTCTCTTTTGTATTTTAGAGTAGTTTAGATTTGTGTAAAAAATTAATATTTTAAAGGAAATTCACCAAATGTATTCATTACTAATGTCTATGTTATAACCCTTATTAAATTAGTTGAATCTTGATGTATTAATAATAGTAACAGAAAAAGAGAATTGTTATTTTTTTGAGTACATAGTCTAAACTCACATACACAACTAAGATGTCATGGAAATCCACCAAATTTATTCATTAATCATATCTCTTCTTCAAAAAATCTATTCATTAATTTTCCATGCCTTGGCCAAAAATAAGGAAAAATAATTTTTTTTATTTTAAAAAAGGACCCAAGTATAGCCGTGCGGCAAAAAATAATGCAAATTGAAAATCATTAAGGCATTTAATTGAAACCAACAAAATCAATGATCACGATACTTAAAGAAAGTACTTAAATTTCAATAAGTTAATTCAGTGGTGAAATGATATCGAATTTTAGTGATTTTATGTAGAGTTGATCTTTGAATGAA
>NC_024127.1:33314327-33328761 GCF_000346735.1 Prunus mume
TCTCTCTCTCTCTCTCTCTCTCTCTCTCATCTCTCTGCATTTTTTTCTGTTTGTATAAATAAGCTCAATGCTCAAGCAGTTGGTTTTTGCAGTTGTGTAATTCAAGTGGGGAAACTGCTTCAGCTCCTCAGTTTTTGCTAAGCTATCTGCCCAGTCATGAACAAGATTGCTTGACCAAATATGTGTAAGATCAATCAATTTCACTTTTTTTTTCTTCTTCTTCTAATTGTGATATAATTACTAATATTGCAACGATACTCTAGCACATTGGTGATGTATAAAACGAATCGAAATTAGCCTGTGGGTTTGTTTATTGTTAAGATGATCAAGGAGAATGAGAAACTATCTGGGTTTTTGCCTTTTTCTTTTCAGTAATGAATATATAGGTGATAATGCTGAAGGCTGCAGTGATAGTGTGATTGCTAATACGATCACTTCCTCTGAAGTGACTCGAGATGAAGAGGAAGTTAGTTCTGATGTTAACAATGACCAAAAACCAAAGTTGGATTCTTTATTGAACATGTCTCCGTGTTTATCAAATGGTGGCACAAAAACATTTCTACAGAGTTCTACCTGTAACCATTCCAGTAGGTTTTCTTGCTCGAGGGTGATCAGCGGGTTGGCACCGATTACTCACGTTGGCATTTGTTCAGACTCCATTTTCGAAGAGCTTGCTTCGGAATTTTTGTCCAGGTCTCTGGAAGATCACATTTTGAACTCACTTAGTCTCTTGATTGAAGGGAAAGCTTCAGGAAGAGACAGTGTAAATTTTCTTAACTTACTTGGGGTACCGTCCTTTGATGAGAATCAGTTCCCTGGCTCACTGAGGCATCCAAATATTGCTCCCGTACTTGGGATGGTTAAGGCATCCAATTATATTGATGTAGTTCTTCCCAAAACTCCACATACCTTGGAAAACATTCTCCATTATAGTCCCGATGCCTTAAAGTCTGATTGGCATATAAGGTTTCTAATATACCAGTTACTCTCGGCTCTAGCGTATATTCATGGTTTAGGGGTTTCCCATGGCAACATATGCCCATCCAGTGTGATGCTTACCGAATCATGCTGGTCTTGGCTGTGTATTTGTGATAAGCCCGGGGTAGGATTTAATCCAAGTTCTAGAGGTAATAGATGCACAACTATTATTCCTGAAAAGGTAGGTTGCTCTATAGCTGGTTGTCCTTCTCAAGGTCTTTATGCTGATTTGAAGCTTTCCCCATCTATTGACTGGCATCGTGACTTCAATCAATGGTGGAGGGGGGAGATTAGTAATTTTGAGTATCTGCTCATCTTGAATAGATTAGCTGGGCGAAGGTGGGGTGACCACACATTTCATACAGTGATGCCATGGGTGATAGATTTTAGCATGAAGCCTGATGAGAATTCAGATGCAGGGTGGCGGGATCTAAACAAGAGTAAATGGAGGTTGGCAAAAGGTGATGAACAGTTGGACTTCACCTATTCAACATCAGAGTTCCCACATCATGTATCTGATGAATGTCTTTCTGAATTGGCTGTCTGCAGTTATAAAGCAAGGAGGTTACCTTTGAGTGTCCTACGTATGGCTGTTCGCTCAGTCTATGAACCTAATGAATATCCTTCTACCATGCAAAGACTCTATCAATGGACCCCTGATGAGTGCATTCCAGAGTTTTACTGCGATCCCCAAATTTTTCATTCACTTCATGCTGGTATGACTGACTTGGCTGTACCTTCATGGGCATGTGGTCCTGAGGAATTCATTAAATTGCATCGTGATGCTTTAGAAAGCGATCGGGTTTCACGCCAACTCCATCATTGGATTGATATCACCTTTGGTTACAAGATGGTAGGTCAGGCAGCCGTTGCTGCAAAGAATGTAATGCTTCCTTCATCAGAGCCCATGATGCCAAGGTCAACGGGACGCCGTCAGCTTTTTACTCAACCTCACCCTATGCGTCGAGGTGCAATACCGAAACCATGTGATAGCACCAACGGGTCATCTTTGTATCAAGGGAAAATAAATGAATTAAGTAGTGACAGTTCTGTCCTGTTTGAAACTGCTTACTTGCAAGAATTAGAAGATGCATCTGCCTTTTGTGAACATGCTATGAATTTGAGTGCCCTCTATGGCTACCATCTAGACTCTGTGAAGGACATTGCTCCTGTAGAAGAGTCATCGGGCGAGCATGTTAAGAAAAGTGTTACTCTATCTGACACTAAGAAAAACCAGTGGTTGCGACATATTGATACAAATTATCTTCTTGAGCATGTTGAGGTGTTGGATGAAGGTTCCAGTGGATATCAAGAGCTATTGCTTTGGAGACAGAAATCATCATGTTCAAAGATGTTTTCTGAAGAAATTGCAAGGGACGTATTTTCTGTTGGTTGTCTCTTAGCAGAACTTCATTTGAGGAAGCCACTTTTTGATCCAACCTCATTGGCCGTGTACTTGGACAGTGGTTTATTACCTGGACTGATGCATGAACTTCCTCCTCACACCAGATTACTTGTCGAAGCCTGCATTCAAAAGGATTGCATGAGGTATTAGTTATTCTCATTTTTAATTTCGATACTATATGTTATTCCAGGTTGTGAATACAATGAGGTATTATAGGGCTATGCATTTTCCCTTGCCCTCTCTCACTCTCTCACTCACTCTCTCTCTCTCTCTGTGGGTAACAAAAATTAGGAGACCATCGGCTAAGTGTCTTTTGGAATCACCTTATTTTCCTACCACAGTCAAGGCTTCCTACTTGTTTCTTGCCCCCCTCCAGCTTCTGGCTAAAGGTGGATCTTGCCTTCATTATGCTGCGAATTTTGCAAAGCAAGGAGTCCTGAAGGCAATGGGAACATTTGCTGCTGAAATGTGTGCTCCTTATTGCTTATCGCTTGTGGTGACTCCTTTATCAGATACTGAAGCCGAATGGGCCTATACATTGCTGAAAGAATTTATCAAAAGTTTAACACCTAAAGCAGTGAAACGAATAGTCTTGCCTGCCATCCAGAGGATTTTACAGGCTAGTTTTGAGCTTTATTTTTTCATTTTTATGTGGAACTTTCTTTTGAACCTCTTTCTTATAGAGGTCTGTGTTTCAGACTACAGGCTATTCACACCTAAAGGTTTCTATTCTACAAGACTCTTTTGTTCATGAGATCTGGAATCAAACTGGCAAACAAGCATATCTAGAAACTGTACATCCTCTTGTGATTCTGAACTTGCATGCTGCTGCTCATAAGAGTTCAGCAGCTGCCGCTTCCGTGCTGCTGATTGGCTCAAGTGAAGAGCTTGGTATACCTATTACCACTCATCAGGTTAAACCGACCCCAAAACTCTTGCTTTTGTGACTTAATAAAATAAAAATTATGCATATCTGTCTTAGACAAAGACATTCAAACACTCATAAAAGTGTAATTTTTTCACTGGGATTATCATGCTAACTATCATTCTTGCCCCAGACAATCTTGCCTCTGATTCAATGCTTTGGGAAAGGTCTCAGTAGTGATGGAATTGACGTGCTGGTTCGAATTGGTATTCTTGTTCAATGAATTGTGAAATAATATTTCCTTGAATTGGCATGTTCTTCTTGTAAGCGTTTTATGTTTTCAATTTCCAGGTGGTCTATTGGGAGAGAGCTTCATCGTCAGACAGATGCTACCATTGCTAAAACATGTATTTCATTCCTGCATTGACATTTCACATATGAATAAACCTGAGCCTGTCCACAGCTGGAGTGCTTTCGCTCTTATTGATTGTTTAATGACAATAGATGGCCTAGTTGCATTCTTGCCAAGGGAGGTGGTTGCAAAGGAGCTAATTGAAGTATGGGATTTGATTCTTATTAATTTAATTTGAAAACTGAGTGTTCTTGGAAATAATAGAATGATTATATTTTGCAGGATAAAAGTTGCCTGCATGTTCTGGTTCTAATGCAGACAAGTTTAGAATATAGAGTGCTTCAGGTGATGTTCCTGCATGCACATACACTTATTTTAAAAGTTCAATGAGTGTACCCCAGATGCAGAGGCTGCATTTTTCTATATCCTACCTGTGTCATACCTTCTACCTCCATCCTACCCCCAAAGTTCCCATTCAAGCATCTCACATACTAGCCAGTGTGTCGTAATTTCCCATAATGCTATAATGCCTCTCTTGTCCAGGTTGCTGCTACAACCCTAATGGCATTTTGTCAGCGGATAGGACCGGATTTGACAGCATTGCATGTTTTGCCACAACTTAAAGAGCTATTTGATGAGCTTGCTTTCTCACCAAAAACTGCCAATGCTTCTACTTCCTTTGGCAGAAGGTTGAAGGGTTCAAAGCCAAAAATTGATGGGGCTCTGATTGAAAGTCGTATGGACCTTGTGTAAGTGCTTTTCTCAGTTCATTTAATCTGCTTAATTACTAGATTACACTGGAATATAATTTTTGCACATGTTCAATTCCTCCTCAAATATGTGTTGAATTTGCTAGGCTGTTGGCAGGTTGCTTCTGTATCCTTCTTTTGCATCCCTTCTTGGCATAGAGAAGCTTCGCCAGTGTTGTGCAACATGGTTATTACTTGAGCAATATCTCCTACAGTATCATAACTGGAAGGTACACTATCATTTTGCTTTTAACCATTTCATTAATATGAGGGTTTTTCTGTCATGTGTACTCCCTCCCTCCCTCTCAACATACATAAATACACACACATAGACACAGATAAGATATATGGACAACCAACACAATACCCACACCTTTTGCACTTCATATTCTGAACCTGTCTTGATTCAGTGGGAACACACAGGAGAATTGTCTCGAAATGGTTCAGACACTATACTCAGTAAAAGAAATGCATTCAGAAAGGGCTCAACTTCTGAATACAGTCCTGCTAAGCTGTTGCTCAATGGGGTTGGATGGTCAATTCCGCAATCACAAGGGTCTAGAAGTGCCAAAAACTTGATGCCTCAAAAACGGTTCTTTGAAATGCATCAGAGTCCAGCTGAAATGCATGCAGCAACATCAAATTTTAAATTTGAGCCCTGGTTTTGGTTCCCTAGTCCAGCTGCTAGCTGGGACGGGCCTGATTTTCTTGGGCGTGCTGGGGGTGTGAAAGATGAACATCCATGGAAGATCAGAGCATCTGTCATATACTCAGTCCGTGCGCATCCTGGGGCCTTACGGTATTTAGCCGTCTGTCCAGATGAATGTACGGTTTTTACTGCAGGGATTGGTGCAGGGTTCAAGGGAACTGTTCAGAAATGGGAGCTGACTAGAATTAATTGTGTATCGGGATACTATGGCCATGAGGAGGTTTGTTTATCCTATTCCGCTTTACTTTTTCTCTTTTTGTTTTCTTTTTTGCCTTTTTCTGTTGAAACTATTCTCATGCGCTTAAATTGAAACCTTCCATACTATATGATTCCTCGTAATCACATTGATAATTCTCTCTTGCCATGGAACTATGGTCATGCACATATTTCAGATCCGAGTTTGGTTCTGCTTTCGGATACTTATGGTCATGCACATGTCTCTAACTGCTTTTGTGGCTCTTAGGTTGTGAACGATATTTGTGTCTTGTCGTCTAGTGGAAGAGTTGCGTCTTGTGATGGGACAATACATGTTTGGAATAGCCGAACTGGGAAATTAATTTCAGTATATTCTGAACCATCTGTGGATTCTGCACATAGTGCAAGCCCTCCATCTTCTTCCTCCAGGGTCAATGTGGACCAGGTCAATATGCTCAGTTCCAATACACTGTCTGGTGGAATATTGACTGGCGCATTTGATGGTAGCTTGTACACTTGTATGCATCAGACAGAATTTGGTGAAAAGCTTGTAGTTGGCACTGGAAATGGTTCTCTCAGGTAAATACATAGTGTTGCACAGATATCCCATTACAAGCTGATATAGACCAGGAAACGTTTCGTGCAGTTTCAGGTTTTAATGTTTTCTCAATCTTACAGGTTCATTGATGTTGTCCGATTACAAAAGCTTCACCTTTGGAGGGGGGATTCTACGGAGTCTGGTTATCCTTCCCTTGTTTCTACCATATGCTCCTGTGGGTCTGACAAAATGCAACCAGATGGAGCTTCTTCACCATCTTGGATTGCAGCTGGATTGAGTTCTGGTCATTGTAGGTTATTTGATGCAAGGAGTGGCAATGTTATTGCCTCTTGGAAGGCTCATGATGGATACGTGACAAAGGTATTTCAAAAAAGTTTGAGAAAAGCCTCACTTTAGTTTAATTTCAATTCTAATTTACCATTTACTCATGTAGTTGGCTGCACCAGAGGACCATTTACTTGTGTCAAGCTCTCTTGACAGGACTTTAAGAATTTGGGACTTGAGAAGGTAATTTCAGACATTATTTAATGGTAACTTTGAAATAATTTGGATGGAGCAATCTCCCTGGGTTTCCCTGTGTTTACTTATATGTTATGTGAGTTTTAGGCATTCATGAGGATCGGAGCCCAAATTGTGTTGCATTAAATTGATCCAGTACTTTTTCTTTTATCTATTTTCTAGCATCATGGAAATGATATTGCACTATCAAGCTCTCATTAAACTTTAACTCCTTATGCAGGAATTGGCCTTCTCAGCCCACAATTCTTAAGGGTCATACGGATGGCGTATCTTCGTTTTCTGTGTGGGGCCAAGATGTTATTTCAATTGCCAGAAATAAAATTGGACTTTCTTCTTTATCCAAATCTGGTGATGAGGTAAACAACACTGCACTTTATCACCATTTCTTGTTAAGCACATATCTAATTTGCATGACATGAAAACCATTTGGCAGGATGGGCAGCAGGCTGTTACATGCCAAAAACTATACATGGCTGATCATGGAGCAAGAAACTTTTCAGTTTTGTCAAGCATAAGTATTTTACCCTTCTCAAGATTGTTTCTTGTGGGTACAGAAGATGGCTATCTGAGAATATGTTGCTGATCACTATTGCCCAACTTTGCCAAGGAAGGCAATTTAATTGTATTTCAAACTATGCTGTATATTTTGTATCCATTGTTTTGGTTTTAATTTATATTTCCCCTTTTAAGTTTGTATCCTGAGGTTTGAGTGAAGAAAGAAAGGGGTGCGGGGGGGTTGCTTAAGCTACTCATTGTAATCCATTGATTGTAGTTAGAAGTAATTCTTTTTGTATAATTGTTTGTAAACTGTTTTTCTTAGACAGCAAAAAGAAAAAATAATGTATAATATGGAAGTTATGCTCTTTTGCACACCCTCCATTTTCGCCTCTTGTTTTGTTTTTTCTTTTTTGGTTCTTTAAAGAAAAGAGAAGAAAATAAATTGCTTTTTGGGCCCTGAAATACTTCCCTAAGAGCCCAAAGGCTACAGAAAAGACAGAGATTGCCAAGAGGCCAAATAAACTCCAAACAAGCAACAGAGGGAGGCCCAGGAAAACACCAAAAAAGCAAGAATTCTATAGTGGGGCCTCCTTAGATGAGACCTTCTTTCTTAATCGTTAGATTAAATTTGTTAGCCATTGGATCAAATTGGTTAGTCTGATCTAACGGTTAAGAGATAGAATCTCACAAATGGGCCATATATAAAGCTCTCACTATAGAATAACTCCACCAAAAAAGAGAAGTGACCTTACCTAAAGACCATATATAAGATCCTTAGAATTCTTGTATAAAGTATAAACAACCAACGGGGTCTAGTCCAATTAAAAAATGCCTTAACTTACATACTTGAGGTCTCATATTCGAAGCCATCTTAGTTTAGACTATAGCTTGTCCTAACAAAAAAATATAAACAAAACAACTGCACCTGCTATAAAAAATAAAAAATAAAAAAAGCAAGAAAAAGAAGAGGGGGACCAAAACCCTTGAGAGATTGACCCCGCTCATTTCTCCAATTCACAGTCTCACTCTGCTCGTGTATGCAAATAATGGCTCGAGAAGATTTAGACCTCGGTGCTCTAAACCATGCTCTGAGCTCTGCTCAAATTTCGAAAGACAAAGAACCGGCTGCTCCCAGCTACTACAGCAACGAAGACGATGCTGGTGGCCTGCAGATCACGTGCTTCACTGAAGTCGTCAACGATACTACTTTCCACTTCCAAATCATGCGCCTTCCCAAGCAGGTTATCTTCCTTACCCTCCTCCCTCTTTCAATTCAATTTTTGTTGTTGAAGTTTTTGGCCATTTTGATGTTGAATTGAACTGTCCAAGTCGAAATTAAGCAAGAAAATTCGTTAAATTTATAATCTTTTTGGCTTAGAAAAATCTAGGCGGATTATTTGCATACATGGTCAATTAATTTTGACAAGTTTGAACAAATTCTGAATTGGGTAATAATTTCTCTTTGTTTTGAGTGTAGATATATGCATGGATTGGCTGCAACTCTGCAAAATTGGGACATTTGTATGCAGCAGCACCCATGAGACCTGTAAGTTGATAATTTAGCGTTTGTTTCCTCTTCAATTGATCTCTCTTTACATTGGTGATTTCTGACTTCTTTGTATCCATGACTTACACAGAACAGTACAGTGGGTGTTACATCCATACTTGGTGGGGCTTCTGATAATACAGGGTCGAGCATTGCTCGAAGATTAGGTAAATTATCGATCTATGTTTAGATAAGTTTGAGTTTATCATTGTGTTTTCTTTTCGTTTCCGGTTCCATGGTCTGACATGCCGGGGTTCTTGCAGTTTTAAAGACGGGACTGAATATAATTCTGGCTTGCAACATTCCTAAGAATAGCCCCATGATTGAGGTCTGTGCTCAATCTTAAACACCTACAGAAACACACGTGAACTTGAGACTATGTGATGTGTGTTTCTTTATCATTTGCATATATGCAGGACAGGTTTGTTCATTTAAAACCTTTTGTTAGTTATTTTCACTGAATAATTTGCTCCCCCTTTTTGGTATTTCAGGCAGATGCTGAAAAGTTGTTGGTTCAGAAGCTAATCAGTCTTGGGTACACAAGGCCAAAGGCAGAAGGATTGTCTTCATAGTTGAGGTTTTTCTGAACCTGCTGTTTATCAGGAATGCATACTAGGCTGATTATAGTCGTCAAGCTAACACTTTTTCCGCCATGTTTTGCTTAAACAAGTATCAATTATGTGGGGGGTCTGAGACAGTTGATCAAGATTGTGTTCTGATTGCAAAGTGCTGAATCAATTGAAATATGATTTTTGATGTTTGGCAGGAGTGTAATGACGAGCATAGTTTTGTAGCATTTGGTGATTGGTTCTGTTTCTTTTAGATTTTTGCCTATGATTGGAAAGTATTTAAGAAAGCAACCCAAACTTGTGAGTTTCAAGCATAGTTTTGCAGTACAGTGATTTGGGGATCGTTTGGAGTGATTTTGGATGGGCCAATAATCACTTCTATGTAGAATCACTTGAGAAGCAAATGGAAGGGAGGTGCTTCACCCCAGAATTGCTTAAAATCACTGTATTATTGTAACCCATATGAAATTATTTTGCTTTGCTGCTTTGGTTATCCCCCACTCCGTCACTCTTGTTGGAGCTTGCTTGGTGTTTTTAAGTTTTTTCTCACTCAAAATTCTCAGTTAGTCAATTCCATATGCATAATAAAATAAACACCTTTTGTTTCTTTTAAATTATTTTTCTAATATAAACTATAAATACCAAAACCCTAAACACAGAATGATTTACCCTAGACCCGAAATGAACATTGTGACCACTCTCTGTAAGGATTCTATTAAGCCTAAAATTCGATGTAAATAGGCCGCTCTAATTTTACCAAAATTTCATTTATTTTCTAAAGTTGCACTTAAAAGATGAACTTTGAAGTGCAAAATGTTGGTTGTTGAAGGAGGATATTCCAAAGATGAACTTATTTCGTATAATTTGTTAGTAAAACTTAACATGTTCATGTTCTCAAAATTTAACGTGCCCGCAATTCACAACAGTATATTGTGTTATAAACGCAAACTCATATAATAAAAAATGTAATATAATATAAATAAAACATCTTGACATACCTTAAAAAAATTATATCTAATAATAACACATCAAATAACAAAACCCCACTCCGCACCCGAGTTTGAATCCCTCTCCCTTAGAAGAAAAATAACAAAACCCCATAACATGTCACCAAATCATTTACATCCAAAAAATAAAAATATATAGACAAAAGATTTTTCAAAAAGAAAAGAAAAACAAATTGATATGTATCTATATACAACAACCCGATAAGGCTCTAGCTTAGTAAAATAGTCTTTCTTGGATATGGGAAAAGATCTTATACTCTCCTAAAAGTAGGCCACTTTCCATGCCTTCCTTTCTTTCTAATCGCTCAAACCTTTTCCTTCACTAACTTAAGAGACTGATCTGGAGGAATTGGTTAGCCTAATTAATCAGATTTTCTATCAATTAATCTTCTGCGTCAGCAAGTTTGGTGGTCAAATTGAACTGCCATGGCTACTCTTAATCTTAAGTTTGAGCCAGATGCTGCAGGTACGTAAGACAAACGAGTATATGGGAGCTGGGGGTGCCAAGGCAGCATCAGACCTACAGGAATGACAGAGCATGCATGCGTGTATATACATATATATATATATATATATACACACACACCACGCATTGTATTTCAATGATCCGAACTGTCTAGTTTTTAGATGTTCCTCTAGTGTTGTTGCCATTAATTAATTAATGTTTAATTACTGCATTGCAGGGGTTTCAACACCATTTTCAAATTCACCGCCAACTCATTACATCCTAAAAGTAGAGTCCTTTTCGTCTTTAGAGAGGCATTCAGCGGGTAGATATGAGTCAGGGCAGTTCGATGCTGGAGGATACAAATGGTAAATTGTTTTTCTCATCTACTACTTAATTAGATATACCTTTGTGATTTGATTTCATTAATTTTCAGCATATATATGAATAATATTATTATTATTTTTTCATGTTTGGTCACTGCAGGAAACTGGTGGTGTACCCAAATGGATACAAGCAGAAGAATGTGGATGACCACATCTCTGTCTACCTAGAAATGGCTGGAGCAGATTCACTTCAGACTGGTTGGGAAGTATTTGTTGATTTTAGATTGTTTTTACTTGATCAGAATAAGGGAATCTACTTGGTTCTTCAAGGTATGCATACATGATACATCTTCTATCTGTTTGAAAAGAATTCTCAATGCATCCATTCAGCAGATATAGACCAGTTCTTGTGTTGCTTTGCTCATGATGTTTTTGTTTTTTTTTCGCTTATCAGATGCTCATCTAAACAAGATGTGCTTGCACGGGGCGATGTTTGAAGTGGGTTTCGATAGAGTTATCCCTCTGAATGCATTTACTGATTCTTCCAACGGCTATCTGATTAATGATACTTGTGTGTTTGGAGCCGAGGTCTTTGTTTGTAAAGAAAGAAGAGCTGGCAAAGCAGAACGCCTGTACACGATCAACAGTGCTATGTACAAGCATCCTTGGAAGGTTTATATACCTTTAAAGTTCAGACCTGAACTCTTGGAATCAAAGCCATTCTTTGCTGGAGGACAGACATGGTAGGTATCGTTGATCATATGAAGCTTTGTTATTGACTTATTGTTTAATTACTTCTGGTTTTAATGCAATTTTATTTGTTGGTGGTTTGCAGGAAGATACGTCTCCATCCCAAGGGATATGACAAAGGAAAGGATACTCATGTTTCTGTTTACTTAAAATTGGCTAATCCAGAACCTGCCTCCAAAATACTTACAGAGTTTACTCTGCGCATCGTTGATCAATTCAATGGCAAGCATTTTTTTTGTAAAGGTAAGCATGTGGTCTAACCTAATGCTATATAATATATATTGCTATGAGGGGTTCTTCTCTGTAATTTTTGCTTCTTTTACTTCCCTCCTTTCAATTTATTTCTGAAACCCTAATTAGCCCTTTTGTTTTTGTTTTAATTTTTGTGTTCTTGCAGGTTGTGAATGGTTCTGTGCCTTGAGACCCTCTTTCGGTTTCTCTAGGTTGATTGCATTTGACATTTTGAAACAGTTAGACAAGGGTTTTTTGGTGAAGAGCAATTGCTTAGTGGAGGCAGAGGTCACCGTCCATGGAATTTTTACAGCATTGTAGTCAGCTAAAGCTTGTCCTAACAGCCACTTGCTGTTGCTGTCAAACAGAAACGTTTCTCCAATTCAATATTGGCAACACAACAACAGGATATAATGATCCTTATTTGAAGTTGTTTTCTGGTGCTTCTTTAAACAACACACTTTGGTGTTAGTTTCTATTTGCAAATTAGAATTTTATCATTTGTATGTCTACATTTTAAGCTTTGCTAAGCAAGTCGGAAGGAGAGTCTATACTTCACTGCTCTGCATGTGGTTTGGTTTTTTTCTCCTTGTTTTTTTTTTTTTTTTTGGTTTTATATAAGTTTTGGTGAAACTCCAAATACCAAAACAAGATGAATAATCGTAAACCCAAAAAAACTTTGCAGCCACTCTCTATGAGGATTCTTTGGGGATGGGGCATTCGAACGCATGACCTCATGCGTATGAATAATTGTTCTTAACCACTTGAGCTATAATAACCTAAATTGTTTCTAATAGGCCCTCATGCGTACGAATAATTGTTCTTAACCACTTGAGTAATAACCTAAATTGTTTCTAATAGGCCGCTCTAACTTTACTAGAATGAATGAAAGAATAAAATAATTTCATTTATTTGCTAAAGTTTTTCCTCAAACAGAAAAAATAAAATAAATATTTTGAGTCTTAAACTATACAAATGCCGCTGATCCATGCAGTTAATTTGCATTGATTGTTAAAAAATTCTTGTAAGATATTGCACTTTAAAGAATGAACTTTGAGCAGACATGACCTTAGCCGAGTGTGTTAGAGTGGATGTACTTCCCACTTTGTATCCGAGTTCGAATTCTCATCCGCGTAGTTTAGATTAGTTTAAAGTAGATTTTCGCTTATAAATATAAAAAAAGAATAAACTTTGAAGTGCACCTATACGTAATCTGAAAATGTTCATTGTTGCAAGAGGATGCTGCTCTATCCAAAAGGGAAAAGGCATTGCAAACAGTAGTAATCTTATTTCCGAAAATTTAACGTGTTCAAATTTCACAATGAGTTTTTGTTTGTTTGTTTTTAGTATAAGCGATAGTCTAAACTAGAGGAGGAAAAGTTTATCATGCAAACACTACCATGGTGCCATGGGATTTTGAATATGAGATTATTGATCAGCAAGTTAAGACCATTTTCCACCAAGCTGTTGATGTTGTGTTACATTCATCAATGTGAAATTATTTTTAACTCCAAACCAAACAGTTAACTTATCGCCACTGGCGGATCCACAGAGGAGCAAAGAGGTGCAGCTGCACCTCTCCTCGCCAGAAACTTCCTGGGGATGTCAGAATTTGCCCCTTCGCTATTGCCCACCAATTGTTCGACTAAATGCCTCAAAGACGTTGTTTTGTTTGCTGTTGTGTGAGACTCTAAATATTTACCTTAGATTGTTGGGCTCGATCTCACGAGCATGTAGGAGAAAACGGTTCATCAATCGGAGCTCCACAACCAAAGTTATGAATTTTCGAAGTTTTTCTAGAATTAAAGTTAGAGTTGCAGAGGCTCTTCGAGGAAGAAGAAAGACTCTGCTTCTCACTTTTGATTTTTTTTTAAATGGTCCAATAGCAAGCTGACACATGTCCATTTCTAATTGGCCTAACTTAAAAAATTCATTAAAAACTCATATGTGTGCCAAAAAATTCACAAAAAATTACCCATAACTTTTAATCACGTGTACTTTTATCTCTGACCTCCAATCACATGTGCTTTTGGTTAGATTAATTGGTATTAATTTTGGTTAGATTAATTGGTATTGACTTTTGTTAGATTAATTAAGTAATTGACATGGATTTTGTTCATATTTGATATGAATTTTGGTAAACTAATTGTGTCACTGACATGGATTTTGTTCATATTAATTGATATTCCATACAGACTGTAATCAATTAGTAATACACGTAAAATTCTTATTTGTTTTAATTACGAATAACATTAGTATTGTTAAAATTCTAAGGGCATTTGGTTGTCTAAATTAATTTTGAATTTTTAGCCTTTTTTTTAACACACTACATGGATATTAGACTTGAACCTTGGACCTTGCTCGAGTCCTTTGCGATTTTTAGTCTTTTAAATCTTGCACCTCCCCTGAAAAATTTCTGGATCCGTCACTGCTTATCGCATCCAAATTTATAAACTCAGACTCATTCAAACTTTTAACAAAATATGAAAAATTTCCCAACAATGTGCAAGTATAACATTAATAAAACATCTTCAAATACCTTTTGACCAAAAAAAAAAAAAAATCACTGAAAAATAATGGGCTTATCCAATATAGATCCCTATATTTTCTATTTCCTAGACATATACCCATCACTCTATAAATTTATGTGTAAAACCCAATTTCAAATTTAAATGACCAGTATGATATAAGAGGTCGTAGTATTTCTATGTTTTTACATCATTGCCACCAA
>NC_024127.1:33370981-33385610 GCF_000346735.1 Prunus mume
TAGATTTCCGATGTGGGACTCTGTGCAAGTCGCAGCGGTGGTGACACGTGTCATGAGAATTAGGTTTAACAGTTTGTGAGCTTTGGCAGTCGGGAGTTCCGGCAGGTGCTTGGCACCTCAGAAGAGTGTCTTCCTTCGGCAGGAGAGAAGGCGTGTCTGCCTTGGTGCTAGTTGTTTTGAGACTGGATATGCTCGGTTGATTATGGTGTAAACAAGGCACCTACTTGGTACTTGAAGGTATATTATCTAGCTTCACTCTAATTGTGATCCAGCAGATGGGTATTATTTTTCAAATGCATTGCTTATTTGCTGATCCTTTTCACTTTCATGTTGCTTCAATTAGATGCCAATAAAAAAGTAAAGTGTTTTCATGGGAAGATGCTTTATTCGGGTTTCGATCAATTTATCTCTCTGGAATCATTTGTGGATCCTTCCAATGGTTATCTCATTGATGACACCTGTGTGTTTGGAGCTGAGGTCTTTGTTTCTGAAAAAAGCAGAATAGTTAGAGAAGATTGCCTATCAATGATCAAGAATCCTGTCATATACCAGCATGCTTGGAAGATTGAGAAGTTTTCAGAGTTAAAATCTGGGTATTACTCAGAAGCATTTAAAGCTGGTGACTACAAATGGTATCTCTGATCAATAACACTTCCTGTTGAACTTATTTAGAATTTGGTTCAAAATAATGAATTGATCTTCAAGATCAAACTTTTAAACTGCAGGTAATCTGAAATTGTTCTTATTCTTCATGTTTTGATTGCGGCAGGAAGATACTTATCTATCCCAAGGGATATGGCCTTGGAAAGGGTAGTCATCTTTCTCTTCACTTGGGATTGTCTAATCCTAAAACCCTACCTCCTGGCTCTGGAATATTTGCAGCGTATTGTCTGCGCATTGTAGATCAAAAGCACACTAAGCATGTTTTCATTAAAGGTGAAGTCTAATGGCCTGCCACAGGCTCATGAGGGTTTATTTTATGTTCCTTAGATTTTGCTTGGAAATCTCTCTTTTCAGTACACTTCTCCATGCAACCACGAAACATGGCCCAAATAAATTTTGGCTGAAGCTGCAGCATCAACTGAGAATGATTTTTGTTTTCTGCTTGTAGGGTATAACTCGTTCAGTGCCTCGCGTCCGGCTCAGGTTTGGCAACGTCTCATTAAGCTGGACCTTTTCCGTCGGGCAGGCAGTGGTTTTTTGAAGAAGGATACTTGCTTAGTGGAGGCAGAGGTCACTGTACACGGAATTGCTAAAGCTCTTTAATCAGCTTAGAGTAAGTTGAGGTAGTAATGTAATATTTTGTGTTCAAAACATGTTCTTGAATTTTCCTAGAGCTAAAGTTAGAGTGTTAGGTTTGGCATATATAGTTTGGAGAGGTTTCTTTATAAGAGAACCTGGTGGTGGCGGTGGTGAAGTTACAATGGTCTCAGGTATCCTCATGTGTCCTTTTTCAGGTTTATTTACGTTTTTTTACAACACCACCATTTTATTGAAGTCAAGACACGCATTGAACTGTTTTGAAGTTTAAGGTTATATTGGTTTTTTCTCTTGCAAAGTGACAAAACTCTCTTAATTATATTTGGTCATGTATGAAGAGAAGACATGTAAGATGCAAGTCACTGCCTGTTCATACTTAACTCCATGTAGCCATATCATGTGTGCTCACTTCACATTGTTCTACATATATGCCAAACCAAGATATAAGATCAATATGGTTCAATGACTTACTACAATGAAATTAGAGAATTATCTGATGATCCATTCTTTCCATGTAGAGTCAAATATATAAGACTACATTGTGTTGGCTATAAGCAAAATAATTAAACCTAATGAAGTAGGAGAATTCTCGGATATAATGATCCTCGTCTGAAATAGTCAGATGGGCCGCCGTTTTCTTCTCTTGGAAATGGATGCAAAAGAGGTTATTTCATGTATTCAAGATCGAAAAGCATGCCCGTAAATATTTTGGAGCCAGGATCGAAAAGCATTTCCTCCTGGCTCCAGAATATTTACAGAGTATTCTCTACGCCTTGTAGATCAAGAGCTTGCCAATCATCTTTCTTATAAATGTAAAG
Source organism: Prunus mume (assembly GCF_000346735.1). Next base: position 33,373,060 of record NC_024127.1, read on the forward strand.
CCTCAAGACCTCTTTAATTTCTGTGTTTGATTTTCAACACACTTTTCAATTGAGCTGCAAAACAGGGTCCAGATACATTAATCCACGATTTAAGCTGCATCAAAATTAAACTGAGAATCGTTTTTTGTTGTTGTCCCACTTGTAAATTATAACTGGTTCAGTGCTAAGAGGTGGATTTGAGGTCCTTCAAATTTCATTAAACTGGACCTTTTCAGTCGGGCAGGGGTTTTTCTGTGAAGGATACTTGCATAGTGGAAGCAGAGCAGTCTGCTTAATTCTGTCATATGTTTGGGGTGCAGCTGAATCTTTTCATTTTCCAATTATACCAAATTCAGGAAATATGTGTTGATGAAAAATAATATGGAAAATCTGTTTAATTAATTCAATATATGAGAATAAAAAAAGAAACTACAAACTAGAAAGTAGCGTTACATTTTTTCAATGAATGAACCTGTCTTTCTTTCTCGGTTTCTACAATACATACAATCTTACATGCATTTTTTCTCACCACTTTAACCCAATGTGTATGCTCACCACCCTTCTCAATACTTGACACGTGTCCATAAGTATAACCATGGTTAATTTATTTATGTAACCATGGTTATGCTTATGGACATATGTCAAGTATTAAGAAGGATGGTGAGCGTACAACTTGGGTTAAAGTGGTGAGCAAAAATATTTCTATTTCAATATGACATTATTTCCTTTGGCTTAATAAAATTGGAAAACGAAGAGATTGATTGCACAACCAATGAATGTAGAAATACCTTGTTTAATGTGCATCAAGCTAATTCCTTCCTCTGTTTCAGTTTGTCAACAGGGGCAGCCTTCTTGAAGCGAATTATATATTGCTGTTTATCCTAAAAAATAGTTCGTTGGTCAACTTTACTGCCATGGCTACTCTTAACATCGACCAAGATGGGAAGATAATTTCTCTGTCTCAACAACATTCCGTGCTGTGTGACCGTGTCTTAGTGTAAACCCTACTCAAAGGAAATTCTACAATTATAGACTAAAGGAATATATGCATTAAGACTTCAGCACCCTAATGCTTCTATCTCTATGTGCCTTCTTGTGTTGCTGTATTACTTGGTTTCAGGGATTTTAAGGTCATTTTCACAATCACTACCAACTCATTACATTATGAAAATACAGTCATTTTCATCACTGAACAAAAATTATGTGGATAGTATTGAGTCAGGGGAATTCGAAGCAGGAGGATACAAATGGTAAATTATGTTCAATCTTCATCTTATCTTTATTTTCACATTGCATACCTTGTGATGGTATAATTTGGTATTATTTCCACTTGTATGAGACTACTATATGAATCTGCGCACAGGAAACTGAGGTTGTATCCAAATGGTAACTTGAAGAAGAATGTGGTGGACCACATCTCTCTCTACCTTTTTCAGATTGTTTTTGCTTGATCAAAATAACGGCACGTACTTGGTTCTCAAAGGTATTATCTAGTTCAGTCTAATTCTCATCCAGCAGATAACCAACTACTTCTTTTTATATTTTTCAAACACATTGCTCATTTGCTGATCCTTTTAAACTTTCATGTTGCTTAGATGCCAATAAAAAGGTAAAGTGTTTTCATGGGAAGATACCTTGTTCAGGTTTCGATCAATTTATCCCTCTAGAATCATTTGCGGATGCCTCCAACGGATATCTCATTGATGACACCTGCGTGTTTGGAGCTGAGGTCTTTACTTCTGAAGGAAGAATTATAGGCAAAGGAGAGTGTATATCAATGATCAATAATCCCGTTATGTACAAGCATGTTTGGAAGGTTGACAACTTTTCAAAGTTAGACGCTAAATTCTATGACTCAGAACCATTTATTGCTGGAGGCCACATCAGAAAATGTTGCTCTTAGCCTTCCTCTTGCACTTATCACATTGCTTCCAAATATAAGAAATTGAAAAGTTTATTTTTCTTCATGTGTTGGTTGTTGAAGGATGATAAGCCTCTCTCCCAAGGGACATGGCAGGGGCAAGGGTATGCATCTTTCTCTTTCCTAGGCATTGTCAGATCGAAAAGCACTTCCTCCTGGCTACAGAATATTCAGAGAGTATTCTCTGCGCCTTGTAGATCAAAACCTTGCCAATCATCTTTCTTATAAATGTAAAGGCCTCTTAGGGCCTGTTTGGTATTTGATTCGAGTCCAAGTTCTTTGTTAAATTTTTAACACACTTTTCAATGGAGCTGCAAAACAGGGTCCAGATACATTAATCTATTGCTTAAGCTGCAGCAACATTAACCGAGAATCTTTTGTTCGTTTGTTTGTTTGTTTTTTTTTTTTTCCACTTGTTGTAGATTATAACTGGTTCAGTGCCAATAACTGGATTTGGGGTCCTTCAAATTTCATTAAACTAGACCTTTTCAATCAGGCAGGCAGGGGTTTCTCTGTGAAGGATACTTGCATAGTGGAAGCAGAGGTCACCATCCACGGAACTTCTGAAACACTGCAAGTCTGCTTAATTGTATCATATGTTTAATTCAGGCAGGCAGGTGTAATGTTGTTGCACATAGTGCTAAAATTATGTTCTTAACTTGTGTGAATATGAATGAAAGCATTGTTTCCAACCTTGCATGATTAAAGAATCGCCACGCAGCTATACTTCAGTTTTCAATTGTTTTTTAATCAATAGTATAGCCGTGCGGCTATACTATTTAAATATAATATAATATAACTACGTAGTATAGCACGGCTATACTTCAGTTATTTTCTAAATATTTCTAACAAATAGTATAGCCGGGCGGCTAAACTTTGGTTTTTCAACTTTTTAAATGAATAGTATAGTCGCCATGCGGCTATATTGGGTTCTTTATTTAATACTTTTTTTTCTTGAATTTCGTTTATCAATAACAGTAGTTTAGAAAATACACATTTAGCAAACATATAATACATGTACGTATGTATGTTTCATGTCTATAAATACACATGTTTGTTTTACAAATTTTCAATTTCAAACAAAAGATTTTTGGGTATGGTAGTAAGAGAGAATGTAGTATCCTTCATGTAAAGTGTTGTTTGAAAAGTGAAGCATAAGCAAAAGCAAAAGCAAAAGCATGCATGCCATGTCCTAAATTCCTATGTGCCGTATCAAATACAAAATGCTTCTCTACATGTCTTTAACATATGAATGTATAAAATATTGTATAGCCGCATGGCTATACATAAGGCTCTTTAATTTTTTTTAAATAAATAGTATAGCCGAGCGGCCGTACCATTCTTTTTATACGTAGAACGATGCATTCATATGTTAAAGACATGTAGAGAAGCATTTTGTAATTGATACGGCACATAGGATTTTAGGACAAGGCATGCTTTTGCTTATGCTTCACTTTTCAAACAACACTTTACATTTAGAATACTGCATCCTCTCTTTGTTTGAAATTGAAAAATCTGTATAAACAAATGTGTATTAGACATGAAACATACGTATGTACATGTATTGTACGTTTGCTTTTTTAAAAACATGTATTTTCTAAACTACTCTTATCAATAAAGGAAAATAAAAATAAAAAACAATAAAGAACCCCTATAGCCACACGGCTATACTATTTATTTATTTATTTTTAAACACAAGTATAGCCGGTCGGCCATACTATTTATAAGAGTACAGCCGAGCGGCTATAAGATTTATTTAAAAAAAAATCAGTTTAGCTGCGCGGCTGTACTATTTAATTATAATAGTATTTTATACGTAGAAGGATGCCTTCATATGTTAAAGACATATAGAGAAAGCATTTTGTATTTGATACGGCACATAAGAATTCAGGATAATGCATGCTTTTGCTTATGCATCACTTTTCAAACGACACTTTACATGAAGAATACTACCTTCTCTCTTACAATTATACCCATAAATCTTTGTTTGAAGTTGAAAAATTTGTACGTACATGTATTGTACATTTGCTTTTTTAAAAACATGTATTTTCTAAACTACTCTTCCAATCTTCAGGTTTGCGTTCTTCCTCTAATTGCCCCACATCTTCTTCATCTTCCAATCTCCAGATCTTGCATACCAGGTGTGTTACAAGTATTTTAAGCTTTAGCTAGCTCTAATGCTAGCAAGTCCATGGACAATGACCTTTGCCTCGACCAAGCACGTATTATTCACCAAATAACCCTTGTCTAACATTTTGAAATTTCCAGCTCATTTAAATCAAACTCCTATATGTAGTTCAGACAAGTTCTGACTGTAGATATCTCTGACAAATCCTCATTGGACACTTCCTGCATTGTCTCAAGTAGATTGCAGTTCTATAAGATAAGGTTTGTTTATGTCCGATAAAGCTTTTCCTGGCTTTATTTGGACCTTTCTTTACTTTATTTAAGTTCATTGCAGTCCCTTTGGACTTGTATTTACTTTCCAGCAATTGTACTGTGTCCATCATACACTTCTCATTGAAGATCAGTTATTTTACTTTCTGTCCAATGACAGTCTAAAATCATCATCCATCCTGCTTTTATTCCATAACAAGTGAAATATTGAAGTCCTCTTCATTGAGGCACATAAAAGAACCTATCTAAAGCCAGATTCCCCTCTTTAGAGAATAGTTGCTTTGGTTAGAAGTTAAGATCACATGAGTGCAATACATTCACAACATTATCACCACTCTACCCCTTCTTTCTACTAGTAGTATCACTAGTAGTGGCACGCGTATTGCAATTCACCAGAGAGCAGCTTTTGAGCCCACTTCAGGGCCCATATCTATCTCATCTCACTTCCTTCACCAACAAGTAACAGCTAGTTGCCAAAGTACAGCCTACTAGCAGCATGGGGCATCACAGTGTTCAAAACATCACGAACATATTTTTGGCACGTCCGATGGGATCACTTGTATGGTCAGTAAAACTCGCAGGAAAATCTATCTGGGAGATACTTCTCCTACTCCAATGGATCCTCCTCATGAAAGCAATGCTGACGCTGTGGGAATTGAAGATAAGGATGTTCAAGCAATGCAGCCTAAATTGACTCTAATGGAACAACGAATGGTCAAAATGTTAGAGAAGATGGACAATAACAACAAGGCTATCTAGAGCCTAGAGGAAGATTGCGTTCGTGCAATAGCTTCCCTAATCTGAGAGAAAGATAGCCCATAGAGGACCAACCTGACCTCACAGCCCTTTGGAATGCCTGTGGGAACGTCAACTTGGTATCTGGGCCATAACAGTGGCATAGGAGCTCTCGATCTAAGTCCTCCTCATTTGTCTATTCTAAATACTAGACCGATCCTAGGTCCGAATGTGCTGGAAAACACAGAAGCTATTGTTTAGGCAAATAATGGCAAGGACAAACAAAAAAATTGACGGTGAGGGATATTGACAATAAAAGTTAATCGGGGTCCTTAATTTTCTTTAAAAAAAAAAAAAGTAAATGGGTAAATTGAAAGTTACCCACAAAAACAGGGGCAAATCATTAATTAACCCTTTTTTTTATTCAATAACAAAATGCAAACTTCTTTTTTCAAATAAATAAATAAATAATTTTTATTACAATCATTCTTTTGTACAAGTCCTGAGTATCTACGTATTTTACTAATTTTCTGTACAACCTACATAATTCACAACAAAGTCCCTCATTACAATACCCTCTTCCAATCTTCGGGTTTGCATTCTTACTCCAATTGCCCTTCATCTTCCAATCTCCAGATCTTGCATACCAGGTGTATTTTAATCGTCAGTTGGCTCTAATGCTTTGGCAATTCCATGGACAGTGACCTCGGCCTCGACCAAGCAAGTATTCTTCACCAAATAACCGTTGTCTAACATTTTGATACTGTCCAATTTAATGAAACAAGGCCAACCCCAAGACGAACTCGAGGCACTGAACCATGCATGATTCACTGCAAGCACACAAAAAAAACAAAAAAAAAAGAGACTAGTCAGGATTGAGAAGAAAATTAAAAAGACAGAGGAAAAAAAACAAAAGTAAAAGAAGAAATATATATTAGGCCACATGTTTTACATTCCCGACTCTTATCCTTGCCGTCCAGTTGATCTACGATGCGCACAGTACACTCTGTAAGTAATTGGGAGCCAGGAGATAGCTTTTCTGGATTAGCTAAACTTAAGTAAACAGAAACATGAGTATTCTCTCCATCGCCATCTCCCTTGGGATAGAGCTCTATCTTCCTGCAACAAGTTTAATTAGATGAATAATTAAGAAGGTTTAATTAAAAATATCATCAGAGATACCTACCATTTCTGCCCTCCTGCAGTGAATAGTTCTGATTGCAAGCATTGGGATTTTAACGTTGAAAAACTCTCAATCTTCCAACAATGCTTGTTCATAAAAGCCTTTTTGATCCTTGACAGACACTCTGCCTTGCCCGCTCTTCTTTCTTTGCAAACGAAGACCTCGGCTCCAAAAACACAGGTATCATCAATGAGATAGCCATTGGAAGCAACAGAAAATGCATTCAGAGGGATAACTCTGTCAAAACCCACTTGGAGCATCGCCCCGTGCAAGCACATCTTGTTCATATTAGCATCTGATAAGCAAGAAAAATCAAGAGATCATGAGCAATGCAAGGATGCATGAGAATTAACTCCAAACAGATAGAAGATGTATAATGAATATATACCCTGAAGAACTAAGTAGATTCCCTTATTCTGATCAAGCAAAAACAATCTAAAATCAACAGATACTTCCCAACCAGTCTGAAGTGAATTTGCTTCTGCCATTTTTAAGTAGACAGAGATGTGGTCTTCTACATTCTTCTTCGTGTTTCCATTTGGGTACACCACCAGTTTCCTGCAGTGAACAAACATTTAAAAAAAAAGACAATAATGCTACTCTTACCGTAATTTTGTTTTTATACCACAATTCTGTACCAATGTGACAGCTAAGTTGGACACGTCATGACTCATGTCATTAAATTTGAGCTACATGTTTTATTGTATTTTCAATTAAAACACGTTTCCTTTCAAAAACAATTTACTACACTGTGAGAACCTGAAAAAAAAAAATTAAATAATTATTCACACTACATATTTATTATTTATTAATATGAATTTTTCTTATTTAAATATTTATTGTGAAGACTTATATGTTATTAGATCTTAAGCCTAATATGTGAGATTATCCCTTTAGTTGAAAGATGACACCATCCTTGTTATCCATGTGTAAAGACTTAGAACTGATTTTAATCAAATCATCATTTCCATGTGTATAAACTTTTATTTATATCTTGTACACTTGTAAGATTATTATTATTATTATTATTATTATATAAAGGAAATGTATTTTAACTAATAATTTTTTAGTCTTTTTATTTTATTTCATTCAGTTCACGCATCCGGGAATATTCTTTATTCTCGGATCGGGTCGTGACATACACGTTCTCCTCAAATGAGATTATATAAAGAAAAGGGGGGAAGCAAAGTCCGAACACTAGCACTCTTTGGATAATATCGTGATACATGAAAAATGTTGAAAAGTCTCACTCTTGCGCACAGAGGGATTCAAACCCCTCCCTTTCTCAATCAACCACAACGCCTTATCCAACTCGCTGCGGCTGAGTTTGTGTCTATATCTTCATCTTGTAATATTTATAAGGTCTTTAAAAATGTCTGCAAGCTAATATTATCTAAGATAAATTTTCATATTAAAAAATTCCCTAAGAATAAATTTAAGCATATATTTAATGTTATTTATTATTTTATAATGGAGTAGTATTTTGTTGTTGTTATATATTATGGAGTTTTATTATTATTCACTTCGAGTTTTAATATTGTTCATTATATGTGATACTAAGTTTGAATTTTAATAGGAATTCTTTCTATGTGGTGCTAAGTTACTCATACATTTTATCTTTGTTTTTTTGGTTAAGCTCATATATTTTATCATATGTATCAAGTGTAATATATTGAAGTAAATTATTATAACTAAAAAAATTATGGTGTGTTTAATTTTCTTTCACTAATTACTACATATTTTCTAAAGTCACAGTATTTGTCAGGTCGCTGCATAATCAACTTAAATCACTCAAACCCACCATGCCATGCATTTGCTTCAAATTTTTTGTGATAAAATAATAGACAATTGACTAAGTAAACATCCTCTAAAGTTTCAATAAAAATTTCCAAGTTTTTCTCACAATTTCCATGATTTTTATTCAATTTTTATCGATATCGATATTTCCATCGATATATCCGTGTTTTTGGACCACCGATATTTCCGAAACTCCCAATATTTTAGACCTTGATTGAAATACAATGCGAGTGAACCCACGAGAGGAATTCCTCGAAATAAGCTTAACGGAAGCTTTATGTATATCCAAGGTGTATTATATCATATATCCACACAAAAAGTGAAAAGGAAGAAAAGAATTACGAAAACACGATTTACCATTTGTATCCTCCAGCATCAAACTCCCCAGACTCATATGTATCCACTGAATTTTCAGTTAGCATCGAAAATGACTCTATTGTTAGAGTGTAATGAGTTGGTGGTGAATTTGAAAGTGATCTCGAAAGACCTGGAAAAAAAAAATCGTAAAATTTATATTACGTAGCGTTTAGAGTAAAAACACAAAATATAGAGAGACAGAGAAGGTGGCTTACCATCTCGGTCAAATATAAGGCTCATGGCAATAAAATTGACCAGCAAATTTTTCTGAGGATAAACAGCGACCCTTTGCTTGAAGAAGACTATTGACTAATTGAAACAAGGGAGGGAAAACCACAACTCAAAACAAGAGATGGAGTGAGTGGGGTGGGCGTGGGGAGGATATATGTTTATGTACGTACTAATAACTATTCAATATGTAATATAGCTTCATATGTGTGTAGATTGTAGAAACGACAGTGCCAAAAAGGATGTTTGCGCGATATTTTCGAGTTAATCTTACCTTTTGTTTTAATTGTGCTTGAAATCTTTGAACATATAGGTTTGAAATGTGTAGAGGTTCTGTGTTTTTATTTTGCGTTTAAACTCCATATTTATAAGGGTCTTGACCTATGTGATCAGCATCTCAACTTGGAGAATGTTTTCATGGCATCCAAGTTAGCTCTGGAATTACTTTCCCCTTAATAAAAGTACGCTCTCCTTGATACTTATCTTGTTAGAATTTGTTCTCTTATTTCCTTCCTAGACAAACTTCTTGCATCTCGGTCTTTTCTCATAATCCTTAATTTTAATTGTTGCTTTGCTACACGAAACTGGTTTTGTATCCAAATGGAAACAAGGGCAGGAATGTGAAGGAGCACATCTCTCTCTCTACTTGGTAATGTCCCGGTGCAAATGCTACCCATATTTCTCGGGAAATGTATGCTGTTTCCTAACCCTACCTAATCCCACCCAACAACACTTTCTTTTCTTTTGGTCTGACACGCCACTTCACCCTCACTTCACTCATTCACTCTCTCTCTCTCTCTCCCTCTCGCCTCTTTTCTCTGATTTCTCTCTCTCCCTTTCTTCTTTCTTTTCTTTTTTCTTCTTTCTTCCTTATTCTTTCTTTCCTCCCTCCTTTCTCACTGATTCTTTCTTACTCTCTTTCTCTGTTTTTCTATTACTCTTACATTTTTTTTTCTCTCTTTGTTTTATGCTTCTCTCCCTCTCTCTTTATTTGCAACTCTGTGTTTTCTGTTTCTCTTTTTTTTTTCCCTTCGTTTTCTGCTTTTTTTTTTTTTGGAGTTTCACTAAAACACCCAAAATGGAGGTTGAAATTATAAAAAAACCCAACACCCAAAACACTTTATAAACACACCCAAAACTCATCATTACACACACTCAAAACCCATTTATAAACACACCCAAAAAGTTGACTTTGAGGTTGATTTTGGGTGTGTTTGTATGTTTAAATAGTGTTTGGGTTTTTTTTATAAATACATGTCTAGGATTGGGTTTATTTATAAATTTGTATTTTTTTTTCCTTCGTTTTCTGTACAGATATGGGTTCAGTTTTTGGAGATGGGTTATGTTCTTGTTAAGATCTTGTATATCTGGGTTCAAATCTTGGATATGTGCATTCAGAATTGCGTCCAAATTTGAAGCTCGGTTGGAACCGAAAATAATCGGACTGAACCGAACCTAAACCAATTCGGATTGGTTTGAGTTTGATATTATATTTTCATAAAAATCAGATCAAATTGGACTGGTCAGGTCAAATAGTTTCAGTTCTGATTTGAATAAAAACCCGGTCGAACCAGATTGCAATCACCCCTAATAATGACTATAAACCAAAGCTTCTAAATTTTTATTACAATCATTCTTTTGCACAAGTCTTGAGCATCTACGTATTTTACTAATTTTTAGTACAACCCACTTAATTTACAACAAAGTCCCTCATGACAATACCATAATTTACAACCCACATCTTCTTCGTCTTCCTATCTCCAGATCTAGCATTTTAAGCTTTACCTGGTTCTAATGTTTTAGCAATTCCATGGACAGTGACCTCTGCCTCCACCCCGAGCATTATTCACCAAATAACTCTGGTTTGACATTTTGAAGGTGCCCAATTTAATGAAAGTCTGCCTACCCCAAGCCGGAGTCAAGGCATTGAACCAGGTATAACCCGCTGCAAGCACACAAAAAGAGAAAGAAAAAAAGAAGAGACAAATCAGGATTGAGAAGAAAATTAAAAAGAAATATATATTAGGCCACTTGTTTACATTTCAGACTCTTATGCTTGGCGTTCAATTGATCTACGATTCGCAGAGTATACTCTGTGATTAATTGGGAGCCAGGAGATGGCTTTTCTGGATTAGCCAATCTTAAGAAAACAGAAACATGAGTATCCTTTCCATTGCCATTTCCCTGTTTATGGAATTTTGGAGAATTTGTTTTGGTTAATATGATTTGTGGTGCATTAACCGACAAATTCTAACGACATATTTCTTGTCCCTGAAATTCTGGCCTTTCCTGACTAAAATGGTGTCTTTGCTGACAAAATGTGACATGTATCGACAATTTGGCCTTCCCGAAAAATATGGACCTGTTCCAGCAAATGTTGATCATTCCCGACGACGCCATTTTTTTCTTTCCCTGCAAATTCTAACATTCCCCGGTGACCTTTTTCTTATCCATCAATTTATGGCATTTTGGGACGACATGTTGTCTTTGTAGAGAAATTGTGACCATTCCCAACAATTTTGGCCTTTTCCGGTCCTTCCTTTTAGTTCTTAACTGCGTACATGTGCACAGTCCACTTCCACTGTTATGAACTTAATTCCTTGGACCATTAAAAAAAACCAAAAGGGGGATTAATCTTGCCGATTTTGTTTGTTTGTTTTTTTTGTATCTCATGGTGGTTGTGGATAGGTTACAGTCTGGTGGTAAATCAGTAAGAGAGTTGGGGAGCTGAATTGCCTAGCACAGGGTTGGGAGTGGGAGTCATGGAGCAAATGAAAGATGAGAAAAGAAAATTCTTGGCTTGCTCGGCAAGGCAAATGAGGGAGCACAAGCAAAACACCCTCGCATGTGTGTTGATCTTAAATTGTGTTTATTTCTGTGCCTGTTCAGTTTGGTTGTTTCTCGGTTCTTGTTCGCAGGTACATTACTCGGAGGAAGTGAGTTTGAAGGAAATTTTTCTCTAATTAATGAGGCATGTTCACTGTTTGCAGGCTATTGCTGGTACAGTGCCTCAAGTCCGTGCAATGGATGGCAGACATTCATTACAGTAGAGACTTTCTCAGCGAGTCAGCCGGCTTCGAGCTTTTAGTGAAGGATACTGGAGGCAGAAGTTACCGTCCATGAATTGTTAAAGCATAGAATAGTAATTGAGCTTGTGGTATACAAGCTATGGGAGTGTAATGCATTGTCAGTCCATTTGCCGTGTTAAAACACAATCCTTAATGAATGATTGTATGGAATTGTTTTACTTATGAGTTATGGCTTTCTTGGTGAATAATACGTGTACCATTTTGAGTAAATGTTTCAGAGCACCTAAAAGCAGGTCATGGATACCTTTTCCTTGCAAGAAAGACAATCCTATGGAAGCAAAGCATAACAGTTCTATCCTTAAAAAGTTTCAAGTTTAGAATAACACCTTTAAATTTTTCCTTTAAAAACAGAAAACCCACTTTGGTTCTAAAACAGATAAACCCTTTCTCATTTCTGTAACTAGTATCAAATTATCATCAAATTATTCGGTGGTCAAGCTTGTTTCATGATGACTAGTCTTAACTTCGATGCCCAAGATGGTAAAGATGCTCTGTGTGTTGAAAGTACTAGCTAAGTATGAGCTTATTTCCTTCTTCTTGTTGTTGTGTTGCCAATTAACATTTAATTGCAGGGATTTTGAGAAGCTTTTCGGATGCACCACCGACTCATTACACAGTAAAAATACAGTCCCTTTCATTGCTGGCCAAAAATTCTTTGGAGAAATATGAATCAGGGGACTTTGAAGCTGGAGGGTACAAATGGTTAGAATTCATTTCCTACACAAAGTTCCAACATCTCTGTCTTTTCTCATAATCTTCAATTGGATTAGTTGCCAGTCCTTGCTTTTTTTCAAGCTGCATTAGTACAAAATCAATTGTGGTTTTGCTACAGGAAACTGGTTTTCTATCCAAATGGAAACAAGAG
>NC_024127.1:33399871-33411041 GCF_000346735.1 Prunus mume
GAATTATTCCTCCCCTTTATGGAATTGATTTGATTAATTAGGGATTTGATTTATTAGGGTAAATCAAATCCCTAATTGTGGTAGGTATCAAATCAAATCCTATTTCAATTAGGTAACTCCTCATTTAATTGAGAATCGGGGTAGGAATTAGGAATCAATTCTCAACCCAATTAGGTAGTCTTCAATTTAATTGGGTAACCCCCAATTAAATTGAGTAACTCCCAATTAGGTTGATTAATTCCCAATTAGGTCAAATAATCCCCAAATGGAATGAATTATTTGACCTAGGGTTTTGACTTAATTTGGTTACCACACCGACGACATTGGGGGATTAAGGGAGGTCGACGGTATGGGTGGATCAAGGGAGGTCGATGAGGGGCCAAGCAACGGCAAAGGAGGACTAGAGCCGCCATCGATGGGAGAGAGAGGCGGCATGGAGAGTGAGGAGGGCGAAGGGAACGAGGGACCTGAAAGGGGAGTAAGAGGGGGAAGTTGGGCCGGGTCAGCTTGGGCCGGATTTGCTGGAGGTGAGGTTGGTAAGTGTGGGTCAGCTTGGGCCGGATGTGTGAGAGGAAAGGTGGGTAAAGAGATGTCTGACGTGGAATGAGGAATAGGAAGAGTGGTTGTGGCTGGTTGATGTGCAGGGGGATGATCAGACAAAGGAAATATGTGTTCATGAAACACAACATCCCGAGAGACAAAAAATTTCTTTGTGTCAAGATCAAAGACGTGATAGCCTTTCTGACCAAGAGGATAACCAAGAAAAAGACAACGACGAGCCCGAGTGTCAAACTTGTGAGTGGGTGTAAAGTTAGTGGCATAACAAAGACACCCAAAAACCCGGAGGTGAGAATATAGAGGGGAAGTCCCATGTAATAGCTCATAAGGGGTATGATGAGAGAGTAAGGGGGAAGGAAGGCGATTGATGAGGTAACATGCAGTTTGAAGGCTAACTCCCCAAAAATGTAAGGGTAAGTTGGCTTGGAAACGAAGTGCTCGACTAATGGTCAAAAGATGGCGATGTTTTCGTTCAACGACCCCATTTTGTTGAGGGGTATATGTGCAAGAATGTTGAAAATTAGTGCCATGAGTGAGGAAGAATGAGCGCATGGATAGGAATTCACCACCATTATCAGAACGAAGGGTTTTAATGGAACGATTAAATTGAGTTTTAACCCAAGAAAAAAATGATTGCAAAATGGTTTGTGTATCGGATTTAAAATTTAGAAGATGAACCCATGTGAAACGAGTGAAATCATCCACAATTGTCAAAAAATAACGTGCCCCAGAATGGGTACGGGTGTTGTGAGGTCCCCAAATATCACAATGAATAAGATCAAAAGGTGCAACGGTTTTAATGGAACTGGAAGGGAAAGGTAATCTAGTTTGTTTAGCCAAAGGGCAAACATCACAAATATGCTGGGAATTAAACATTATTTCTGGAATAATCTTGGACAAATGATGAAGGGGTGCAGGTGATGGATGCCCGAGACGTTGATGCCAAAGAGTTGAGATACGACGAACATGACTAGCTAGGTGAGGATTTTGGGTAGGCATGAGGTAGTAAAGCCCATCAAAATGCTTGCCCAGGCCAATCGTCTTCTTCGTATCCACGTCCTGCACAACACAAAAATCCGGAGAAAAAATTACAATACATCGTAGAGCCCGAGTTAATTTACTGACAGATAACAAATTGACACGAAATTTCGAGACATGTAAAACTCCATCAAGAGACAAATTGGATGATAATTTAATAGACCCAGTGTTGCATATTGCTGCCTGTTCTCCGTTGGGTAAGCCAACAAATTCATGATGTGTCGCGGTGTGGTTATGTGTAGGAGGCATATGAGAAATGTGATCCGTTGCTCCGCTATCGACAATCCAATATAATGTGGAATGTGGATCATGTTGTGCAATATGACAAGTGGGTGTAATGATACCTGTTGCATGTGCCAGTGGCTGAATGTTACCCTTTTTATTGCGAAGCATGTCAAGAAGTTCGTTGTACTCCTCGGTGGTGAAGGTTGGGCCATTAGCAGTGGTTGTCTTGGCAGTGTCAGTATGTGTGGCTGGTGACTGATGAAGTTCAACATTGTGAGCCGTTGGGTTGTAACGTTGGTTTCTGGGCTTGACGTTTTTCCCATGCCATTTATGGCCAACAGGGAAACCAAAACCAATGATGAAGTAGCAGCGTTCTTTCGTATGGCCATCTCCATCGCAGTATGTGCACTTCAGGGATTTGCGGGGTTGTGAAGATCCAGCCACCGAGGAACGACTGATTTGCATTGCATGGGGAGTGATCAGACTGTCATTCCGGCTGGTCACCTCAACCTGGCGTTCATGCTGAAGAACCAGACCGTGAACCTTGCGCGTATCAGGCAAGGGATTCATCATCAGAATCGATCCCCGAACCGTAGAGTAGGTGTCGTTCAAGCCCATCAAGAACTGCATCACTCTCTCTTTTTCTTCTCTCTCGGCAAGGTTCTTCATCCCTTCACAGTCACAGAAAAAAGGCTCTTGGTATGAGGCTAACTCATCCCAAAGAGCTTTCAACTTCGTGTAATAGATGGAGATTGTTTGCTGTCCTTGTCGACACTCGACAATTTCTTGTCGAATCTGATAAATCCTAGAGTCATTGCTCTGTGAAAATCGATCTCGAAGGTCAGTCCAAACAGCAGCCGCTGTTTTAGCGTAGAGAACACTGCTGGCTATGTCAGAATGTAAGGAGTGCAAGATCCATGACAAAACCATATCATTGCAGCGCTGCCACAATGGGAATTTTGAGTCATCAGATGATGGTGTCTTGACAGATCCATCAACGAATCCAAGTTTGTTCTTGGCGCTGAGGCTGAGATGCATAGATCTGCTCCATTGGCCATAGTTGTGGCCTTCAAGCTTGAAGTTAACTAGGGAAAGTCCAGGTGTGTCAGAGTTGTGTAAAGAGAGCGGATCGGAGGAGGTGTCTGTTGGCTTTGTGGTATTTGATTCAGTCATGGTTGCTGTGTATGGTGTTTGATATCTGTATTTGTGTTTGTAGCGGAAGGTGTTTGTACTTCAGAGTCGTCTAATGCTCTGATACCATGAAAGAATTGATATCTTTGTATATATATGTGTGTCTCAACTTCATACAGAACTAGGACTTATATACACACGAGAACAGCTATTCTAGGTAAGGAATTCTATACATACAAGGAATGGCTATTCTAGGTAAATAGATACTGAATATATAATAATTACATTCAGTTCCTACAATCTCTCTATAACAGATCATTGACTTATTTTCTTTCCTTTAACAGAAGCGGGGCTGGCCGAAATTCATTACACTGGGAATTTTCAGTGATAAGAGCTTGGGGTATTTGGAGAATGATAGTACCATTGTGGAGGCAGAGGTCACTGTGCTTGGAACTGCTAGTGTGCTAGACTAAAATAATTAGTAAGCTCCTGCCTCTGGCTGTATGTATCAAAAACCATGTCTCAAATATATTCATCACTTATGAATAATATGGTTGTATCGCTTCTTTGGACCTTAGGTGGTCCGAATAATGGTATCATTCCTTTTCTTTTCTTTCATGCAACTTTTTCCAGCATGTAACTTTGCTTCCATGGAATTTCTAATGGCCGATACTGTTGTATGAAATTATGGGGCGTAATGTTCTCAAACGTGTGATCATTCACATGCTTTTAGTTATTCTGAAAGGCTTCTTGGTCCTCTACTTTTCTTTGTTTTCCTCTTCGTTTTTTACAATGTAACTTCATCCATTTCATAACTTTGATAGTCTACTACTGAGTATTATGGATACATATTGAAAACAGAAAAGGAAAAAAGAATATAGACAACCAAATTCTCAGAGCACAAAGCAAAGTTACAAGTTTTCTTCTTTCTTGTTCCATAACATTTTCTTTTTGGTTGAAACTTTTTAGATAACATTGAACTTCTTGTTATTCATAAAAATAAAAAAAATAAAAAAAGTGGGCATTGGAAAGATAATGTGGTATTATTGAAGGTTATGAACTTCACAATAAATCAAATATATATACAATGAACTGAGAATACAGTGAAGCAAGAGTCACAGGCCGTTCGCATTGAGAACAAGTTAACAACAGATACGTACGAGTTACTGATATGAACGATGACATGAATGATCAAGGGATGCCTCTATTATCTGGTCTCTTTGTAACCATTATCAATTGTAAACGCGCTCATATAAGTAAAACATGACAATTAGTCAATTAATTTTTGACACTGATAGCCATGGTAGCTATGCTTAAAACAACACACAAAACAGTGGTTGTCATGTTTTACTTATATGAATGTGTTTACAATTGATAATGGGAACAAATAGATCAGATAGATGCATAACTCTATCAAGATAAGAAGAAGAGATCTACAGGGAATAAACATGAGATAATTACAGCAGATATGCAAGAGTTTGGAACGGATTTTACTTGATCAGAATAAGGGCAACTACTTGGTTTTTCAAGGAACCATTTACTGTCCTTAATTTATAGGACTGACAAGCTTATGTTTCCCATATTTGCAATGTATTGTCTCATTTTCTGATATATTTTTTTATATGGCTTGATTGGGATTTGATCAGTTTATCTCTCATAAAACTTTCACTGAAGCTTCCAATGGATTTCTCGTAGATGACACCTGTGTGTTTGGAGCAGAGGTCTTTCTTTGTAAAGAGAGAAGTACAGGGAAAGGAAAGTGTCTATCAATGGTAATGGTAAAAGATGCCGTTATGTACAAGCAAGCATGTTTGGAAAATTGACTTCTTATTAGATGCCAAATTCTACAACTCAAAAGCTTTCATTTCTGGAGACCAGAAATGGTATCTCTACATAAATGTGTGAAAGAAAAGATACTCATTTCCTTATGAATATGATTGTATCTCTTCTTCTGACCTTGGTGGTGAATAAATATGTCTCCATTTTTTGGACTTTACATGCTTTTAGTTGTTGTCAAAGGCTTCTTAATCCTCTGTTTTTTTGTTTCTCATTTTTTTCTGTAACTTCTTCAACCTTACAAATTTTAGTCTCTGCTGAGTTGTACGGAAATATATCGAAAATAGAAAAGAAAAAGAAAAAGGGAAGCTTATTGTCAGAGCAGAAACAGTTTGGTTGCAAGTTTTCTACTTTCTTGTTAGATAAAAAAATGGACATGGGAAAGATAGTTTGGCATTATCAAGGTTATGAGATTTACAGATTAGATGGAAAGATAAGCCAAAGGTTTTCTCAATGTCCTAACACATAAACAGAAAACCAGCGTCCTCCTTGTAACTTTCCTAGATGGAAATGGAATCCATGACTCTCTGTAAATGAAATCCACGGAAAAATGCGTTAACAAGTTCTCAATGCCATGCAGAATTTTTGTTCTTGGTTGAAAAAATCAAAGGAAATTCATCCAAGCACGCGACTGTTATGTTATGTAGGGCACAAAAAGCAGGCAAACCATCAATGCGAAAGGATCATCATCATAACATGGAGGAAGTAACCGAAGCAGAGCTCTATGTTTTTCTAGAACAAACTAAAATCTCATTTACCACAAGTACACTGAAGAAACCAGGAAGGAAGGACCTAGAGATGAAAATTTTAAGGAGCAATCAGCACACAGATAAATTATGAATTTTAAAAGTGTTATTGACAAGAAATTAGATTTAAAAAATTTATAATCTCAAGTGTCTTGTCATGGAGTATCTTTCAATGGTCACTGCAGAAAGACATAAAGATATTCACCCTGGCAACAATGCTTTGCTTCTAATAAAACAAGCTTTATGATTGTACATGTGCCGTTAAGATATAAAATCTGTCCCTTTCTTTCTTGGTTCGTACAATCTACAAACACATGAAGCTATTGATTAGGTAATTCGTTTACATAGTTTCTTTGCTCTTAGTCAAGTACGCCACTTTTTCACAAAACATTTTTCCTTTGATTTAATAAAAATGGACAATGAAGAGATTGAAAAATTAATACAGAGAGATCAAGAGACATGCCTCATACGGCATGCAGAAAGCTACTTAACAATGCAATGTTGTGCATGGTCTAGGTGTGGCAAGAAAAGGTGAGAGTCTCTCTCTCTCTCTCTCTCTCTCTCTCTCTCAACCTTAATAAACGTGGTTGTGTGGGATCTCGAATAGGTACATGATTCAAAACACCTACAAGCAGGTCATTGAGACCTTTTCCTTGAAAAACAAAACAACAAATCATTATCCTGCAAAAGCAAAGCATAAGTGTCCTATCCTTTAAAAGTTTCAAGTTTGGAATAACACCTTTTATTTCTCCTTTTAAAAGCTGAAAACCCATTCTGAATCTTGCAACCTGCATCAATTATCAGCACCTTCAAAGTTCGGTGGTCAAGTTATTTGCCATGAACATGACTAGTCTCAACTTCGATGAACAAGACGGTAAGGTTCTGTCGCTATCTGTTTACGTGTGTTTGTTGAAAGCACTAGCTAATGCAAACATGGCATGTTACAGACATCTAATGTATACATCCCTCACGCCTTCTTGTTTGTGTTGCCAACATTTTAATTGCAGGGATTTTGAGAACAATTTCTGATGCGCCGCCAACTCATTACACTATCAAAATACAGTCGCTTTCATTGCTGTCTGTCCATTCACTGGAGAAATATGAATCAGGGGAGTTTGACGCTGGAGGATACAAATGGTACAATTCTTTCTCTCATTTCATAAACAAGTTCTTATACTTGTGTGACTCTGTTCTCATAACCTTAATTTGCATTCGTTGTTATTATTTACTTCTTATTTTAAAGCTGCATTAGAGTACTATCAATTGTGGTTTTGCTGCAGGAAACTGGTTTTCTATCCAAATGGAAACAAGAGCAAGAATGTGAAAGAGCACATCTCTCTCTACTTAGTATTGGCTGGAGCAAATGCCCCCAAGACTTGTTGGGAAGTGCATGCTGCTTTCAGGTTGTTTTTGCTTGATCAGAATACTGGCATGTACTTTGCTCTTCAAGGTACCATTTCTTTTCATTTTATTCTTAAACATACAGCAGAGAACAGATAAGCCAATGTTTCTAATGTATACAAAGTACTGTCCCATATTCTGATTCCTTTCTTTTTATGTCATATGTATTAATTGCTTAGAAAAAAATGAAAGGCGCTTCCATGGGATGAAGCTTGACTGGGGATTTGATCAATTCCTCCCTCTCAATGCTTTTATTGACACTTCCAATGGATTTCTCATGGAAGATGCCTGCGTGTTTGGAGCGGAGGTCTTCGTTCGTAAAGAAAAAAGCACATGCAAAGGAGAGTGTCTATCAATGATCAAGGATGCCGTTATGTACAAGCATGTTTGGAACATTTACTTCTCAAAGTTAAACGTGGGGAGCAATGACTCACCAACGTTCATTGCTGGAGACCAGAAATGGTGGATAAGCGTCCTCATTGATTAATATATCCTTCTTTACAGGCTTTTTATTTCCTCCTTCTCTCTCTCTCTCTCTCTCTCTCTTTTCTTGTGCAAATTTTACTTACATGAAGTTGGTAAAGAATCAGTTGAAGTGCTTGAGAAAGTTTACCAACCAAAACAAAACAAAGGAGATGTGTTGAGCAAATTATGTGCCCAAAAGCAGTAAAGTTTGCAGATGAAAACTAAACTTGCTGCAGAAGTTATTAGGTGCAGGTAATCTTATCTAAAAATGTTTGTTGCTTGATGCAGGAAGATACAACTGTATCCGTGGGGAAGAGACAGTGGGACGGGTAGCCATCTCTCTCTTTATTTGGCATTAGCTGATCCGACATCTCTGCCTCCTACCTCTAAAATATATGCAGAGTTTACCCTGCGCCTCATAAATCAACAGAACAGCAGCCTTCACTATGCATATAGTAAAGGTAAATAGATTGGCCTAGTTCTATCCATCACCATCCCCTTCACAGTGAAGAGGTTTTCTTTTCTTTGCACTTTTTAGTTATTGGTCTTTAGCTCTTCATTCATTTTTCTTCTTCTTTTTCATTTCATCTTGCAGTTAATTGGTGGTTCAGTGCCTCCAGTCCCATGCGGGGCTGGCATAGATTCATTACAGTCGGATGGTTCTGTGTGAATCAGGCGAACTACAGGTACTTGGTGAACGATAGTTGTACCGTGGAGGCTGAGGTCACTGTGCATGGAACTGCTAGCGCGCTAGAGTAAAATAAATAGTATGTGACTGCCTGCCTGTAGCCGTATATACCAAAAACCTCGTCTCAAATACGGTGTTGAAAAAATATTCGTTCATTTATGAATAATATGGTTGTATCACTTCTCCTGGCCTTCGGTGGTCTGAATAATAATATCATTTATGTCTTCTTTTCGTTTTCCTCTCATGCAACTTTTTCCGGCATGTAACTTTGCTTCCATGGAATTTCTGATGCACTATTCGCATGAAATTATGTGGTGTAATGTTCTCAACCATCTCAAAGAAAAAATACTCATCCACCTTGTCAATATAGCCGTACTACCGTAATATTCTATAACATTGTACATAGTATGGAAATTTAATGAAAATAGAAAATGATAAAATAAAAAGAAAGGCAAGCACATTCTCAGAGCACAAAGCATGGTTACAAGTTCCCTTCTTTCTTCTTAGATAATTTTTTGGTTAGGACTTATTAGATAATATTGAACCCACTTATATGATGGCCAGTAATTATGGAAAGTTGAGATTGGAAAGAAAATATGGAATTATTGAAGGTATATGAACTTTACAGAATTCACAATAAATCAAATTTACAATGAACATGAGAAAATACAGTGAAGCAAGCCTCACAGGCCCCTTCGCAATGAGAACAAGTTAACAGCAGATACTTACAAGTTGCTAATATGAACGATTAGATTATTAGGGGAGGAGATGGAAGGATCAGCCGAAGGTTTTCTCGCTGCTGTAACACATATACAGAAAACCATCATCCTCCTTGTAACTTTCATAGATGGAATCCATACGACTGGCTGTAAATGAAATCCACAGAAAACAAGTTCTCAATGCCGTGCAGAATCCAAATAAAACTGGTAGCCGAATCAATAATATGTCTTTTACCTGTTTGAGGTAATGTGTTCTTCACAAACACAAAAAGAGCTTTCCCAGGAGTCAAGTGAAGCCTGCTGCTTAAGATATGAATAAACTGCCCGACAGACATGTCTCTTGGAACCAGAAATCTATACGAAACAAGAAAACATGATATACAGGTTATTCTCCTTAAAGTGAGAATGCAAAAACAATTGGCTAAAATATTCCGGAAGGCAATTCAATCTGTGTTAAGAACTTCTAGAACTAAGTAGCTACATTCAGATTATACCGAACTGCGAATGAAAGGAAATTCATCCAAGCATACATCTATTATTAAAGCATAGAAAAGCAAGCAAAACATGCCAAAAGATCCTCAGAACACAGAGCAAGTAACAGAAGCAAAGCTCTCTGTTTCGCTAGAACAAAGAGCTATATATTTAGGATGAGGGTACTAATATACAAACTGAAATATCCTAGTATTATTATAAGTACACTAAAGAAACCAGGAGAGTACCAATGCCAAAGGACCTCGAGACGGAAACTTTACTGACCAAAAAAAAAAAAAAATTGTACCTCAGATGTACAAATGGATAATGCATGGATCTTAAAGTTTCTAAAAAACTGAACCTCAGATGTACATGTAATATGACATTTAAGTTAGTTCTTAACACAAGAAACTTTGGCCTTCACGAAATTGCAGAGAATTGTGAATTTGTGACAACTAGAACATACTTTTTCTTTTCCATTTCAGGCAGGTCTGTCCTGGAATATCTTTCAATGATCACCTGCAGAAAGACATAAAAAGAACACCTTGATCAGTTTTGACAGCTTCTCCATTAGAGCCTAATTGCGTCAATTCTGATAAAATTAAGCCTTATGATTGTACACAAACTACAAATTTTCCATTTCAAAGTACACACCCAAAAAAAGCTCTCAGCCACTAAAACATTAGCATCTCTCAATCTGGTCAAACATTAGAACCAACTGAGGTCTGCCAAAGACGAAAGCAACAAAAAAAACACAAACAAGAACAAATCTCCATGTTTCCAATTTCCTAGTGCATTATTTATCCCAGTATCTTGGAATTTCTGAATCATATATATTTATTACTCCATTCTTATTTAAATAAATATATAAATTTTTTTTTAAAACAACAAAACTCACAAAGAAACCTAAAAAACAAACAATCATAAATGAAAACTAACTGGAATTCGATCTGGGTATTTTGCGATGATACTTTTCGATTCTTCAAGTCGTTCATCTGAATCAAAACCATCAAAACCATACAGAGAGATCAAGAGACATGCCTCATACAGCATGCAGAAAGCTACTTGACAATGCAATGTTGTGCATGGTGTGTGGCAAGAAAAGGTGAGAGTCTCACACACACACACACACACTCTCTCTCTCTCTCTCTCTCTCTCTCTCTCTCTCTCTCTCTCTCTCTCTCTCTCAACCTTAATAAAAGTGGTTGCGTGGGATCTCGAATAGGTACATGATTCAAAACACCTACAAGCAAGTCATTGAGACCTTTTCCTTGAAAAACAAAACAAAAAAATTATTATCCTGCAAAAGCAAAGCATAAGTGTCCTATCCTTAAAAAGTTTCAAGTTTGGAATAACACCTTTTATTTCTCCTTTTCAAAGCTGAAAACCCATTCTGAATCTTGTAACCTGCATCAATTATCAGCACCTTTGGCAGTCAAGTTTTTTGCCATGAACATGACTAGTCTTACTTCGATGAACAAGACGGTAAGATTCTGTCGCTATCTGTATATGTGTGTTTGTTAAAGCACTAGCTAATGTAAACATGGCATGTTACAGACACCTAATGTATAAATCCCTCCGTCACACCTTCTAGTTTGTGTTGCCAACATTTTAATTGCAGGGATTTTGAGAACAATTTCTGATACGCCGCCAACTCATTACACTATCAAAATACAGTCGCTTTCATTGCTGTCCAAACATTCACTGGAGAAATATGAATCAGGGGAGTTTGAAGCTGGAGGATACAAATGGTACAATTCTTTCTCTCATTTCAACAAGTTCTTATACTTGTGTGACTCTGTTCTCATAACCTTAATTTGCATTCGTTGTTATTATTTACTTCTTATGTTCAAGCTGCATTAGAGTACTATCAATTGTGGTTTTGCTGCAGG
>NC_024127.1:33411064-33425698 GCF_000346735.1 Prunus mume
CAGGAATGTGAAAGAGCACATCTCTCTCTACTTAGTATTGGCTGGAGCAAATGCCCCCCAGACTTGTTGGGAAGTGCATGCTGCTTTCAGGTTGTTTTTGCTTGATCAGAATATTGGCAAGTACTTGGCTCTTCAAGGTACCATTTCTTTTCATTTTATTCTTAAACATACAGCAGAGAACAGATAAGCCAATGTTTCTCATGTATACAAAGTACTGCCCCATATTCTGATTCTTTTCTTTTTATGTCATATGCATTGCTTAGACCAAAATGAAAGGTGCTTCCATGGGATGAAGTTAGACTGGGGATTTGATAAATTCCTCTCCCTCAAAGCTTTTACTGACGCTTCCAATGGATTTCTCGTGGAAGACACCTGCGTGTTTGGAGCGGAGGTCTTTGTTCGTAAAGAAAGAAGCACATGCAAAGGAGAGTGTCTATCAATGATCAAGGGTGCCATTATGTACAAGCATGTTTGGAAAATTGACAACTTCTCAAAGTTAAACGCGGAGAGCTATGACTCACAAACATTCATTGCTGGAGACCAAAAATGGTACATAAGCCTCCTCATTGATTAATACATCCTTCTTTACAGGCTTTTTATGTCCTTCTTATCTCTCTCTCTCTCTCTCTCTCTCTCTCTCTCTCTCTCTCTTTCCTTGTGCAAATTTTACTTACATGAAGATGGTAAAGAATCAGTTAAAGTTTTAGAGAAAGTTTACCAACCAAAACAAAAAACAAAATAACAAAATAAAGGAGATGAGTAAATTGTATGCCAAAAAAGCAGTAAAGTTTGCAGATGGAAACTAAACTTGCTGCAGAAGTTATTAAGTGCAGGTAATCTTATCTAAAAATGCTTGTTGCTTGTTGCTTGTTGCAGGAAGATAAAACTGTATCCGAAGGGAAGAGACGATGAGTTGAGTGGCCATCTCGCTCTTTATTTGGCATTAACTGATCCGACATCTCTGCCTCCTACCTCTAAAATCTATGCACAGTATACCCTGCGCCTCTTAAATCGATACAGCAGCAGCTATCACCGTGAATATAAAGGTAAATAGATTGACCTAGTTCTATCCATCACCATCCCCTACACAGTGAGGAGGTTTTCTTTTCTTTGCACTTTTTAATTATTGGTCTTTAGCTCTTCATTCTTTTTTCTTCTTCTTTTTCATTTCATCTTGCAGTTACTCGGTGGGTCAGTGCCTCCAGTCCCATGTTGGGCTGGCCGAGTTTCATTACAGTCGCATGGTTGACAAACACGAACTACAGGTTCTTGGTGGATGATAGTTGTACCGTGGAGGCTGAGGTCACTGTGCATGGAACTGCTAGTGCGCTAGAGTAGAATAAATAGTAAGCGACTGCCTGCCTGTAGCTGTATGTACCAAAAACCTCGTCTCAAATATGGTGTTGAAAAAATATTCGTTCATTTATGAATAATATGGTTGTATCACTTCTCCTGGCCTTCGGTGATCTGAATAATAATATCATTTGTCTTCTTTTTGTTTTCCTTTCATGCAACTTTTTCCGGCATGTAACTTTGCTTCCATGGAATTTCTGATGCACTATTCGTATGAAATTATGTGGTGTAATGTTCTCAACCATCTCAAAGAAAAGATTCTCATCCATCTTGTCAATATGGTCGTACTACCGTAATATTCTATAATCACTCAGACGTCCTACTGCTGAGTACGTAGTATGGAAATGTATTGAAAATAGAAAACGTTAAAATAAAAAGAAAGGCAAGCACATTCCCAGAGCACAAGTTCTACAAGTTCTCCCCTTTCTTGTTTGATAATTTTTTGGTTAGGATTGAACCCACTTATGTGGTGATATTTATTATAGAAAGTCGACATTGGAATGAAAATATGGAATTATTGAAGGTCATGAACTTTACAGAATTCACAATAAATCAAATTTACAATGAACATGAAAGAATACAGTGAAGCAAGCCTCACAGGCCCCTTTCGCAATGAGAACAAGTTAACAACAGATACTTACAAGTTGCTAATATGAACGATTAGATAAATTAGGGGAGGAGATGGAAAGATCAGCCGAAGGTTTTCTCGCTGCTGTAACACATATACAGAAAACCATCATCCTCCTTGTAACTTTCGTAGATGGAATCCATACGATTGGCTGTAAATGAAATCCACAGAAAAATGTGTTAACAAGTTCTCAATGTCGTGCAGAATCTAAATAAAACTGGTAGCCGAATCAATAATGTGTGTTTTACCTGTTTGAGGTAATGTGTTCTTCACAAAGACAAAAAGAGCTTTCCCAGGAGTCAAGTGAAGCCTGCTGCTTAAGATATGAATAAACTGCCCGACAGACATGTCTCTTGGAACCAAGAATCTATATGAAACAAGGAAACACGGTATACAGGTTATTCTCCTTAAAGTGAGAATGCAAAAACAATTGGCTAAAATATTCCGGAAGGCAATTCAATCTGTGTTAAGAACTTCTAGAACTAAGTAGCTACATTCAGATTATACCGAACTGCAGATAAAAGAAAATTCATCCAAGCATACATCTATTATTAAAGCATAGAAAAGCAAGCAAAACATGCCAAAAGATCCTCAAAACACAGAGCAAGTAACAGAAGCAAAGCTCTCGGTTTCGCTAGAACAAAGAGCTATATAGTTAGGATGAGGGTACTAATATACAAACTGAAATATCCTAGTACTATTATAAGTACACTAAAGAAACCAGGAGAGTACCAATGCCAAAGGACCTCGAGACGGAAACTTTACTGACCAATAAACATATGGATAATGCATGGATCTTAAAGTTTCTAAAAAATTGAACCTCAGATGTACGTGTAATATGACATTTAAGTTAGTTCTTAACACAAGAAACTTTGGCCTTGACAAAAATGCAGAGAATTGTGAATTTGTGACAACTAGAACATACTTTTTCTTTTCCATTTCAGGCAGGTCTGTCCTGGAATATCTTTCAATGATCACCTGCAGAAAGACATACAAAGAACACACTGATCAGTTTTGACAGCTTCTCCATTATAGCCTAATTGCGTCAATTCTGATAAAATTAAGCCTTATGATTGTACACAAACTACAAATTTGCCATTTCAAAGTACACACCCAAAAAAAAGCTCTCAGCCACTAAAACATTATCATCTCTCAATCTGGTCAAACATTAAAACCAACTCAGGTCTACCAAAGACGAAAGCAACAAAAAAAAAAACACACAAACAAGAACAAATCTCCTTGTTTCCAATTTCCTAGTGCATTATTTATCCCAGTATCTTGGAATTTCTGAATCATATATATTTATTACTCCATTCTTATTTAAATAAATATTAAATTAAAAAAAAAACAACAAAACTCACAAAGAAAACTAAAAAACAAACAATCATAAATGAAAACTAACCGGAATTCGATCTGGGTATTTTGCGATGATATTTTTCGATTCTTCAATTCGTTCATCTGAATCAAAATCATCAAAACCATAATAAAAATTGCAAGAAAAACGCCTTTCTGTAAATGATTGAAATCAAAAAGGAGGGAAAAATCAAACCAAATGAGAACTCCTGCTTGAAAGGCTTGATCTTCCCCATAAAGTTTTTCCCTTTTTCGTATGCGAGAGGCTAAAAAGTCCAAAAGAAAACCAATCATGGAAAATGAGGGGACTTTCTTTTTTATATATAAAGATAAAGTTGTGAAGAGAAAGACGTGTAGAAGAAGAGATAGCTACAAGTGTTACGTAGATTGCTCACAAACGCACCTCACAAGTCGTTTTCTGTTGCTTTAAACTTTGACGGTCCTTTATCAACCACCGACACGTTGCTGACTCGTTATTGGGCTTCTCAATTTGGGCTTTGATCTGCAATTTATGGGCTCTTAATGGGCTTTCCATAAATTGACTGATTGATTTTTATGGACCAGCTTCTGCGATTATCGATTAACTATATAGAACCCTCCAA
The DNA here is from genome assembly GCF_000346735.1 of Prunus mume. The sequence continues at coordinate 33,415,001 of NC_024127.1, forward strand.
ACCATAGAAGTATTTATTTATGTAGTTAGCTCATAAATTATTGAATTACTATTCTCAGTTTGGATGAAGGAATTGAAAATTATATAAAATTTTAAAATGACGAAATTTATATTTCCATCATTTCAATTTATGTCAATTAAATATTTCAGTATTTGGATTTATGTATGTCAAATTTTGTAAATGACAAAATTTTGTAAATCGCACTATAAAAATTGTCAACTTCTCCTCTTAAATACCTTACTTTTGACTAAATTTCGAGTTATTTTTCCTCATCTAAATAGATGGCTATAATTCGTGTATGAAGTATTGAACTACTGTTTGATGTCAGGATTGAACGATGTAAGGATAATCACATATTTATGTGTGAGTAATTATTAACCGTTGATTATATAGGTCCTATGATAGTGCACACATAAATTTACGATAAACAACTAAATATACACGCGTAAGTGACTGTCACCATCGGTGCAATGGAAATTTGTGAAGACATTATGCTTTAAAACACTACAGCCAACAAAAGTGAATTTGATATTAACAATCAATTATATATGGTTTGTCAAATAAAAAGGGAAATAGAAAAAGACAATAAGGTCTACCACCATACCACGTCCTTGTTGAGTAAATGTTTTGAGGTGCCGGCACTAAACACGTCCATGTGACTTTGATGTTCAAAGGCTTTGATTGAATTGAATTTTCACATTTAATAAAAGCATGTTCCATGAAATTGACATTGCTTATTATAATCACAGGAGAGTAGTGCGAAGCCACGCTTCACATCGATTGGATCATGCCACCTGTGGTCCTTTTTGCCTCTTCGATTTGGATTAACAGCAATTTGATTCAGTTAAGACAATGGCTTAAGCTATGATTAATGGTTTTAAAGTAATTTTTTCCTTAATTAAACATGTTGGAAATGACTTGTTTATTTTTGACTGAGGTTGGTAGGGTTGGTAATGGTACCATCAAAGGAGAATAATAGAAGAGGATGTGAGACCAAATTGTAGACTCACCAACCCACTCATAAGCCAAGCCTTTGCCTTGTAGTGGAAAGAACCCAATTCAACTAAAATCTTTTAATAACATACTTCTTACCAAACTATTCAGAAAAACAAAGAAGATAAAAACAAGTTTCTATGATATAAAAAATTCAGCTGAAATCTTCTGCTCTCTCTCTCTCTCTCTCTCTCAATGTTCACCTTGATTCTCAAGCATAAACATTCACTCTTGTTGAGACCAACAAGAACAATGCCTAAATGGTTCCTCCTCTTTTTATGCTAGAAAATTTTAGTTGCAATAGAGATAACATTATTTTGCTATTCTCGGCCAATAATGTTATGTTACGTGGAAGTGTTATCACGCGTGTCATAACGTTATTGACTAGGAATAGTGAATAGTATTATCTCCATTTTATGGAAGTCTTTCTATCCTCTTGATGCCATTTATTTAGGAGCTTAAACAATGAATGTGCATTCTAAATGTCAAGTAAGTTGCCACTTGATATTGATCAATGTTGCGTCTACCCAAGTGCAAGTAGTCATACATAGTAATAATCTTGGAAGTCCAAGTATCGTATTCTCAATGAGCATGTAGGCAAAAGTCTACACACTAAGAAATAATTAAAAGTACCAAAATAAAAGTGACAAGCAAAATAGAAAAGTAATTTGATTTGAGTGTTGTAGAGATTGGGTTTTAAAATGAATTATCATCAATAATGGAAATGCTAAGGCATCAAGGTTCAATTCTTTAAGTAAAATATGTTTCATGCTCTTTAATCCGAATTATAACTCGATTAAGATTATCATTGAGAAACTTTAACTAGAATAAAGAAATTGAAACTAATTTAATTTTTCAATGTTATCTTTTATTAATGATTGTTCAGAAAATGGAATTGCTTAATATCTAATCTTTTAATTTAAAAGCATGCAAAGTCAATTCTTAACAATGAGAAAAATATAATTGAGTTAATGAAAAGATAGTAGCACTTAACATCAATCAAAATAAAAGGATATGAAAATATTGAACAACCAAAAATAAAATATTTAGCAATTCATACTATATATTGGATTAAAGAACAATTCACAAACTTACTCAAAGGACATTCACTAACTTACTCAAAGGACTTTCACTTTAGCCTTAGCTAGAGTTCTAACAACTCATTACAAAGAAAAATATAACTAAATTTTGAATGAAATGGATAAAGAAACATGTCGTAGTGGTGTCCTTGCCAAATAAATTGATGGTTGATTTATAGTAGTCAATGAGGTGAGTGGAAAGTTAATACATTCATAGTGGGTAATGAAATGTTTAAGTGAGGGATTAATTGGATTAAACATATGTTGATAGTGGAGAGTTAGTGAAAAATAAATAACAGTGACGTAGTGGGCGCTAAATGCCTATAAATGACATGAAATAGGCTTTTTAGCTTCAACGGTTTTGTTTTCTCTTATCCCTTTTTACTTCTCTTTATAATAACAATAATCCCACAATCAATTCTTCAGTAAAATCCGCCAGCAATTCTCTTCACACTTGGCTTGAACTTAGACAAATATATATATATCTTCATCTTTTGACTTTCCAACTTCCTACAAAAGATAAATTCACCTAATAAGTTCACCAAATTAAATATAGAAAATTCATAAATCCAATTGGTGAGAATGAAATGTAACAACAAGTGAAATTATCTTTATTAAGTCAAATTTATAGACTCTCATCACGCGTGTCATAGCTTATTGACCAAGGATAGCAAAATAGTATTATTCCCGTTTTATGAAACTCTTTCTCCTTTTAATGTCATTTAGCTCAAACAATGAATTCGCATTCTAAATGTCAAGTAGGTTGCCACTTGATATTGGTCAATGATGTATTGTACCCATTATGCTTCTCATAGTCGACATTTTTCTCAAAAATCTCGAGTATACAATGAGTCTCACGTACCCACTCTTCACAGCATAATCACATGACCAATTGTTGTATACAAGGATTGCTAAAATATTTTTTCTTGGAACTTAATGCCAAGTTTTAACTCGGTTTAATAAGGGGATTACATAAACACAACATGAGCATGATTATTATAATAGTACTAGAGATACCCCCTTTTTTTTTCTTTTTTTCTTTTTTATGTCGAATGAGATACCCACTTACTACAATAAAATTTTGGTTATCATTTAATGTAGGACAAATTTTTGGTAAATTCCTACGAAGAAAAATAAAGAAAAGCAATCAGTTCAAAATTGGCATGAAAGCGTCAAAGAGAAAACTTTCTATTAAATATCAATTATGGCTTTAAAAGAGGAAGAATGATTTATTATTGGAATTTTCAGATACGATTTTAGCTAGAATTTATTTATTTTATTATTAGCTAGGTTTTAAGACTATTGTGGAATTAAGGTTTTTTTTTCCTTCTCTTTCTATAGGAGTTGTATTTGTAAGCTTTATTCATATCAATTAATAAAATCATTGAAATTTTATCTCTTTTTCAGTAGATTCCACTTTACTAATCGGTTCACATTTGTTTTTCTTTTATCATTTTCGTGCTTCTTGAATCCTGCGTCACAATTTTTTATGGGAGCTGATTTTCCTACACCCTTTTCTCCACTTACACTCTCTTTTGCTTTATAATACCTTTTAATCAATTTTATTCTTTTTTGTTCTTTCCCTTTCTTATTCTACACTTACCATACATTAATTTTTTAGCTCTTGGGAAATGTGTCTGCTCTTGTATGGTTGAATTTTCTTAGCCACCAAACATGTTTTTTTTTTTTTTTGGCAACTCATGTTGTGATGGTTTAAGTGGAATGATACAATTTGGTTAGATTAAATCTTCTTTTGTAGCTGAAACTGAAGTTGTAATTTTAATCTGGTATTAAGTATATGATGATTTTATTCATTTTACTTACTCTTTCTTTGTTTTTTGTTTCTTGGGTTATTCGTAGCAATAGTCCCTCAACTATACTCAGAGTTACATTTTGGTCGCTCAACTCAAATATTAGTTGCAGAGGTCACTCATTTGGGTATTGTGTTGCACCATTAGTCCTTACCGTCAAGTCTGTGACTTTTTCTATTTAAAATGATGACGTGACAAACATATCTTAGATTATTGATGGGCAAATGTGACTTTTCAGTTAGGATTATTTGTAACAATGATCCATCAACTATACTTAGAGTTACATTTTGGTCACTCAACTCCAAAAAATAGTTATAGAGGTCACTCAATTAGGTATTGTGTTGCACCCAACTGATTATTTGTAGCAATGATCCCTCAACTATACTCAAAGTTACATTTTGGTTACTCAACTCCAAAAAATAGTTATAGAAGTCACTCAATTAGGTGTTGTGTTGCACCATTAGTTCTTACCATTAGAGAGACTTGACAGTAGGGACTAATGGTGTAACACAACACCCAATTGAGTGACCTTTGCAATTAATATTTGAGTTGAGTGACCAAAATGTAACTCCGAGTATAGTTGAGGGACCATTGCTACAAATAATCCTTGTTTCTTTGTGGCCACCTTAGGTATCTCTGTATTTTATTGTCTTTTGCATTAAAATTTGTGTCATTTTCAAAAAAAGAAAAAAAGAAACTATGGTTGCAAGGTTTATTCATGGGGCATGAGTTTTTACAGCAAGTGCACATATAATTTTGCATAGACAAATATTCAGTGTTAATTATTTTTTTACTCGATTAGTGCATTACATTGCTAAAACTAAAGCTCCAAGAAAAAGACTTTGGTAAAAAGTGAAGTAAAAAAGAAATTTATGTAAGGTAAGAATAGAATAGAAAAGAGAGAGAATAAAAAAGAATAAAATTAATTAAAAAAATATTAAAAGACAAAAAGAAGTATAAGTGGAGAAAAAATGGGAAAATCAACTCCTTTTTATATTTACTAGGAATAAATATTGTTCAAAGTTGGGCGTATAGAAAACAAGAAAAACATCATACCAAAAAAAGTAAAAAAAAGGGTTCTTTAGGATAACACAAGGGCGGAGCGTGCATAATGACAAAACAAGGTGCCAACACTTAACCATCACGCCAGTCATCACTTTGTGATAATAAGCTATGGAATATGTATTTATAATACATGCGAGCTGTTTCTCAAAATAGAAATTAACATAATTACTTATTGTTTTATATTATTGATTAGTTACTTAATTACTTTATATAATTTATTTCTTTTCTATTTAATCCATTTAATGTTATTGATTATTTTATTATTCATTATAAGTACTTACATTACTAAATTCCCTTTCAAATTGTTGCTTAATTACTTAAATCTCTATCATTATTTTCTTTGTTTACTACTTAATTCTTCCTTTGATAAATTTATTTATGTTCTTAGTTAATTTTCAATCTTCACTATTATTTTTTAAGTATGGTAAAGTGCCTAATTTTCATGAAAAGTCAAGTTGGTTTAATTATTTTTCAATTTTTGATAAATAATAAATATAAGAACGTGTACCATGTCCAATAAATAATGTGAAATAAGGTTACACATGTATCTTACTATGCAATTTATAAAGTGTAAAATATTGTATTAAAAAATGATAAATAAATTACTATGAGGTGTTTAATTCTCTTCATTAATTACTCCATATTTTCTAAGTCACAGAGTTTGTCAACTCGTAATATAATCAACTTAAATAACTCAAACCCACTATGCAATGCATTTCCTTCCAATGTATTTATCACAATTTCTGTAGTTTTTATCCAATTTTTATAGATATCGATATTTTTTCGATATTTCTCTCGATATTTTTCGTATTTTTGAACTATCGATATTTCCGAAACTACTGATATTTAAGACCTTTGCGGAAAGTCCAAGTAAGAGCCAAAATGGGGTGATTAGTCAAAACCGTAGGACTAATCACTTGATAAGAGACAGGCTGGGGTTGGTAGGCGTACCGTGTACAAGGTGATCTTCGCGGTAAACGCGTCCTCCGCATATCTTAGACCAGCAGTAGATCCCTTCCCCTTATTCTTTCACCCACCGACTCCCTCTCACCGACGGCTGAGATTAAACCTCAGGCCCGAGATTCACATGCCACGTGATCAAGGATGAATATGACCCAATTTTTGCAGCCTAGGGGATTGGAGAAGGCCACCCACATTTCCCTATAAATTCGGGCCTCAAACTCGAACTCTGTCGAACCGCTTGAGGAGGAGACCGCAACACACCCAAAGCTCTAATCTTTCCTCTACTCAAGCTCTCTCTCTCCCCCTCTCCCTCACTCTCTCGATTTTGAGGTGTGTTTCTGGTGCTTAACTGTCTTTTGCTTTCTGGGTTCGTCTCATTTTGTGTGACTTTGGCTTTTAGATCTGTTATTTTAAGTTGGTGGGTGTTTATGGACTTCATTTCATGTTGCCGTTTCGTGCCGTGTGAGTGAGTTTGTGATGAAATCGACCGAAATTGGAACTGGGTTTTTGTTATTTTTAGTAGATCCATTAGAAAGTAGTTGGCTTTTTTCGAAAATTTAAACTTTGGATTGTTTGGGGTTTTAGAAATGGGCTCTGACATTGCAGATCTGATAGCTTTTAATTGCATGCATTTGATTTGGTAATTCTTGGCGTATACTTAATTGGATCTGAATTTGGCTATGCATGTGTTTAATTTTGGATTTTGATTGCATAAAGACTGATAACTAAGCCTTATGCATGTGCTCCTGTTCTGTTTTTTTCTTTCAGATTGTAAGAAATGGAGACCTTCTTGTTCACCTCTGAATCAGTCAATGAGGGTCACCCAGACAAGCTCTGTGATCAGATCTCAGACGCAGTGCTCGATGCCTGCCTTGCACAAGACCCTGAGAGCAAAGTGGCCTGTGAAACCTGCACCAAGACCAACATGGTCATGGTCTTCGGAGAGATCACCACCAAGGCCAATGTAGACTATGAGAAGATTGTTCGTGACACATGCCGTACAATTGGCTTTGTATCAGACGATGTTGGTCTTGATGCTGACAATTGCAAGGTTCTTGTGAACATTGAGCAGCAGAGCCCTGACATCGCTCAGGGTGTCCATGGCCATTTGACCAAAAGGCCTGAGGAGATTGGTGCTGGTGACCAAGGTCACATGTTTGGCTATGCCACAGATGAGACCCCTGAGCTCATGCCCCTCAGCCATGTCCTTGCAACCAAGCTCGGTGCTAAGCTCACCGAGGTTCGCAAGAATGGTACTTGTGCTTGGTTGAGGCCTGATGGCAAGACCCAAGTGACTGTTGAGTACTACAACGACAAGGGTGCCATGGTTCCAATTCGTGTCCACACTGTCCTAATTTCGACCCAGCACGACGAGACCGTGACAAATGATGAAATTGCTGCTGATCTCAAGGAGCATGTGATCAAGCCTGTGATCCCTGAGAAGTACCTTGATGAGAAGACCATCTTCCATCTCAACCCATCTGGCCGATTCGTCATCGGAGGGCCTCATGGTGATGCTGGTCTCACTGGCAGGAAGATCATCATTGACACCTATGGAGGATGGGGAGCTCATGGTGGTGGTGCCTTCTCTGGGAAGGACCCAACTAAGGTGGACAGGAGTGGGGCCTACATTGTGAGGCAGGCTGCCAAGAGCATTGTGGCCAGTGGACTTGCCAGGAGGTGCATTGTGCAAGTTTCATATGCCATTGGTGTGCCTGAGCCTTTGTCTGTTTTTGTTGATTCTTATGGCACTGGGAAGATCCCAGACAAGGAAATTCTCAAGATTGTGAAGGAGAGCTTTGATTTCAGGCCTGGTATGATTGCCATCAACCTAGATCTCAAGAGGGGTGGCAATGGAAGGTTTTTGAAGACTGCTGCCTATGGGCATTTTGGCAGGGATGACACTGACTTCACATGGGAGGTGGTCAAGCCACTCAAATGGGACAAGGCCCAAGCTTGAAGCTCTCTCTCTCTGAATGAAGAAAGCCCTTCATCAAACATTGAATTAATTTGAACATGTGCTGCTGTTGCTCTCTATACAGGCAATTTGCCATTTGGGTTTTTGTTTAGTTATTTTTATTTTTATTAATGATTTGTATTTTTTGAGTTCTTTCAAGGATGTATTAGTTTATTATCATGTGGGTTAATGGAAGTGACAAAACATATGGAAATATGTGTTCACAGAGGTTGAATGTAACGCCATCATCGCTGCTCACTGAGATAATAAGAATTCATAGACAAATGGTGTTTGCGGTGAAGCAGCAACAATGTTTAAATTGTTCATTGTTGGTGCACATGGCAAGTGGCATTTAATACAATTGATAATTTGTCTTCTCCTATGACTTGTTTCTGCTGGTATTTGGGGTTCTGCCATTGCCATGATTTACTGTTCAAGTGTTAAAAACATTTGTGACCCCCCAGGTCTCCTCAAACACTCAACATTTATGTAAGGGGTAAGGGGATGATACTATTTTGCTACGGCAAAACACAATGTCATGTCTGCCCATTGAGGTTGTTTTTGGTTACCTATCTTGGTCAAACATGTGCTTCAGATTCTTTTGCTTGAACATTAAAAAAACAAAAAAGAATCTGAGGAAGCAGTGCTCTAGTTCAATTCTGATTCTTTCGCAGTTTCACCAGCTTAATAAAAAGAAAATTTTCAAAGCCATCGATTGAAGACTTTTAGGCTGTAAAGAAGCACAGAGAGAAAGTTGGTTACTTAAGTGCCCTCCCACCGAATTTGATGTAGATCTCAAAAAGAGTCGTCGGGGATTTGCTTCTCCACAATTTCTTCTTTTCCTTAAACAAATATCTGAGCAATCAAACCAGGCTTGATGAAAAAGAGGAAGGCGAAGTTGATTGCTCACATGTACAATTAACCCATTGTTCACCTGTATAATTATCCCACTTGGGTTGTTTCAGACAAAGCACATGCAACTGAAAATGGGATTTATAATGGACATCGGGCTCGCTTTCTTTCATGATATTGTGTGTCGCACAATAATTTGATCATTCCAAGGGAAGCAGATATGACCCACATGTACAAACAACATGACACTCAAACTTTGGTTTACAATAACTTGTTTGCAGCATACACCAGCTAGGGAGTTGATCAGATAATGTGTCCGTCGTTTTGCATTCAAGTTCGAATTCCTATTTCGTAATATAACAACTGAAATGTACATATTCGAATTAACTTCTTCTTTCTCACCATACTCGGTAGAAAATATTATGCAAATTTATTTATTTATGAATCTGAGATGAATCATGAATGCAAAAGATGCCCATTGGGTCAAGGCCTTTTCTGACCCAGTTTTCCAGTTGGGCTCACACAGAGTCTCAAGCCTCAAAAGTTGGATTCTTGGCCATCAGTATGACCTTTTTCTTTTTTTGGTGCTTTTTCTTTATCAATGTCATTTTGTGAAATTTGAAACATCACCAAGCCACTATACTTTCAAGCAGCCTGGGAGAAGTGTGGAAAAGACTATATAACATGACATGATGTGTCTCAACTCAAGTTTTATAACATTAACGTCACAATTGGTTGCATCAGGAAGACAAATATTTTGGTTGGTAAATGGTTAAATCCTAAACATGCAGATCCCACTAAGTTTCATACTCTTCCTTGCTTTATTTTGCTTTTATCACATAATAGTATCAACTTTATTGTGTGAAAAGGCTTTTGAGTACGTAAGTTATTGTCTTGTAAGAATAAACATGACGGAACCAGAATTTTGTTTCTTTTTCCAGTTGTTACGAAATTGTCTAAAATACATTAAATATCTTAAAAAGTACATCGAGCTATATGTAGGTTGGGGAGCACAAGACGGCCATCTCAGACCTACATGTGGCTCCATCTATGAAGATAAACGATCTTAACCATTTGACTTACACCCTTCTCATCTACATGTGCTTGGTTATTTTTCCAACATGTGCAAAGCCTTTTATTTTTCCTTTCTGCAACTGATTGATAAATAGTAAATTTACTGGTATAGTAAATTTAGGTTTTAGCCAAAAAAAACTTTCACTTTTGAAAACCAAAACTTTTCCAAAAAAGACAAAAAAAACCCATCAAATTTCAAACCAAAGACACACAAATGTAAATGATTTCTTAAAAAATCCAAAAATAAATAAGGGCATTTTTGTTCATTTTAACTTCTTTTAAACATATTTCTCTCTCCTTTAACCTTTTCCAAAATGTCCCTACGATTTAGCTATTCAATCGTACTAGTAAATATAAGTGCATTTAGATTTTGAGGCCCACGCTTAAATAATGCTGTCCCATGCATGCCCCAACAAACATCACAGACTAAAATTAAGGTCTTGGTCATTTCAACAATGATTTTATTATTTTAACCCCGAGAACGTGGAAAACGATAATACGGACAAAGAGCCAACAGAGCTGTATGATCTTCGTCTTCTTGGTTTTTTTCTTGATCTCTGATGTTGATATGGAAAAGAAAAGAAAATTATGGGAAATGTTTACTGATTTCTGCAATAAATCAAGGCCGCGTGAACAGGGAGATGAATTTAAAATTTCAAGAATTAAACTAGCAAGTCTCTCTCAAAAATAAATAAATCAACTAACTAGCAAGGACAATCTTTATTGTTGGGACAACCTTTAAGTTGACTGTTAGTTTCAAGGTCTTTTTCCCATTAACTTTGCGTGGAATTTGATTACAGAAGAAAACTTGTACATACGAAGTGCAAAAGATGTTGTGAACATATCTCTTTGTGACCTCCCTCCACTGATGTAATGACAGTGGGGTACTGACCTCTATCTCAGT
>NC_024127.1:33431807-33452602 GCF_000346735.1 Prunus mume
GCATCCAACAGGGCATACATGGTGTACCAAAAATCAAAGATACTTACAATCCAGCAGCATGGATGTTAGAAGTTACTTCTGCTTCGGTAGAGGAAGAACTTGGTTTAGATTTTGCCAGCATTTATAGAGAGTCTACTCAGTATAGGTGGGTGTGTATGTTATTACCATTACTTGAAATGCATACTTTATCAGAAGGCATCCCATGGGATTAATTTCTTTGTGGATTATGAATGTTGAAAGTAAACTAGTCCATCGGTTGAGCAAGTTAAACATGATCATCAGGTTTCTTACTTCAGGTGTTAAATCAATCATAACATTATTTTGTCTTTTGCAGGGACACAATTGAGCTGGTAAGACAGTTAATTGTGCCAAAGCCGGCTTCAAAGGACTTGTATTTTCCCACTCATTTTCCTCAAAATAGCTGGGTGCAGTTTAAGGCATGCCTTTGGAAACAACACTTGTCCTACTGGAGAAGTCCTGAATACAATCTAGCACGTTTCATGTTTATGATTGGTGCATCAGTGTTGTTTGGGATAATCTTTTGGCAGAAAGGGAAGGAAATGTAAGCCCCATTTTCTCCCTTCATATTTATACCCAGAAGTAACCATTCATATATTTCAGAAAAGAAAAAAGGAAAGAAAACCATTCATGTAAATCTTTCTATATTTACATCTGTTACTCATTAAAGGAATTAGGTCTTTCATAATAAAAATCAAAAGCACAAGAACTTTGCTAACTTCTAAATCCTATTTTTTCCATTTTCCTGAAGAAATAATGAGCAGGATTTGTTGAACATACTTGGGTCCATGTACATTGCCGTAATATTCTTGGGCGTAACCAATTGCAACTTAGTTCTGCCTTATGTGGAAACTGAGCGCACTGTTTTGTACCGGGAACGATTTGCTGGGATGTACTCATCAAAGGCTTATTCGTTTGCGCAGGTTCGATATTAACAGAAAATTTTAACATCTCTTGATTTCTACTGGATCAGCCTTAACTATATATGTTTAATGTTGTAGGTGGCCGTGGAAATGCCATACACATTGTTGCAAGCAATTCTGTTTGTGATTATAACATACCCTACAATAGGGTATTATTGGTCAGCTACTAAGGTTTTTTGGTACTTTTATGCAACATTCTGGACATTTCTGTACTTTGTGTATCTTGGGATGCTGATTGCTTCTTTGAGCACAAACCTGGATGTTGCTTCCATATTGGCAACTGCAGTTTACACCATATTGAATCTTTTCTCGGGCTTCCTCATGCCGGGACCGGTAAACGAATTCAACTCTTTCTTAATCTGATGCTGGAATTAACTGCAGTGACATGCACAGGGAAGCTGACCATTATGTTGTATATGTTTTATGCAGAAAATTCCTAAGTGGTGGGTTTGGTGCTATTGGATATGTCCTACATCATGGTCCCTAAATGGCCTCCTGACCTCACAATATGGAGACATGAACAAAGAGATCTTGATTTTTGGGGAGCATAAAACAGTTGGTTCCTTCCTACAAGATTACTATGGTTTCCATCATGATGGTTTAGCCCTTGTGGCTATTATTCTCATTGCTTTCCCAGTTGCTTATGCGTCTCTATTTGCCTATTGCATTGGGAAATTAAATTTTCAAAGAAGGTAGAAAGAAACTTGTTTTTACCAACACGGGTTGGTTCAGTTGGTAAGGTCCCTGCATTGTGTGTTGCCCGACTAGTATTCGAGTCCCACTGCCAGCAGTTCCATGTTTGGTGGACAATCTATATAATCCTCTGTAAATCTAAAAAGATCTGAGGTTTGCTATGGCCCTGGGTGTGGGGGTAACCTTTCCCTTCCCTAAACTTTTATTTCATCAAAAGTAAGATAGAAACCTGTTTTTGTATATATGCCTGTCCTATCTTGGATTGTTGACGGTTGAAATGTATCACAAAAAAACTTGGTGCAAATTTTGTATTGGTAATTCAACTACAAGATGGTAATTAAAACCATCTGTGCTTGGTTAATTTCCACATTTGCATAATCTTTTTAATTTACATATCTGGGTTCTGATAAATTCTACTCTTTTAAGCTATTCAAAGTTAAAAGAGGTGAAATTTACAGACCCAGATGATGTTCTTGTGTTCATGCCCTAACAAGACAAAATGGAAGCAACCAGATATGTTAGATTTAAAAATTGCAGTCTTGGTAATTTCAAGGATTTTGACCCCAAGAATGTAGAACACGATGATATTGGGCCCAGCACTAAGGGTTTGGCCTCAAGACTTCAGTGAGTGGGCCCAACAGTATATATATCAACAACAGGAAAAAAAAAAAAAAAAAAAAAAAAAACAAAAAAAACAACAACAACAACAACAAAGAACTGGCTAGGGCTGATTTTCGGACGGATCAGATTGGATAGTCCAATTCCATTCCAACAAATTTTGGAATGAAAATTCATTTTCAATTCTGTTTCAAAAAATTTCGAAAATTCAACATCCATTCCAATTCGAAAAACTCGGAATTTTCAGAATTTTTTTTTGGAACTCACATATATGAGAATCTTTTTTGCAAGTTTCAGAAAATTATTGAAAATTTTAAAGATGTCTAATGTTTGACAAGTTAAATTTGGCCCAAAATTGATAAATCATATAGAAAAGCTCAAAGAACTTTTATATGCTATCACTTATATGTTGTTATCCTTCATGAAATAGCTCGTCTATGTCTAGGTCTAAATTCTTCTAATAATCTTAGATTCCTTCATCTCAAAAAAGAAATCTTAAATTCCTTTACTTCTTACCTATTAATAAATAAACATATGCTTCTGGATATCTTCTACATCATGGTCCCTAAATGGCCTCTTGACTTCACAATATGGAGACATGAGCAAAGAGAGATTGATTTTTTGGGGAGCCTAAAACAGTTGGTTCCTTTCTACAAGATTACTATGGTTTCCATCATGATCGTTTATTCCTTGTGTCTATTTTTCTCACTGCTTTCCCAATTGCTTTTGCTTCACTGTTTGCCTATTGCATTCGGAAAATTAAATTTACAAAGAGGGTAGAAATGGTGGGTGGAGCTGTTCCTCAATTTTTCATATGCAGTAACAAATATGAACATGATCCCCCCTCCTTGACAGTCTTTATAGTTCTGTCCTTGTTTTCTAATCTTAGCAGTTCATGTCTTTCATGAAAAGATCTTAGCCGTTCAATCCTTGTCCATACCTGTCCTATATTTGACTGTAAAATATAAATTTTGTAATGGTGACTCAAATGAGATGAGATTGAAGGAATTAGCTTTTTGAGAAGATACATCATACTTCATACATGTATCTATTAAATCCAGATACAGATTCTGAACGTTTACCTCCTCTGGAAGTTTAATTTTCCAATAAAGTATGCAAAAAGAGAAGCAAACACAATGGGGAGGAGAATAAGAACAACAGCAACAAGGCCTAAAAGGTTGTAGTGAAACCCAAAGTAATCTTCTAAGAAGGCTGCAACAGTTTTAGTCTCCCCGAACGCCAGGATCTTGTTCTGTATATCTCCATACTGCGCTGTAAGCATTCCATTTAGTGCCCATGATGTAGGACATAAATAATACAACCAGAGCCACCACTTTGGGATTTGCTGGATCAAGAAAAGAACGGGCTCAAGTTAGTTTTCCGCATTCAAGTATTTCTTCGCTGTGCCTAAAAGGATCATATCACCTACTTAGAAATAATTTTTTCCATTTAGAAGCATGAAGGTTAAACTTGATGATTCATAAACTTACTGGTCTTGGAATGACGAACCCAGAAAACAAATTCAGCATTGTGTAGGCAGATGATGCCACAATCGACGCCACCTGAACATTTGGTGTCAAGGAAACCAGTAGCATTCCTAGGTAATTGAAGCTTAGTAGTGTGCAGAACATGCCATAGAATGACCAAAATATCTTATAGGCAGACCAGTCGTAACCAATCATCGGGTATGTGATGACCACGTAAAGAACTGCTTGAATGAATGAGTAGGGAACCTCAACCAGCACCTACAAAATTAACTCTACTAGTTTGGAATTTCTTAAATTGAATGCATGAGATAATGGTCACAAATTTTTGATGAGTTCATCAAAAGTTTATGTTGAAAAGTGCAAAACCTGCGCAAATGAGTAGGCCCATGAAGAGAACATTCCTGCAAACTTTTCTCGATATAGAACAGTTCGCTCTGTGGCAACAAATGGTAGAACTGTTGAGCAGTTGTTTATGCCAAAGAAGATTATTGCACAGAACATCGAACCAAATATATTGAAGATGTCTTGCTGGCTATCTCTGCAAAATAAAAATAAAAATCATATGGTTAATGACTCTTCTTTAAATAAGAGATTACCACTCCAGCTATCATAGACATGCAAGGATTTAGTTTAGATATGAACAGCATTTTAAAGATACCCTTTCTCATCATATGAAAAGAAAAATAATGAGTGTCTTCAGAAGTAAAATAGAAGATAACACAAATTTGTGAGAATCATAAATGTTTAAATGAAACCATTCAACTTATTGCAGTGGATAACTGAAGCTTTTTCATTTTGAAAAAAAAAAATTCGGTTTAGTGGTTCATACGAACGCAAACAAAAAATTTCTGACTAACATTTTCTTTCCTTGATTCCAGAAGAGTATTCCAAACAGCAGAGATGAGCAAGACATAAAAATGATCCGTGTCAGATTATATGAAGGACTTCTCCAATAAGACAAGTTCTGTTTCCAGAAGCACGCTTTGAACTGCCCCCAACCATTCTGAGGAAAACGGGTAGGAAACTGCAAAACCTTTGAGCCAGGAGATGGTGAACTCAATTGCTTGACTAACCCCTTGTTCTTCCTACAGTCAGAAGAGCAAGCGTCACACGTTATATACTATAATATAAGTATACACAATCAATATAAGTATATGAAAAAATGTAGCCAATTTTAAGAATGAAACTCAACCCTAGCATGGCTAAAGAAACCCATAGGGTATGCAATGATGATAAAATACCCAGTTTCTTTCAATTTCATAAAGAAAAGGTAAGGGGAATCGTATTATGCTTACTCATTCAAGGCAGATTCCTTATAAATTTGTGAAAAATCTATACCAAGCTCAGCTTCTGCAGATTTTGAAGTGACTTCTAGCATCCATGTTGCTGGGTTATAATTGTCTTTCATTGAGGGCAACCCGGGGATACTCTAACCAAATGAAGGAAATTGGATCAGGACAAAGTAATTGTATGTTTTCCAGGGACAAGTTGTACGTTTGAAAAACAACGACAACAAAAATGACTAATGTAGTAAAACAGTTGTTCAACTACCTACCTCAAAGTACTCAATGACCCTGCTTGAGTTCTTCCCTAGTGGGCCACAATAGATTATGTGTCCTCCAGTTTTCATGAGAATCAACTGCAGTGATGGTAAGATGTGAATGATTGTTGTCAAAAGGAAATATAAGTTCCTTGAAGTGTCAACAATAATATATATGGATAAGAAAGGAATAGAACTAATTTAAGCATTTTACTTTGTAAATTTTTTAAGGGATGTAAGCTGGTCAAGCACAATACTCCTGAGTTGAAATGGGAAGAAGTCACATTGAAACTTCTGAGATCATCCCATTTGAGGTTCTGACAAACACTTTACCTCATCAAATGCCTCAAAAATGTCAATACTTGGTTGGTGGATGGTACAAACAACCGTTCTTCCTGTTGCAGAAACATTTTTCACCGCTCTCATAACAATAGCAGCTGCCCGTGCATCTAAACCTGAAGTTGGTTCATCCATGAACATGATAGATGGATTGGCAACGAGTTCCACAGCTATGGTCAGTCGTTTGCGCTGCTCAGTTGATAAACCGCTAACCCCTGCCATGCCCACTAAGCAGTCTTTAATCCCATCAAGCTCAATAGTTTCAAGGACTTCATTTACAAATTCCTGGGGAAGGAAGAAAAATTTATGGTGCAATTTAATTTGGATGTTCAAATCCAGAACCATTGAAATAATCACGTTCTTGAAAAGATACCATACAGCTTTAGTATTTGAATCAATCTGAGAAGGGAGCCGCAGCCAAGCAGAGTACACTACTGATTCTTGCACAGTTATATGTAGAGAATGTATGTCACTTTGCTCACAATAACCTGATATCCGAGCAAATGTATCTTGCACCTTTGGGTAACCACCAATTCTTATTTCCCCTTCAATGGTACCACCAGTTTTCCTTCCACAGAGAACATCCATGAGAGTTGTTTTCCCAGCCCCACTGACACCCATTAATGCTGTTAGTATACCTGGCCTGAAAGAACCTGTAATATCAGAAAGAAGCTGGAGCCTTTTTTCTGTGAAGCCCCGCTTTCTCATTTCCTACATCATAAAGATAGAAGAACTGACCATATTAGCTGGCATAGTTCACTCCTTGTATTTCAGAACTACTCAGAATCTAAAGAGAGAGGTTACCAAAGATTACCAAAGGGGTGTCAACATAGTATTGTACATCCTGAAATGCTACGGCTAGGGGCTCAAATGGCAAAACCATTCTTCCTGGAAAAACAAGAGAAGAAAAAGAAGAACTGTTATTTATGTTAACAAAAAAGAACACAAATCTACTGTAGAATTAAATAAGTGAAAAGAGAAAAACTAAAATCACCCTCACCCTTCTTGGGTTCTGCAGAAGTTTTAGGTGCACTAATGGATTTCCCCTCTGTTGCTATATCAGTTTTGCTGTCTCTTTTTCCTTGTAGTTGACAGTACTTTTCGTAAGAAATTAGAGCAGGGGGCCTTCCCGGAGCTGAACATAAAACAAAAGCTGGGTTAGCAAAACTATAAAATACGTCGTTGCTTAAAGTGGCCAAGTAATGGATAGAACACAAACTTACACTTAAAGAGTGTCAAAGCCAAGGTGAAACCAACATTGAATAGTACTGTGAATCCCAATAATGCACCAACTGATATCCAATAAAAATAGCCTTCAAAATTTAATCCACGGCTTTCCAGTACTTGTCGCCCAAGAGTTGTGTTTGCATAGACCTGTGAATATAAATAAAGAGCAAAGTCATTAGTGAATGAGGAAGAACTCCTTCAGGTTGCTAATAGGAACATGATTAGAATCACCCTCTGTATAATCTCACAAAGAAAGAAATAGAAGGAAGAAAAGCTCTCAAATCTATGGTAAGGAAACAGAATTCTAAATTTTCACTTTGTAATTGTACAATGAGGAGCAATGAAGCAATAGCTCTATATCACCTGTTCCCATCGGGGTGCTTGGAATTCATTAACTGTCATTCCTATCTCCCCATAGGTCAAAGGAGAAACCCAAAATCCCCACTTCAACCAAGCTGGCATATAAGCTGCAACAAAACATATTTAAATATGACTAGAGAAGCAAAATTCATTGACATAAATATGGGAAAATCTTATGGAAATCTTACATTTTGGTATAACAAAGCCACCAAATAATAAAACAGACAATATTGCTGAACTACCAGCTGTCATAGAAGCACCCACGGTTTGGAAAAATGAAGCAATAAACCGAAACATGGATATTGATGTTAAGTGGACAGCAAAGAGTAGAAGGAACTGGCGAAAGAACCTGGCAAATACATTAGAAAAATGTAAGAACTACAGTGACATTCGAAATATCTAACAAGACTATTTCGAGAAAAGAGACAGAAGCACAGATTACCAATATGCATATTCTGCCATGCATTAGCTATAGATACCACTGAAGCATAATTCATGCAAGATCTCATACAATAAAGTCTTAGTTTAGATGGTAACAGCCACCTAGCTGAATGTTCTTCAGCATAGAAGAGCTTATTTACAGTCAAGCATGTAATAGTCTATCACTTAACCATCTAGCTAAAAACTGAATTTTCAATCTGTGACTCACCTTCCAACCTCAGGGCTGTAACCAATAACATAGTATGTAAGAACTGTCCAAACAAAAGCCTCCAAGAATGAAAGTGGAACCTTTAGGATGGCAGCTGGGATTGCGTAAGCCCAAGCAGGATAAAAACACAACTCTTTCTGTTTGTAGAAAACCCCAATTCTTGAGACAGTCATTGACAATTCTGGGAAGCCATCAACAAGAAGTATGAGGAGTGCATAGAATAAAGAACCCATATAATAATTTGCGTGGACCATGTCAATAGCCATTTGAGTTCGGAGGAAAACTGTCATCGTTATTGAAGCAATTATGACTAGCTGCGGACAGAAAGAATACAGTTATGACCAGATATAAAAAATGTTATAAACTGAAAACACTTAAAATAAGGGGGAAAAGAAATAAGGAAACTACCTGAATTGATTTGAAAACATAAATAAAAGAATTCCTTTTCATCAGAAGAAATTCCCTCCTTGTGCAAGATTTAAACAGTTCCCATTTAGGTAATGAGTATGTTCTAAAGGATAGAGCATCCTTGTGGCTCTGAGACTTATCAAATGGCTTTGAGAGCTCCTCATTTAGCTGCCAGCCAAGATGTCCATCCTCAAATTTTTTAATGAACTGATCAACAGAAATGTAACTGTAAGGTTGTTCTGCACAGTCCCAATACTGTGCTTGATCTTTTCTAGAGATAACCTGAAGCAAATCAAGATAAGAAAACGTTCAACACTAAAGATAATAGGACATCGATTGAGATATGAGTATGACAATAACACCTACCTCCTGAAGGAAGTCGGCAACACCTTTCCTTTCTGGGCACTTAAACCCACACTCCTCAAAAAAATTCAGAATTTCTGTTCTTGGCCCGTGAAACACAATCTTCCCTTCTGCCATTAAGAGGACATCATCAAAGAGATCAAATGTCTCTGGTGCAGGCTGAAGAAGCGAAATCAATGCAGTTGCATCTGTGATATGCACAAAATGCTGAAGACAAGACACAAGTTGGAAAGTGGTAGAACTATCTAAGCCATTAGATATTTCATCCATGAACAGAGCTTTTGCAGGTCCAACAATCATTTCCCCTGCATAATACAGAAATTATGGAGCATCATATCTGATTTGACTCGGGAAACTGAAATGCATGCAATTTTACTGTTATGCCAACACTACCTGTAGTCAACCGTTTCTTTTGACCACCGGATATTCCTCTTCTTATGGGATCTCCTACCAACGTGTCAGCACATATTTCCAGACCAAGTATCTGTAAGACATTGGATGGTGAACAAGAAGGCAACTTAAAACAAGCTGATTGAAAACACACTTCGTAGGGAATTAGAATACCTTAAGAATATAGTCAGTTTGAAGTGTATTTTTTAGTCCCTTAACAGATGTGGCCTGCAACAGACAATTTTCAATCACAGTTAGACCAATGAAATTCTGCAGAACACTGCGAACAAGGCATCTTAGGTACCTTCATGTAAGCATCTACATCAGGATCTGGAACTATTCCTGCCTGCTTTTCCCTTCTACTGACTTCCACCATAATCTCTATATGCACAAAAAACATAATGATAATACCAATATGATAAACGAGTTGTTAACAGTTTCAAACTGGCTAATTATTGCAGGCAAGAATGCATACCGGTTCGACTTCCTACACCTTGACAACATGCAGAGAAATCAATTGTTTCCCTTGCAGTGATCTCTGGAATATGCACATCATATTGGCTTACATAAGCTGAGGTTTTCTGAGGAACAAATTCTTCTAGTCTATAACCATTGTAACATATTTCGCCGGAAACCTATTAGAATAAAATAAATACTAAAAGAATTAGAAGCAGACCCGTTGGATATTGATGAAGCCTTTTGGTTTACCACTATTAACCAAAGCTTAAGACACTCCCCCTCACAGGTGGGCCTTAACATCAGTTGGAAAAACAATTATTTACTTTTTACACACCTTGAGAGAATGGCTTAGCTTCCCTGAGAGTGCCATCAGTAATGTGGTTTTTCCACAACCTGGAGGGCCAAGCAATAAAGTCATCCTGCAATGAAGAGAGGCCAAAGTTGGTTAACTCTAAGTTGGTTACTTATTAATTTTCTAATATCCTTCTTAAAGTGTTCTAAAAATATATCAAAATTTCTGAAGAATTTGAAAGAAAGAAAAAAAATTATGTCTGCTCATTACTTTCCCATTTTCAAAATTTTAGAAGGTAAAGAACCCATTTTCGTCAAAGACATCTGCTAAACTCCATAAGGACAGAGAAACACTCATGTTTGATACAACAGATGGAATTCATTAAATTCTATAGCAGCCACAACTTTTTAAGTTAGAAACCAAGGTAAAAGAAACTAACCTTCCCGGCTTAATAATACCACTGACATCTTTGATGATGCTTATCTTGGCTTCACGCGTTTTTGAACCAGTCAGTTCTGTGATGCCCTGTCATAAAGAGAGCTCAAGTGACTAATTTAGAAATTGAGAATTTAGATTCAAAGTCGCCCATGCATAGCCAAAAAACAAGTTGGACATTATGAATTAAGATGCTTACCAAAACCAAACTCTTTAGAGTATTCCATAGAGTGGGTAGGGGCTTGCCATGAACTACCTTGCACTCTGCTTCCACACAAAGATTCTTATATCTCACTTCCACAGTAGGCAACTTTACACCGACTCTACAAGAGATGTGCAAAACGAATGTTAATATTTTACAGCAGCCCACTTTATGCACAATAATAAATTAGCCATATTTAATTTAGTTTCCTGTTTTATCCGTTATTTTCCATGTTTCTAGTAAAATTAGTGTGATTTGTGCTCAAAAGTAGATATCTTCATAAACCCGAAAAGAAGAAGAAAAAACATTACTTGTCTATTCTTCGTCTAATCTTCTGCAACAATTGAAGATTGTCATTTTCAATGTGTTTGATAAGCTTCTCAATGAAAACACGTCTTTCTTGAGCTCCAAGCTTGGTAACATCAACCACCCGTATCCCTTTACCGTCTCCTTTTGTAGACGTGCCATCATATTCATCAAACAGAGCCCAAGTTATCCTCTCAAAAGTGGGCAGTCTCTCAACTGCGGCCCATTGTAAGTCATGTTCTTCATCACCACCAACATCATTGTCTCCAGCATTGACAGTGGTGGCGCTCCGAAAACTTGAGGCATGACTTCGAAATGAGGATCTTATACTCCTCCCAATCTCTGCCAGCTCTATACGGAAAGACTCTATTTCATCTGCCCCTGCCAACTGAGCCATTTTTAGATAGAACAAATGGATGAACCCAGACAGATCATATAAGTATCATGAAAAGCCTGAACATGATAGTCAATGAAGTAATGCAATGCGTCATGTTTTGCTGTGGCAAGGAAATGGCAACTGGATTTGAACCCAATTGTTTATCACTGCAAAGACTTTATCTTCGGCAATGAAAGTGAACAGAATCAATTAACAATAGTTAAAACAATAAACAATACTTGAACACCGAACCAAAACCAAAACCAAAACCAAAGCGGCATGGCTCATTCTGTTAAGTTATGCTCTATATATAATAAAATATTCCTTTGACTTTCTTCCACCAGTTTAAGATAGCATATCTTTTCAGCGGAAAATATTCTTTTTTACCTTAACCATGAAGGCAATAAGAATGCAAGCAGCTCTTCCTCAGTTCTGGGACTGGGATTTGGAAGGAGAAAAATGGAAAAGCCAAGTGGGTCCCAGGTGGGTAATGACATCAAAGTCTCTGGTATGATTATCAGTTATCACATTACGACGTTACCTATCTGACTTTGTGTCGCAGGTTTTAGGTTATTGTTTGTTTAATGTACAGAAGAGAATACCGGAATGGCATTGTGCCTGCCACCATGAAAGGCCAACATTTACTAAGTTAGCGTGTGAGGATAGAAGTCTTCTCTCCTACTTAGCCCTTTTTGCCTGTGCCTTAAAATGTCGTGTGGTCATCTCATCTCATTTGACATACCAACATCTCGTGCAAGCCACTCTCAACTCAAACATGTTCTTGAGTGGAAAAATGTTTGGTTAACCGGCATACGTCAAATTCTAATTCTAATAAAAGTGTAGGACACACCACGGAAAAGTGGATCCTTCCATTTCCATGATAACTCAATAAAAGTTACCGGTATCAACTGTTTTCGAACAGGGAGGATTGTTTGAGGCGCCACTGCCACTGTTGCTCCATCTTGCGGGTGGTTTTATGATATAACGTCTTTCTGAACTTGAGCTTGCTTTAATATTTATGTTTATGACTATCGGTTGTCTGAGCATGTAATCAAAGATTGCCTTTACCAAATTCATTGTTTGCTGGACGTGCCAACATCAGTCTTAGCATGAATCTATAAGAGCATTCTACCAGTAATTAAAACAGCAACCCAGTACATAAAAGAAAAACACGGCAAAAAGAAAATAATTTCCAACAAACAACAAAAAAGATGTGTTTATAGACCATTCTGTTCCATAGACCACCTTCTATACTGTCCAGCTTCTGCTGGAGACAATATATATGAAATTGCATTAAAAACAAAAGTACTTCTCCTGTCGGCAGTTAGCACTCTTACAAATCTCCGTACAATTTGCATGCTATTTTGAGATGACCTCCAGTTTGCTGAAAGGCACTTATCAACTCTGTATATACAGTCATTTTCCAAAATATTTCACCCAGAGTATCAGAGATGTCTAAAACAATTCTTACAGTCCTCCACAAAATACATAAAGCGAGGAAGCAGCATTGTTAACATCCATCCCAGGATGGAAAATTTTGATTACCTGATCACTCGAAATTCAACAATAAGAGTCCAGTACTGCTGCATTAGAAGAACTGTGGGGATGCCCAATGTGAGATTAGGGGATTCTTGAAACATATTGTTGTTTTCAAATATCTCAATCAGACAACAGCATCAGACTCAATTCCTGAGGAGTTGTCATTTTGGTTAACATCAACACCAATCTCCTGCTCCAAGTAGTAGATCTTATCGTTCATACCTTCCTTACTATACGCCTCAACCATAAGAGAGTATGTTGTGGAATCCGGTGGACATTGCTTCTCTTTCATCCGCTTAAAAACTCTCTCCATCTCCATCAAATCCTCTGCCTTTGCACATGCAGCTATTACTGCATTATAAAATGTGGTATTCTCGGGTATCTCAAACTTTCCGGCCAACTGAACACTGCTAACCACCTTATGGAAGAGACCTGCATTGGCATATCCATTAATAAGGCAGCAGAACGTTTTGGTGTCTGCTTTCATACCCTCAGCACGCATCTGATCAAATGTGTACTCCATGTTTTTTGCATCTCCTACATCCGCGAAAGCCTCAATCACATTGTTGTATGTTGCTGTTGTCCATGGGAATTGAAGCTTGCGCATGTACTCCATCACAGTTGACATTTTATCATACAATTTCTTTTTCCCATAAGCACCAATCAGAATATTAAAAGTGCGAGTTTCTGGCTCAATCCCAAAATCACGGAATTTCTCATACCATCGCTCCATCATATCTATCTGACCCTTGTTGCCAAACACACTAAGGATAACATTCATTGTCCAGACATCAGGCTTGCAAGTTGCACCCTCCAGCATCCCTGACAACACTTTTTCCATCTGATCATACTTCCCAGCTTTACCATATCCACTCAACACTATGTTTTGGGTGACTGTGTTTGGAGTTATTAACCGTTCAGCCATTTCCTCATACAAGGACTCAACTAATTCGAATTTCAAAGCATCAATGCAAACCTTTATTAAGGTACTGTATGTAAAAACGTCAGGCTGGCAATGCGGGAGGGTCTTCATCTGGTTGAGAACAGAAAATGCCTCATCAATTAGATTGTTCCGACAATAAGCTGTAAGTAGGGCTGTGTAGAGTTCAAGAGTTGGTTCACAGCCTTCTTCAACCATTGCGTCGAAAAGCTGACGGGCACGATGGGGTTGGCCACATCTTCCAAGCAGACCAAGGAGTTTCATGTAAGTCCCTTCTTTTGGTTGATAAAAAGGTTGTTCTCTTAGCATGTCAAATACCTGAACGGTCAATACTAGCCAATTTTATCATCATTTTAAAACAAGAACACCTAACTGTTGGGTAGTAAACATGGCTATGATACTGTAAGTCTGTATGATAACAGTCCTAATTCTAGTTTCCTTAAAGTCAAACATTCAGATATGAAAAAAGGAACTCAACTGGGTAAGCAAAGAGAGTAGCATTTTTTATTTATTTTTCAGCAATTTACTTTCACCAAACTGTAAACCCAAAAGGGAAAACAAATGAAAACTTTCTCCATTTTTGTTTGAGGCAAGGACCTAATGCTCAAAATAAAATGAACCCAGAAAGAGAAACATAGAGAAGGGCCAACCTCAAGAGCTTGAAGCCATTGCTTCTTGTCTATGGCGTCAGACAAGGCTTCAGTGACGGTGTTGGCCCAGGCCTTGGCGTTGTTCTTGCGGTCCAACTTCTTCTTCACATTTTTTAAGGGGGCCCTTCTGTGAGTCCCAGGAATCGATGTCTCTGAGACCCCTGGAAACTCACCTTGCTTCCAGTGCCTCTTTCTGGTCTCAGAAGACGAAGATGAAGTTGAACGAGTGCGTGTAGCGGGTGCTGCGAATGCGCAGTGTACTAGCTTAAAGTTTGAGTCATGGGCTCTGTGGATGGCTGTGGAGTTCTTGTTGAGAGGGAGAGGATGAGGAAGCAGAGAAGAAGAGAATGAGAGAGAGATTGAAGAAGCCATGGCTTTGCGAAATTTGAGAGTTGAAAAACAAGGGATACCAGTGAGTGAGTTCGGAAGCGAGGGCATGCAAAATGACCACTTTGTCCTTCGTTCCTTATCCTCTTATAATTGCACTTCCGATTTTTATTTCTTTTCTTTTTTTATTTGGTTTCAGCAAACTATAAACCCAAAAGGAAAAAGATGTAAAATTGTTCGTTAGTTTATTTTATAATAGAAGCGATAACTACTCTAAATTAACTATTTCGTGCAGTATAACCGGGCAGCTATACGTTTAAAATATTTGAATATATTTAAGGAAGTTTCACTAAAACACCCAAAATGGAGGCTGAAATTATAAAAAAAACTCAACATCCAAAACACTTTATAAACACACCCAAAACTCATCATTACACACACTCAAAACTCATTTATAAACACACCCGAAAAATATACAATTGTTGATTTTGGGGTTGATTTTAGGTGTGTTTCTATGTTTAAATAGTGTTTGAATTTTTTTATAAATACATGTCTAGGATTGGGTTTATTTAAAATATTTGAATATATTTAAAGAGTATAATCGCGCGGCTGTACTTTTTAAATAGGCTTAAGTTTTATAGTGCCCTTGAAACATTGATCAATTCTCACTAAACCCCTTTAAAGTTAATGTCGCATCCCTGGATCGGCTCGATCGTAGCACGATATTGTCTGTTTTGGGCCTCTTTCTCTGCCCTCACGATTTTGTTTCTGTGAACTCACGAGCAACTTCCCAGTGGGTCACCCATCCCAGGATTGCTCTAGCTTTAATTAGCTTAACTTCGGAGTTTCCATGACTCTGAAGCCAGTGAGTTCCCAAAAGGCCTCGTGCTAGATGGAAGAGGGCATGTACATGTAAGGCACATCACCCCCTCTCCGATGGTCGATGTGGGATGTTACAGTTAAAGTGACCCACTTTACTTCCTTGATCGATGTTTTGTATCTCACTTTGCTCCTCACTGCCAAGTCTATTAAAAATTATGTTAAAAATGTTGACGTGGCACTAATGGGACCCATTATTTTCCTAAACTAACTGCCATGTATGAAGGAAAAATAAATAATAAATAAAAATTATCTTTTAAAAAACCTAATTTAACTATTAAAATACAAATAATACTTTAAAACCAAAAAATCCCCAATTCCCCTCCTCCAACCCCATTATCCATTCCCAGTCGACATCACCACAACCACAACCACAACCACAACCACACTCGACTCAAACCCTCCTCTCTCCTCCTCTCCTATAGGAGAAAAACTTGCCTGGCACGGGGATGCCAGGTAAGCTTTCCACGTCAGTATCCCCATCCAATTAAATCCTAACAGTTGGTGATCAATTTCACACTTAATTAAAAAAAAATTTCACCTCTGTTCCATTTAGTGCATCCCCCAACTCAAACCCGCCGCTTGCTTCTCTTCCCACCATTAACTCTCTCTCATATATCCCTCTCTTCTCCTGCAAGTTGCAGGCTGTATGATAACACGATCCTAAATTAATAGTTAATTATTAAAATATTCAAGTCAAAGACAATTTTACCCCGATAATATTTTAATGGGTTTAAAGTTGACTTTTTGTTCATGAAAGAATTTGGGGATTTGAGTGGTATCGTCGGGTAGAGCGCAGCGATATGAGTTCGTAGATACGTAGTGGACTCGAATCGGAATTTTAACGAAGAGGTTACGATCAAAGAAAGTGTAGTGGCACAACCGTAAATATTTCAAAGTTATAATTTTAAAGGGGATAACTCAGTTTCTCTCTCCACCTCTCTCTCTCTCTCTCTCTCTCTCTCTTCCCCGACCCTCCCTCTCGCGACGCGCACAGACCCGGCCACT
Source organism: Prunus mume (assembly GCF_000346735.1). Next base: position 33,448,236 of record NC_024127.1, read on the forward strand.
GTGTGGCCACCTAACTTCACCGTCTGACCACCCTGCGGTTGAGACCGATTGGGATGTGACCGTGAGGGGCCGGCGATCATGACCGGACGGAAGCTCAGCCACGACCTCAACTCAAGGAGGTGCTGGGAGCAAGGATTTGGCAGGCAATGACTGCTTCGGTTTTTCGCAGTCGTTCTGGGCGATTCTGGCCACTGTTTTTGACGAACCATGTGTGGATTTCAATATTCTCCACATACTCTAGCTGTTTGTGTGTTTGGATTAGACCATTTTGGAGTTTTGAAACTCAATCTAAAACCTAGAAAATTTTCAATTTTTGGATCGAGTTTCCGGCCACTTCTTGGCCAAATTGGAGGTCGACTCAGTTGTATAAATTGCTTCCCTATTTGTCCTGATCACGCGGATATAAGAATTGATGGATGAGTTGAGAAATTTCCGTCATCGGAAATTTACTCAAGCCACCCACACGTGTGGTGGCACGTGGGCCAAGTTTGGGTGGCCTATTTGGTCCGAAAATGATCTCCATGTCGTCCCGAGCACTACGGGTATGCTCGAATTCAAATTTGGTTATCGTTTGACGGTCAAACGGATTTTTACATATAGGTTGTAACATACATGGTACTTGGAATTAACGGAATATTATTGAAATTGACGGAATATTATTGGAATTGACGAAATATTACTGGAATTAATTAAATATTATTGGAATTGACGGAATATTATTGGAAATGACAAAATATTAGTGGAATTGACTGATTATGAATAAGGGTATGCCTAGGTGGAGAGAATTTGGGTTTTAAGATGTTTAAGCTAAAATTAATGATTTTATCTTGATACTTATTGGTGAAAGTTTTAATACAATACATGTTTTCAGAGTTATGAGATAAGAATTGAGAGTTTTCTAAGCTCGAAAGATATTATACAATTCACAATTATTTTATTAAGTGATATTTATTCTTGTGCTTACTTATGGGTTGAATTTTTTTATTATTATTTATATATATAAAGAACTACGTGTGGCTTGATCCCTTAGTAAGGATACGTAGGCAACCTAGAGTTATCTAGGTGCAGCCGCAAAATAAACTGTTGAATTGTGCTTTGAATTAGTTTAGTTCGAAACCCGTTGTAATTAAGCAAATTTTGGATTACCGTTAATTCCGTTTACAACAAGGTGAATGTCAGTGTTTTGATTATGTTGTACGAGCCTGAGTTCCATTTGAATCATTGTTGAATTGCACATGGACGAAATTCTTGTATGCTGAACTATTGGGATTATAGAATTTTGTTTTCTACAGGTGCAAATAATTTGGTAAATGTTTGTTTTTCAAGAAAGACTCTGACGGTTTTTTAGTAGAAATCAAACCCTAAAGCAGTTTTTGAATTAGGGCAAAAAGGGCAATTTAGTCATTCGTCTTGACACTTGCCAGGTGTTGGACTCACATAGGGTTCGATACGGATTCCAAATTGGAATTTGGGTCGGGTCCTGTCAAGCTGCAACTCAAATCCCCTCTCTTTTTCTAATCTCACTGTCTCAATTTCTTTCTCTTCTCTCCCTCACTTTATCTTTCTCTCTCTCTCTTCCCATCAGCAATATTGGAGGCTGATCTCCAGATCTGATGTCAGCCAGCTTGAATATGGAGGCTGGCATGGTTGCCGCCTCCATTGTTGTTAGCTTGACTCATGAGGAGAGAGAGGGAGACACGAGAGTGAGATAGAAAAAATGCTGACAACAATGGAGGAGGGGAGGGGGGCACAGAGGATGGATGATGGCGGTGGCAACGTTGCGGAGGAGGGAAGCACCGTTGGAAAGAGAAATGGTTTTTTTCGTTAAAAAAGGGAAATGGGAAAAGAGGGATAAGATGAGAGAAAGTCTGCGGTGGGAAGATAAGAGAGAGGCGGGTTTGAGTCGGGGGTGGTTGTGGTTGTGGTGATGGCGACTGAGAAGGGATAATGGGGTTGGAGGAGGGAAATTGGGGATTTTTTGGTTTTAAAGTATTATTTTTATTTTTAATAGTTAAATTATGTTTTTTAAAAGACAATTTCTAATTTCTAATTTTTTTTCTTCACACATGCCACTTAAATTGGTGCTACATCAGCATTTTTAACATAATTTTTAACAAACTTGACGATGAGGGGCAAAGTAAGACACAAAACATCGGTCAAGGGGATAAAGTGGATCACTTTAACTTTAAAGGGTTTAATAGGAATTAACCAATATTTCAAGGGGCACTATAGCACTTAAGCCTTTTAAATATTAATATATTTTATAACCCTATGTTATACTAACCGATATTGAGATCCAAACTCTAATCATAAAACCCTAACTCGAGTTACATGAGTATCCAAGCCTAAATGATGGTTAGAGTTTGGAGGAAAATGTGGCACTTAGAAAAAGTGGTTCATTAAATAAAGAATAATTTAATATAACTAAATCATAAGATATTACTTAATTGCAAATATTAAACTAAAAATAATAATTTTGTATAAAAAATAAAAAATAAAGTGCACAAAATAATTTAAAATAATTAATTACTATATATTAAGTAATTTATGAAATTAGTAAATACTAATTATTCACTAAATAAATGATAATTAAAACATAATTACTAATTAAAGTAATTAAAGATGGCTAAGATATTATATAATTACAAAGAAGAAAACCATTCTGTCAGAGTATTCGAATATATTAAAAGCGTACAGCCGCGCAACTATACCTTCTACTTTTAAATTAAATATTATATTTTAAAAGTGTAGTCGGAATATATTTAAAGAGTATAGACTAATTAGTTATAGCAATTAAGAAAGGCATTAAACCATATCATATATGGATTAGAAAATGACTTACATGTTCCAGGGCAATTGAATTCCGACATATTTGCTGAACCCCAAAAAAGTTGATGGATTTCATATCAGCAAAAGTCTGTTAAGATTGCATTATCTCTCATAAGCATTCAGCAATCAACAGAATAAGAAAAAAAATTTGATCCCAAAGGAATATAGGAAATGTACATGTATATATAGTATATAGCACCTGACTGTGATAGCCCTCTCAATACCTTATTGGAGCTTTATAACTAGTGGCCGGTTTCCCGTCGCTAGAGCGTTTTCCCTGTGCGCGGAGCCCCAACGAGGAAGGTGTTAGTGGTTTATCATTGGGTCAATAATGCTAATCCCTCTTTTTGTGCTACTCCATGTCTTTCCCACTCATACATATAATAGTGTCCAAAAGGGAGTGTCGAATGAGAAGGCTGAGCGTTAAACCTTGAGAAGGACATTCGATGTCGTGGACGAATGACTACCCTGCTTTTCCTGATGCTAGATTCGCTAAAGTATATCTCTAAAACTACAATTTGCAACACCAGCAGATGGAATTTCATGAATGATCTAACAAAAAATTCTATAGAAGGTACAACCTTGGTGGATGCATTTGCTGCAACGCTACAAATTCCACCAAATATGTAATTCCGCTTCACTCCCGCAACGAAATGAGCCATTTCCTCATCTCTGTGTGTTATCCATGGATAGAGCAAAATAAATAAAATGTAAGGTCCATTTCCAAGAAAATGTGGCAGTCAGAAAAAGTGGTTCATTAAATAAATAATAATTAAGATAGTACTTAATTACAAATCTATATATATAAAGCAAAAGTCAGAGTATGGTGAAATATTCAAAATACCAGAAAATGTCATTGGTTAATTCAAACATTAAGAATTGAAATTAGAAATTATTAATTAAATGAGGACAATATGGTAAATTCAAAAAAAAAATTATATTTAAACAAAATTAAATTAAAAACAAAATTAGATAATAGGTCATACTTTTATGGAATATAACTACCCATGTTATCTTTTCCTAATTCTAAAAATAAAATAAAAAATAAAAAATAAAACCAATTGGCACATGCGTGAGCATGTGCCAAGGGGCTAGTATTTTGTATGAAAAAATAAAAAATAAAGTGCACAAAATAATTAATTATTATATATTAAGTAATTTATGAAATTAGTAAAATACTTAAACACTAATTATTCACTAAAGAAATTCGAATTTAAACATAATTACTAATTAAAGTAATTAAAAATGCTAAGATATTATATAATGACAAAGAAGAAAACCATTTTGGGTGGTATAGCCGCGCGGCTATTTATATTTTAAAGTATAGCCACCCGGTTCTACTTTTAAATAGTATAGCTGCCCGGTTGTACTCTTTAAATATTATATTTGAAAAGTATAGCCGTGCGACTATACTTCTAAAATATTCGATTATATTTAAAGAGTATAGCCACACGGCTATACGCTTTAAATAAGACTAATTAGTTCTAGCAATTAGGAAATGCATTAAACCATATCATATATGGATTCGAAAATGACTT
>NC_024127.1:33463990-33516149 GCF_000346735.1 Prunus mume
GGGGGTAGGTAGGTAGGTAGAGATAACAAACCATTGTACGTAAAAGCTACATTTTGTTGTACCCTCGTATACACCCATCCTGTTGTCCAAAAAGGATCATTCGCAGCATGTAAAAGTCGTTTCAAATTGGATCCCAGATGACAGCAGAGCTGTATGCAAACATAACAATTAAGGACAAGAAAAGAGTTCTTTCCGATACAAGGATCGGCAATCTACAATCTGGCATCAGCCTAGAAGCATACCTCCTCCCACGTGGATTTTTCTAGACGGAGGTAAATTGTCAAAATGATACAGCCTGGCCTTATGTAGCTTTCAATGTCTGAAGGACTGTGGGACAACCAGTCGAGGATCTGGATATTCAAAGTAATTTATAAATCAGCTGTCTGTGTAATGAAACACCAAGTTACATGGTTAAGAAGAAAAATCCAGACACAAGATTACCTGTGATCGCAGAACAAATGGAAGATCATTTGGGTCTTTTCCAAAGAGTTTAAAAACAATTCGATCCGTGCGACTCTGAAATATGGCAGAAATAGAGTGGTTAAGAGGCATAACACTGCAGAAACATTTTACAGACTAGCCATTTACATTAAAAATATATAATAAAAATGATGCTCCATTTTAACTGCTATAGCCTATAACCACCTATAATTTGACTACAAATCTATTAACGGTATCAAACAGAAGCATACACATACATGTATCTATACAAAAACAGCAATAAATAAAAGAAAAAAATCCGTCTCAACTTTTACGCCACAAAACAAGTGCTTATTAGGTACACCATAACCAAGTACTTCATGTTTCGTCAATCAATTGACAAGATAAATGGACAAGTTCAGACATTAAAACATTGCCACCAAACTGCTGAATCAAAGAGAAAGCAAAGATATTCTTGTATCCAAAAGAAAAGAACAGGTTATGGGATATACTACTGATTAATGATAATTGACAGCTTCATTTCTTGTTTCAGAAAAAAAGAACAATTTGATAAATAGAACACCAAAGAAATGAAAGTCTAAATTATTGAGGTCATTCAATATAATCTGATGAACAGAGAGCCAAGTGAAATTAGACAGTGGACTGAGCAACATCCACAATAAAGGCATTTATAAGCATTACAATACCAATCAATAACATAGATGAATGAGATGCAATTAGAACAAGAATATACCTGACCCTCTCCACTAGAAGTTGATGGTGACTGAGTAGAAGTTGAGTCTGAAGTTCCACTTGTCTGAGGTGGGCTAGACTTTTGCGACTCCTGCTGCATCCATAAGGGAAAACCAAGAGACACTGTCCCCGGATTTACAGGGGAATGAGAACTCCCCAGGTTCTCTAAATAGTCCTGGGAATCGTCGTATGTATTATTTAAATCAATGCCATTTAACTGCATCCTCCCCATTGTAGCATCTGGTGCAACTGACTTGGATGGAACACTGTCTCTTGAGGGAAGTGGCTTGGCAGCCTGTAGACCTGAAACAACTTGTAGACTTCTATGATCAGCATCAACTGAAGATATTCTCTTTTGTAGCAGATCTGACGCAGGTACCATAGGACACTGTCGAATGGGCCTTAAAGGGTCCTCAAGATTAACACAGTCATCCCTTTTAGAGGCCGAAACAGAAGGCCTACTGGGTTCACAGCCATTGGAAACTGTATCTGGGATCTTTTGTGCAGTCTGGACTGATGGCCCACTATTAAGTAAACCTTGGGATCCTGGCAGCAATGCAGATATGCTCCTTCCATCAACTGTACCAGCAAGATTGGCTAGACTCCTCAAAAGATGAGATAGCAGATCCTGATCCTTCGTTTGATCAGAACTATTAGCTGCAATTTATAGAAGGCACCATATGTGGAGTCAAATAAGTCTGACAAATGACACTAAATGATAAGAAAAACAAAACAAACAAACAAACATGATCAATCAAATACTATAATAACACTATTGCTGAGACATAATTTCCTAAAGAATTTGTTTCCAGGGAATTGGAATTCCCTTTACCAGGCCCACTTTTCATGTGTCCTAGAATGTGAAATATGGGCAGTCCAAAAACCAGAGAAAGAAAGTGCACAAAACAATGGTGCAGAGGATGAAATTTCAAGCATACAAGGAACAATCTGGAGTAAGAAATTTGAAATTTTTTCAACATTAAGGTCTGTACATCAAACTCAGGGACAAGGTCGCAGATTCTAGTCTCATGCCTAGGCATCAAATACAAACTTCTTACAGAAAAGCTGAAAATTTTTCATGCTAGCCATCAAAATTCAAATTTTCATCAAATTAACCTCAGAACAAACTAGCATTTTGTCATTTGTATTAAAAATAGAGCACCTCAAGCAGTTAGGGACCCATCAAATTATATGCCATTTCCTCCCAGTAAACAAAACAGGTAAACAAATAGATGTTGATTTATTAAAAGTTTATTGACAAAATCATTTTCCAACAAGCCTTAGTAAAATATTGACTGAACATAAGAGCAGAAGAAGACAAAAACTTTGACATAGCCCATGGCATCCAGCACAAGATCAAATTTGTACCCAGTTTAACATCAATTTAATGTCTAAGTAAAGCAGCCAGCAATTAGATGTGCAATAAGACAAATATTTACAGTGCATGTTGGAGAGTATTCTCAGCAAACTAATCAATAGATAACTGCTTCCTCTTTCATCATTCAAGGAGCCTCCATTAACTACCGGATCAGGATGTGTTTTTCTTCTCCTCCTATTATGACCAGCCAAACGCCTACGACAACTTCTCTTTCCTTCATCAAACTCTTGAAGAACATGAAACCTGCCCATCAATATAACCAAGATGCATATTCAACAAAAGGAAATGTCTGCAAAGTTCAACTATACATAACAACACAGAAATGAACAGCTATGGACCCAAATCATGAAAACAACAAACCAATAATGAGAAACTTACATAAACAAACTCTGTAATTCATCTTGTAGAAAGAATGTCTATAAGAAAGGAACAGATAAATGACCTGGACCTTAATTCAAGAAAATTTTAGAGATGTTCTCACCATACAAGGATAACCAAAGAATGGAACTAACCTGCTACACTGTTGACAGAACCGCTGCAAAACATTTCCCACCCGTGCTTTAGTTGCCTTAGAATGCATATCACAGACCTTATGTCGTCGGTGGTAATCCTTGGCATGGCTAAGATCAGCCTTACAGTCTTCCACCTGACAAACTGCTCGGTTTAAAGTAGTCCCAACTATCTTTGTCTTCTTCCCAGTTTGTACCTCTCCTTCCATGATAGGGTAAGCTTGCTCGCCAAGCTTAAGATTGAGAGACCCAGCTTCATTATTTAACTCTTCATTTTCTACAAAAGTAGCCCTTCTTCGTTTCTCCAATTCTCTTTTACCTTTCTCATTTCCTGGACTGATATCATCCGAACCAGAAGAAGAACTGTTGGACAAACCAGCATTGGAGGGAGTTTCTGGTTGGACCGGGAACAACTGCCTACTTCTAAAATCAGATGGTATAGAATTCAAGGGACTAGCAGTAAAAAGATCACCGTCCCATTTACAATCATTCAAATCCCATTCCAAACTCTTCTTCCCAACTGCCTTCAAATCCGACACCATCGGACCATAGAAATTACGAGCACTGCCTCCAAAAGCCTCCATAAATCAAAATTCCAGAAATACTATAATGACTACAGTCAAACTCCAGAAATAAATACCCAATTCAACAAGAACCAAATGAACCCAGCTATGAATTTCTAGATTTCACCTAGAAAATCAATAACTTGACATTACAACCCCATAAATTCTGGGAACTATTCTCTTTAGGGTCCCTAAAAATCCAAAAACAGTACACAACATATCCATGGTGCTAAAACAAGCTGCCCACTTGGCCAAACCACACCAATTACCCACTTAGGCCCTCAACATCCTCAACAACATCACCATACTCACAGCCCTCAATTCCATCACAGGCAAAGTTTCCAACTTCAGAACCAAACAACCTCAAGAACATAGATTTCTGCTGAAACGGAAAGCAAAGAGAGAAAACTTGCCGGTAAAGCCGAGCTGGTGAATTCTACCAGTAGCTCTGGGGATGCCTGCTGAGATCGCCGGAGGAAACAGAGAGAATATAGGTACCCGAGGCAAAACAAAGCAGCACATGAAAATTAGGAAAAAGGTTAGGAAACGACTGTGCATAAAATGCGGTTTCAGTGGAGAGAGAGAGAGTACTTTTTCACATTTGTTTATTTATAACAAATAAATGACGCCATGGGCAAGGAATCTACGCCTCCACAGCCGCGTGTACGTCTCTCGCTGTAAAAAGAAAACTCATTTTTTCTTCTCTGTGACAAAATACGAACAAGCTCTCATGCCGTGTCTGCAGAACAGTGCCCATTGAAAATCGAAGTTCTGATTTTTTATATAATAAAAAAAAATTTAAAAAAAAACTTTTATTTTTCTAGTCGGAAGATTTTTGAAAAAATCGACAACGTTTTATTGATCGGAGTAAAAACAGGAGCTTTTGCACGACACTGGAAGAGTGACTGCAGTTTAGTTACGGCGGCGTGCAAACACGACTGACGTGACTTTCAGGTGTTATCTGGGATTTACCGCGAGTTTTTTTTTTTGTTTTTTTTAATAAATAGCCTCCCCCACACAAACTGTTTTTTTAATTTTGTTTATAAATAAAGAAAATAATTATTTTATTAATTTCCAAAAAACCTAACAAACCCGCCGAAACCGACGTGTATAAACAATTTTAAATCAAAATCTCGACGACAATCAACGTTTTTATCCATTTTCAAATAATTTTAAGTTGAATTTTGTTTTTTTTACAGCTCGAGAATTGCGTGAATTATGAGACTCAGTCGCTTTATAAATTATATTTCTGAAGTGGTAAAAGGTAACAAATGGGATTTTTTATTATATAAAATAGCGATAATATTTTATTGAAACGATTTCTCCTGTGACTAAAAGCAACAAGTTGAATTGATATGGAGAGAATATGCACAACCCAAAAATTGATTAAAATCCCTGAATCAACAACCATAAGCACATGTACTTAAACTTACAATAAAGATTTGCCGCACAACAACAAAAACAAATCTATATTAAAAGCCAAAAGGAAATAAAATATCATAAACAGAAAACAAACAAGGCCACCGTGAGAATCTAAAACAAACTAAGAAAGAGGACCACCGCTCCACATCCTCTCGGGTAACCCGAAGAGAGCCATAGAGTCATACCGGCTAAAGAATCCATAGGGAAAAGGAAGGAAATGAGAGAAAATGAGATGAGAGGAGAAGAAAGGGAATAAAGTACGAAGGGCGGCCGCTGAGCTCCAAAGGGGACAGCAGCTAGGGATTTTTCTTTTGTAACAAATGGGACTTAAGAAACCCTAAACTGGTCAATCAAGTTATTTTTTATAATCCCCTTCAATAAGTAATTCCAAAAAAAAAAAACCAACTTAATTGCAGTAGCTAATTATGATTAACTGTTACAATCAATGTTTTAATACTTCTAATCATTCAAATGAACAAAGATTTGATTAGCATTACTGTCCACACGAAAACCTTAACTTTAGCAATCTTCAAGAAATGATTAATTTCATTGCGTAGGACAAAGTAAGGTATGATAAGACCACATCGTAGCTTAGTGTTTGGTATAGTGGTTGTCTACTTTCTTCTTCATAGTTATTATTATTATTATTATTTTGCTAAATTCACCCCAGTTTTTGAAGGAATTAAATTCTATCCTCATGATGGACAAGGGTTGGAAGGAAACCCACGGTCTTGTGGACCATGTTAATTTACCATGTAGGTACTACTCTTCTTTTGCGCTGGGGACAACCATGTGAGATAGGAACCTATCCAAAGTACCAGTACGAGAGCTTAAATTGTGTGTTATATAGACACCCCAAGTTCTGGCCTTAGTTAACTCCAAAGGAACCTAAAGTTTTCGTGTCTATTCATGCCTAGAGCTAGAGGGTTGCTTTCCATATCGCTCACGAACACACGTACACGAGTGATTATCAGTCATTTACACATGTGAATTGAGTGATTGTCAGTCATTCACACATACAAACTTACAGTAGAGGTCGCGTACATCAATAATTGTGAATCATTTGCGTGTACGTAATGCAAATTGAGTTTGTCTTAACCTAATTGCACAAAAATAAAAGCAAAGTGCTTTGTGAAACATACATATATATATTTATTTATTTATTATGATGATTTAATCTACTACTATTTTCTACCAGACAAAGGTCATGAAAAACATAACTATTCGTCCGAATGTCCAACTTTTCTGCCTCTTATAAACTGAGAGAATCAATTGAAGCAAAAGAGGCCGTTAAAAGTGAGATAAGACAACTGTTAGATAAGGAGAAGGCTTTTGCTACAAGAATGTCAAAAATTGCATTTGGTATTTGGAACGAAATAGATAAGAATTAAGAATTACTACTATACATGCTAAGATTATGCTAGTATCCTTTATTCATGTGCGCATAATTAACTATTTGTGAGTCATCAGTCTACATACATTCTACGATGCATCAACGTACGGCTCACAATCACTCACGTTATGCGACGTGGTTGATGTTTGGGTATTTGGAGAGAGAAAGCAAAGCAACACATCGTAAACATATGTATACATAATACATATGGTCTCATGGGTTCACACGCTCATCCCAAGCCTCTATATATCTCAAGGAGAATCCAAATAACTGTGCATATGGTGCGGTCCCCCAGAGACCGGATGGTTGGCAGCTCATGTGCATGTTATGGAGGATGGAGCCTCTTCCGGAATGTGGGCCAAATTTTATTAGTGTCATGCATCCAATTGAGAGATCTCTTTCTTTTTACTTAACTTTGTATTTAAAATATATATTAATTTCATGCTATTTTGTTGTTGTGAGTGTGAGGCTCCAGAAGACCAAGGCCTCTCTTATTCATTAAAAATGAAAAATTCTAGGGTTTATATTTTGATTACATTAAAAGAGAAATTATCACTGTTTCTGCACATGGGTAGGGTTATGGTCAACATGAGTAATGCAGAAGAATGGGTACGTACTTGGTCAATATTGCTTTAATTGACTTGTTCCGGACAAATCCTTCATGCATCTATCAACAACCATTTAGTGTTTGTGTTTGTGTTCGGCTTTAGCCCTCTTTGTTACCCGAAAAATATAACCGTTATTCAAATGGTGTTTATAAAATATATATGTGGAATATGTATATCAACGACTAACAATCACTTACGTATTAATATTGAACTCGACTTTTATCTAACTATAGATTATTTTTCTTGAATCCCGAATCCATTTCCAACATGCATTATATATATATATATATGTCGTTTTGTAGGAAAAAGATTCATTCATGCACCAACAAGTGGACAGATTGTTTGCTCCAAAACGTCATTGAACTAGTCAAAGATTTAGCTTTTAAAATCTTACAATATTATTGTTGGGGGGAAAAAAACACAAGAATTAATTTCATAATCATATATTAATTCAGGCTTTTAATTGATTTGGTAAAGTCATTAAATCATGATTGAATTGTGGCTATGGAAAATTGAATGGCTGGACCCCCAGGATGTCGGATATTTTGTTTCAAGGAGCAAAAAGTTTTTGCCGATTTGGCAATTGCAAGTCACAGGAGCACATCAGGTGATCTGCAATCAGAACCTTAGCACTCCCTCTTGCCTCCACGTTGACCGGCCGTTACGGATAACGACGTAACGCCTCTTATCATTTATTTTTTTCTTTTCCCTTTTTTTTATGCTAGGTATAAAAATAAGAAAAAATAAAAACAAGAGAAACTGATGAAATAATTATAGTTGTTCTATTTATCCAATCAGATGGTAAATTGTCAAGGAGTTTGTAGCTTAAGTGGTTAAGAGCAATTATCCTTATATCAAATTATACTCATGAGCCTATTCTCGTCAAACGAAAAACCGGCTTTGGGATGAATCTAAGTTTTTTCCGAAGAATTTCATTTATCGCCCATGCTTGTCATATGACCTTTTATATATGCATGTTGGTGTAAAGTACAACTTTTGGGCTAAAAGTTTTTATTTATTTTTTTAAATGAAGCATTGGGCTATAGTATTTTTGTATTGAACTATGTTTTGTGGGAGGCGAAGGCCCACAAGCATTGCTTATTATAACATATTCATTTTATAGTGAGTGCCTTATTTAATGCTATATTTCTTAATTGTTGGATTAAACTAACTAATTTGATCTCACGGGTAAAAAATGACATCATCAAAGGGCCTTAAATAAGGTCCTCACTATAGAATTCTACAATATACCACCAACCCGAGCTATGAGTTTCTTATACCCAGTTTTATACGGACCCAACCCGACCTTAAACCCACTATACAACACACTCATGTGAGACTGGGAGCGTCTTGCAATCATTGCATGAAAGAACAACCCGATTTTGAGATTCTTGCAATCTCTCTATGCGAAAACGTTTTGGGATTATGAATTTGTTTTTGTATTGAAGAAAAAAAAACACAGAACACTAACGAAATAAAAAATGCAGGGAAAAAAAAAAAAAAGACCGAGCCATGCAATGAAAGAGATTGCAAAAATGTTGGGCTATATTTTGAGCATCAAACCAACTGGACCTTGAAAATCATTTAGACCATAACTTTGGACCCAACGGAGAACAATGCGCCCAAATTATGAATCCAGATTTACCCTATTGCTGGGGCTGACGGGTAACCCAGCCTATTGACAGTCGGGTGCTTGATGGGCTAGCTGAATTGGGGGTGGTTTGTTTGGTGTCATTATCAATGAAAACATGAGCTTTTTTTTTTTTTTCCTCGATGAGAATGAAAACTTGCCTAATGAATCAATCGATCTGTTACATACATGAAATGATGAAACTGAAAATTTTCATGTCACGCAATTTATCTCATAATATCCAAAATTCTTATTTGAGAAAGAATATATAGTGTTCAGAAAGAGAATGTTGGAGTTGTATTAAGAGAAAAAAATGAAAGTGTGAAAGAGATGAGAGACAGTTTCCAAAAAAAAAACAAAGAGATGATGAGAGACAACGACAGGAGATACCCCACTCCATTGAGATCACCCTCGGTTTGGTGGATTCAATAAATTTTCATCTTTAAATATTTTAAGTTTTTTTTTAATTGACGGATGATGATTCGAACAAAGCTTAGAGTAATCGTATAACACATTTTATTATCTATTTTTCTCATCATGTAACTTGTTACGTAGAATGTACATACACATTTGTTTCATGTAAGTATTGTATTGTAATACTGGCAGGTATATTTTCGACATTCATGTTAGCCTAAAGATGAAAAAATAAAACTAATGCATGATAAGATTTACAAATACATGGAAAATATATATCTCATTATCTTCTTCCATCCATAAAAAGTAGAGATTCGGTGTCATCAAGCATTTGAGTGTCTGCTTTTATCTTTCTTGTTGTGAAAGTTATTGACTTCAGGCTTTGCTTGCTTTAGGTGCATTCAAAGCTGAACAATTTGTCGGTAATTTCTCTGTACTATGTGTAGCCATATCAGTGTTTGAGTTTCGCTGTCAACAATACTCATTAGTGCGCGATTTGTAATTTTCTATATAAATTAATACCTGTGGCAGCTTGCAGTTTGGTGCTATGTGTAAGTCCTTCCGGTTCAAAATTGCAAGTCTGTCCTAACGTTAATCGTGAGGGTAGCCAATATCTCCCTAAATTTTTTTTCATTAAAAAAATAAAATAATAATAATAATAATAATAATAAAAACTCAACAACCTGTTAACAAGTCTCTATCTTTTCGGATGATGTATCAAAAACATTCCAAGACATAAAAAATTCCAGATAAGCTTTATACAAAACCCAAGCATCTGTGATATTTCAATATTTGAAAAATAAAAAAATAAAAAAGCCCTTTATTTATTTTTCTTTTCTTTAAAAAAAAAAAGCAATAAGAAGAGCAGCTCACAATTTCATTGAAATATAGTAATATCAAGTGCAAAGACAGCCTAATTGTTCCTTGCAGAGAGGTGTGACATGTGCATATATTAAGAGAGACAGTCAGACTCAGACAGACATGAGTTGAAGAATTTAGGTTTAGCAAAGGAATATTTGCTTTTTTTGCTTTGCTTTTCCATAATTTAATAATAATACACTCATAGATAAAATAATACTGGTAAAATTATTATACCATACGCCAGCCACTTCCAGCAAAGCTTTTGTGTTTTCTTTGTTGGTGGTGTCCTTTGCATCTTATTCTCAGTAAAAATGTTTAGTCTCCGAGTATTAAACCTACTAGCTCGCTATTGGTTTAGTTGTATTTCTTGTTCATAAAATTGGAAGACGTTCTAAATTTGATTTCCTCCTCTTTGAAACATAAAACAGCAATAAAAAAAATATTAGAAAGCTCCATACAAACTAATCTCCCAATCCACATACGTATGAATGATGGGACATTCTAAGTTTGAATTTTTTAGATGCAAGACTTTCAAGCACTAAACAGATTGAATTTCCAATTCTTCCTTATTACTTTGTACTAATGGTCAAAAGGGGTTGGAAAAAAAAAAAAAAAAAGGGCCTTGACTTGCAATTATTAATTTTAAGTTCAAACTCTCATAACACCTTGACAATGTGTATGAGGAAAAATATCATTTCCCAATATCGCTTGTATAAAAAATGAAAAAAAAAACTATGAGAAATGATATTTTCAAGAGTGTGAGAAAAGTAACAGTAAGAAAAGTAGTGGAATTTAAAAGATAAAACGCTACAGTAACTGTAAGAAAAGTTGTTTAATTGCTTAACCCATAGAATTAAAAATAAAACATTAGAAGATTCTGTAAATTAATGGTTGGTCTTTGACAGTTACCAAATTGCTGAAGATCGTGAAGAACAAGGAGAGTTGAGTTCAAAAGTGAAAGACACAAATTTCCCTGCTGTCTTCGTTTCCTCTAACATAAGTCAAAGAAAAGAAAAGAGAGACAGCGTTGCTTCCTATTTGCATGCCTTTGCTAAGTGCTGACGTACGCCTTCCCCTGCGCACCATAGCTAGCCGGCTTCAGTTTCATCACTTGGAGCAATTCAAAACTTCTCTGAAAACTGAAAACCCAATTGCCAGAACCTTCTCATCATACCAAAGGTGAGGCCTTTCTTCCCTCTGACTTCTCCTCTGTATCTGTTTGTTTTGCATAAAACCCCTCAATTTTGCTGTTTTACAGTTTTTTTTTCTTTTCTTTGAGATGCACCTTTTCTAATTGGGCCTTCTTTTGCTTTTGATTTAGTGTCTATGTTTGTTGTTGAACAAGAGGGAACACTGAAGAAATTAAGATTTTGAGTTTTTGAGTTTTGTGTTATGTTGTAAAACTGAATCTATCCACGACACTAGAGTTTTAAGAAGAATGTTAACTGAGAATTTTGAAATTTTAAGTTAATCTGTTAAGTGAAATGATTGATGAATGATTTGACTTTTGATGCAGATTTCCTTTTTGTTCTTTTTCGGGTACTATCTTGTCGTTGTTTGACATGTAGAGTATGAAAAAACTGGGGAAAGTTCAGTGCTTTACAAGGGGATTTGGACCTAGTTCTCTGTTTTGAATAGCTTTGATTGGCCTTGTCTCAAATTATGCCAAACTAAATGATTGTCCACAAAGCATTGATTTTTTTTCAAAAAAATTTATCATCCACTGTTTATCTTTGCAAAATTGCTTACAGTGATTTTGAAGTGTTCCTTCAGGAGAAGAGATCATGAGCTGCTTCAGTTGTTGTGTACAAGATGATATCCGCAAAGCTTCTGACAATGGACCGTTTGTAGCAAATAACTCAGCAGGTAAATCTGTATACCCGAGGCTTTTTCTTTTTTGAGGGGGAGGAAGGGGAACTCTGGGGTTGTGAGGGCACTTTTTCACATTCAATTTGCTTGAGAAACATGTCTTTTTATGAGTGCATTTTGATATAACAGAATTCCATGACTTTTCACTTGATATTAGCTAGAGCAACTTGTATGCATTTGCTTTTGGATATCCATCTTTTGTGGTGTTTATTTGATTGATCTAAAGCTGGACGTTTTAATTGTAGGCAGTAGTGGAGGTTACTATCACAGAGAAACTGCACCAAAGGATACTCAGACTGTAAATATCCTACCCATTGCTGTCCCTGCCATTCCAGTCGATGAATTAAAAGATTTGACAGATAATTTTGGCACAAAGTCCTTAATTGGTGAGGGTTCATATGGAAGAGTATATCATGGTGTTCTGAAAAGTGGGCCAGCTGCAGCTATTAAAAAGTTAGATTCCAGTAAACAACCTGACCAAGAATTTTTATCACAGGTTAGGTCTACAGGAATGTTTTTTATTTGGTACTTGACATGGTATGCAATTTTGTGCTCAAATTTGCTTGGATCATAACTTTACAGGTCTCCATGGTTTCAAGACTAAAACATGAAAATGTTGTTGAGCTTGTTGGTTATTGTATTGATGGCCCTCTCCGTCTCCTTGCCTATGAGTATGCTCCTAATGGGTCACTTCATGATATTCTCCATGGTAAGTACATTTCTATGCTTTTCAAACTTCTTATTTCTTCACCACTGTTGCCTATCATTTGATGTTATTTATACCCTCCATAAATTATAAATTCTGAAGGACCATATAAATATTTTATTCTTGTTTGAGCATGCTGAGATTTTATATGTTCACAAATTTCTGATTGGCTTAATAACTTATATTTAGAAGGTCCATATCATGCATGCCTAGTGTTTTAAGCTATTTCATAAGAGGATTAAATTCTTTCAGTTACATGAGGATTGAATTTTAGTACAAATAATTAACATCTAATCTTCCTAACTGTTTCATATCTTCTGCTCTATGAGTGGGTTAGCCTCCAAACATTAGAAAATAGCTCTTCAACTGCAAATTTTTGGGTTATGTCCCTTTTGATAAGTAGTAAGATAGCCTTTATCTCCTTGCTAATATATATTTTTTCCTTGATATGTGGTTATAGGACAGAAAGGTGTGAAGGGAGCACAGCCAGGTCCAGTTCTGTCATGGATGCAAAGGGTTAAAATTGCTGTTGGAGCAGCAAGAGGACTTGAATATTTACATGAAAAGGCTCAGCCTCATATAATCCATCGTGATATTAAGTCTTGCAATATACTGCTTTTTGATGATGATGTTGCAAAGATTGCTGACTTTGATCTGTCAAATCAAGCCCCTGATATGGCTGCACGTCTTCATTCCACTCGTGTTCTTGGGACTTTTGGTTATCATGCTCCAGAGTAAGTTATTGCTTGATGTACTCTATAAATCACATTATGGTGCATGCTCAAAATTTTGATTTGGCATATGTCGTCTCTTTTTTAATTGCCATCGTGAAGTAGACACTTAAAACGCACAGCCACTAGGCCTAATTCTTATATATGATTCTGAATGGCAGATATGCAATGACCGGACAGCTGAGTTCAAAAAGTGATGTTTACAGCTTTGGTGTAGTTCTGCTTGAACTCTTGACTGGGCGCAAACCTGTTGATCACACATTGCCACGTGGACAGCAGAGCCTTGTGACATGGGTACTAATTTCATCCTAGTTCTTGTTTACTAGTAACTCATACAACTCGCATCCTTATTTTATTTTATTCATTTGGGAAGGGGAATTTTATTTGTTATAGATTTGCATCTTTCATTTCAGCTGTTTTTTTTTTCTTTTTTTTTGGGAATTTTTGGATTCTATTAGGCAACACCGAAACTCAGCGAAGATAAGGTGAAGCAGTGTGTTGATGCTAGACTCAATGGAGAATACCCTTCCAAGGCAGTTGCAAAGGTAATGGGAAACGGATTGAGTAATTATTTACCATGAGTTGATTACTTAATTCCAAAAAATACTTGCTTTTGGTATTTTTCCTCAATATATGTGCAAGAACACGACATACTTTGTTCTGGCCAGTTATCGACTAATTGAAATGGTGGGTAGGTCACTCTCTTAGGAATGAGGGATCTTTAATCCGATGGCTATTTGTCATTGATGATGTACTTCACATCCACTGATCACCATTGTTTGTGCTTGAAACAGCTGGCTGCTGTTGCTGCCTTGTGCGTCCAATATGAAGCTGATTTTCGGCCAAATATGAGCATTGTCGTCAAGGCTCTACAGCCGCTATTGAATGCTCGGTCCGGCCCCCACCATTGAAACAAAAAACGCTTGGGTTCGCGACCTGTCAATCTCTCTTGCAGACAATATTGTTGAAGATTCATTTGGTAAACATAGTTGTGTAGATCATGTAACTTCCTCTGGTTCCCTTGTCATCAAAATCTTACTGATCCTATATAATTCACATTGATTCTGCTACCGGTTTAAAAGTTGCTTATTGGAGCTTGGGTTATTTGACCATTCTACATTAACATCCTTTTCTCGGGTCTAATTAGTCTCCTGGAAAACAAGAAGTTTCCGTGAGCAGGCCGCTGAACTTTGAATTGTCATACTTGGACTTGAGCAGAAGACTAGGAAAAGAAAAAAAGCAACCCCATTTCCAGGTCAACGTCAATATGATGGTTTTTCTTACCCTCCTTTCTCATTTTTGATTGCCTGTATTAAACCAAAAAAACAGATACGTTGCAATGAGTCAATATATGCCTTTCATGTGGGCTTTCTTCGAACTTACCAACTTTATTATTTTTATTATTTTTATTATTATTTTTTTAATACAAGCGCTAGTCTAAACTACAGGGGAGGAGGATTTTTCACACGCACACAACTATGATACTATGGGGGTTCGAACTTGAGACTTCTTATATGCAAGTCAATGCCCTTTTCAACTGGACCCGTTGGCAATTGAAATACCAAGAATCAAATACCATAGAACTTGATATTTTGTGTTCATTCAAATTTCAATGGATTTGTCTGGAAACCAACCGTCCCACAATGCTGTGACTTTCACAGAGAGAGAGAGAGAGAGAGAGAGTCCCGTGCGTACCATTATACAAGGCACATGGTGTTCAATTTTCGCCTTCAAAATTCACATGACATGCAAACCCTCTATGAACTTGGCACTCATGTGACTCCCTTTCTTTACGTGGAATTGCTTCAAAACGTAATAGGTAGGAGAGGTAGAAACAATTTATTTCTTCAACAAACTGGCATAATTTCCATTTTCTTCCTGTAAAGTTTAGCATATACTTGGACAATTGTCTTTCCTTTTTTTCTTGAAATCTCTCCTTCACAAGAAGGGCAAAACATACATAAAAGAAGATCTCATGAACTACAGTCACCTAAGACCCAAAAAAATCAAAAGGAAAAGAAAAAATCAGAACTGTACACACCCGGTGGCAAGGGCGTCCCCATCTAATGCCACTCCATACACAATAACCATCTCTCCAAGACCTATAAGTAGGTTTATGTATTTAAAAGAAAAGAAGAAAAAAAATTCCTTCACGTTCTGATTCCTTTCCTTTATCTCAACTAAGGCAGGGCCAAGAATGTGAAAGCTTGAAATGAGTGCAACATGTTCCCTTTGGCTTGTTTTCCTTGCAATTCTATGATTGTTCAACCCTTTGCCTATTTTCGATAGTTCCTTCTGCTATCTGCCCTTATATCCGGGTTGTCACTCCTATCTGTATCAGAATTGTCTTTTAGAGACCCAGCCTCCATATTCCCTGCTTGACTTCTTCGACCTCTTCGGTCCTGAATTCCAACCAAGTCACATTAGATACATCAACTTATGAACTCCCCAAGTATAAAGATGGAAACCAATATTAAAAAACCAATCACATTTGTCTCAAAAATGGATATAAGGTCTGTTTGTCATTGGTTTCATATTATTCAATGGTAGAAACATGATAACATCAAACATGGTACTGTTTGTTACTTTAAAGATGATTTCAGAAACATACCTCTCGAGGTATGGGATACTCCTCTGACTCAAGCATGCGAACAACTTGGCCCATCTTAGGTCTTTTATCAGAGTCTGGATCTACACACCTCAATGCAGTCAAGAGGGCTCGTTTAAGGGCACTCGTTGATGGCCTGGTCTCAATGTTTGGATCCACCACCTCTTCTGAACGCCTGCTTCCAACCATCATCTTGAGCCAGTCTACCAAATTTACCTGCAAGAACCACCCGGCAGGAGTAAGGACAACTGTGACTACACTGGTATTATTTCTTCTTTTTCTATTTGTCTAAAGATAGCCATCAAGGAACACATCAAACAATTCCATGCTGATTATGAGTTTGTTTGGTAGTAATGAATTTACAAGCTACAATTTTCATTGGCCAGTGTGTTTACTATCGAATATGACATGCAACCAGAACTAATAAAATATTAGAAATACAGAACTAAAATGCATGTATGAATCAAAATTCTCAATCTGAAAAAATAGCATTTCTCGCATACCTCTTGTGCTGGCCTACCATAATCCACTGGGTCTCTTCCAGTAATTGCTTCCAAAATCACAACCCCAAAGCTATAAACATCACTCTTTTCATTTAAAAGGCCAGAATTGGCATATTCTGGGGCTACATATCTGAAAAAAGAAAAGAATGATGAAAGGATTCTTACCTCTAAACTAATTACTTACAGTTCTTCTACCCATAAAGAATCTTGAAACAAAAAGTTGCAAGTAACTGTTCATCAAAAGAATTACTAACCCAAAGGTACCCATAACTCTAGTTGTAATATGACTCTTTCCAGCACCTAGCAACTTTGCCAGACCAAAATCAGATATCTTCGCATTGAAGTCATCATCAAGCAAGATATTGCTCGACTTGATGTCTCGATGCACAACTTTTGGCTCAATGGCCTCATGCAAATAAGCCAGCCTGCAAAATGTTAAAATGAGTCAGAAGGTGAAGAACCACAAGTGCAAACAATTCAAACTTAGGTATCGGCAGACTTACGCCTTAGCAGTGCCAAGGAGAACTTTCATGCGTGCCTCCCAAGTGAGATATCCATGATGACGCATAGCTCCATGAAGCCATTGCTCCAAGTTTCCATTGTTGACATACTCATAAACCAGCAACCTGAACAAAACTCACAGATTTAAGAACTAAGCCACCTTTCTCTCTCTCTCATGCATGTGTATCAATTTGAACACATTTTATATGTAATAAGGCTGTGACGGTGTTACTCTTTCCTTTATTATAAACAAGGTGCTCATAAAATAAATGAGTAAAATGAAGGGGTATGATACCTGTGGGTGCCTTCTATGCAGTATCCCAAAAGTCGAACCAAGTTTTTATGTCTTACATGCCCAATAGCCTCAACTTCCACTCTAAATTCCTTTTCCGCTTGTCCTCTATGAGATGAATATATTATAAGCACAAACCATAGAACCATAATGAAAAGAGAAAATATGAAAAATAGAAACCCATGGAGCTACTGAAACAATAATACAAAATGCATCTTACAGGTTGTTGAGTAGCTTCTTCACAGCCACAGGAGTTCCATTAATCAGATTACCCTGATAAACAACTCCATATCCCCCCTCGCCAATGACATTTTCCTTTGAAAACCGATTTGTTGCAAATTCAAGGTCCCTTAATGTAAACCAGTGACCCCAACCAAGGCGAGAGAATTCAGGTAGACCAGAAAGAGGCGAAGGGGCAGTGATAGGATGTGAAGAGGGCCTGAAATAAGCTGTTCCTGCACCACCCTCGTCTCCCGATGGAGAACCGACATTTTCTTTTTCTGTATTGTTAAATGAGCCTGATCGACTGCTACTATCTCCATTCTTCTGGATCAAAACTTTCTCTGACTCTCTGTCATTGAATTTATCACTAAGGGTGAGGAAAGAACTGTTACGGGGTGCATAGTTATTTGATGAAACTTGATCAACCCTAATCTCTTTGATTTCCTTTGAAACATTTGGAATTTGGCTAAGAGGAAGCATGTCATTAGACTTTCTGGATCTCTTTCGTGAAGTAAGGCAAACTGATAACACCGCAAGAATCATCACTATAAAAACCCCCACAATGATCCCTGTTAAGACCCAAACTCTTAAGCCGAAAACAAACGTCTTCTTGGCTAATACAGTATCAAGACCAGATGCCATATTTTGGCGTTAAAAGTCACCTGCAGAGTTCAAAGCAAAAGAAATAAGAAATTTTCAATTCCATGAATGCAAAAACGCAAACTTTTTGCATATATAGCATTTCGTTCCTGAATTTAACTGCTTATGTCACCACCGGTTCACATCTTTCAAAGTTCACGTTGAAACTCAAATAACAGAAGGCTGACTCCAAAATAAGAATGGCCATCAATTTTTTCTTTAAAAATTTAAAAATGCACATCCACAAATGGGAAGCATAATAAAATCAAAGAAAATAGTAGAAGATAAGATAGTGCTGTACAGAAACGAATATATAAGAGAGAGAGAGAGAGAGAGAGAGATGAAAACCGAAGTGATCAAGGAAACAGACTCAACCCCTGTACGCAATCTCGATAGAGAGAGCAGAACACCAGGGTGATCAGGGAAACATACTTCAACCAAAGGAAGAGCAGGAAAAATATACAAAGATGTTTTCTTTTCAGCTCCACCCACTTTCATACTGTGAAAACAAACTTGCAGCATAACCAACTAATGCATTTCGTACATCATTTCAAATTAGCCAATATATACAAGTGATAAAGACCAAAACTTTGATAATTCTGGACCCAAGTAAACCAATAACTGCAGAAAACCATTAACCTAATATACAACCACCACGAGGCTTAGTTCAGTCAAGTTCTACATTACCCGCCAAAGTCAAAACAGGTTGAGATTGTGATATCTATGGCATAACAACAACAGAAAAAAATTCAGAAAACCATTTTATAGTATTTTCTCATTTATTCGCTCATCGAGTAAATACAGAAGAGGAGTATAAATGTAACAAGCAATAACCATATAAAGAGAGGCTCCATACACAGAAAAGTTTCTGAATTGGTACCTTTTCTTCAAATTTAATGTGAAAGCCTTCGTCAGCCTCCTCGACAGGTAATGAACCAAACTCAACCCCCTAGATCTCTTATTAAAAGAACCCAGAAAAAACCAACTTGGAAATGAGGCTACTGCCACACACCCAAATCAATCCCATTGTTCAAACTCTCTGAAAATAAATGTAAAAAAGTATTAGGTTTCCTTTCTGGGTTTTCTCAATTGGGCAAATGGGTTTTGTATCCAAGCTCAGATAGTCAGATAGAGCACTCTTCCCACCGCACTTGCCCCTATTGGAAAACTCCAAACAAAGGGTCACAAGCACAGAGCCTAATGTGTCTTTGTGCAGTCCAAGGGGAATGGAGAAGAGAAGGGGGCACATGAATTCTGGGAAGAGCAAATGGAGGTGGTGGGGTTAATAAGAAGGGGTGGAGTTGTCAGTGGTAGGTGATGAGGAGGAGAGAGGGCATGCCTTACATTACATACAGTAAAAGAGAAGCATGAAAAACATTGAAGCTTTCTTTGCTGTTTCTTCAAATTTCTCCCTTTTCTTTTATTTATTTATTTTAATTCTTTATAGTAATATCTAAAATGTGTCCTGAGGGTGACAGATAATCAGAAACTTAATTAGGTTTAGCATTTAAAACCAAGAACCTCAGAGTTTACAATTTCAGATTTAATGTGTAAAACTAACCTTTTCTTTTTGTTAGTCAAACATCAATTTTAGATTATAGTTTATGTTTAAAAATAAAAGTGACTATGATTACAAGGGGACAAGTAATCAGTGTGATCTTGAAGAAATGTTTAGCACAAATTGTGAAAAAGGTTGAAAGGTCAAATGAACAGACTGGACAGCAAATTAACCAAAGACCATTTGCTGCCCTCATTATGATGATATACACATTTCATGAAATTTGAAATGTTCCTCTCATTTCTATTTATATTTAATTATTGAGGTTGGGATATCCAAGTTTAGTAGGTCAGATAGTCAAGGAAACAGACTGGAACTCAGTACCAATTTTTCTAGACCCAAAATACCCCTACTTCATTTTGAAAATAAGATGTATGGCATGGATGGATGAGTAAAATTCTTGTTTAACATGTTTGATACCCTTTTTTCTCCATTTTTCTCGTCACACGAAGTCGCGTGATGTGAGAAATGAAGAAAAAAGTGTATAATTTTTGTATAAATGAATGGAGAGAGACCACACTGCCCACTACTTTAGAGGTGTGCAAGCGATTGTGCATAAACAAGTAAACAACCACATATCCATATCCTAAAACTGTTCCAGAATCCATAGAAACAGATTCAAATGCTAAACAGTGCCCCAACAAACAATATTACATAATTCATGTAACGATGAAATTTCTGGCATATTATAGGATATGAGAAACCATTGCAGTATGGAGAAGCAAAACACTACACATAGATGATGAGCGGCTCTCCTTTTTTATTTATTTATAGTTTTTTTTATGTAAGTTATATATACATTAATGAGTGGTTATTTGGAGAAATACAAGAAGCAAGCTCAGGTGAAAGAGTAAAGAAAGCAGGGGCCCAGCACAGATATAGTCAACTATGTCATCATGGACATTTAACTTGCAATGTTCAACTCAATCCCCAAATTAAGTCTTTGGATTGGTTTAATAAGAAGAACTTGCATGTCACGGGAATAATACTGTTTTATTATCGCATCTATTATGTGAAATCTTTATCACAGAACATAACATGTAAGAATAGCAAAACAGTTCTATCCCGTTATATACAAGTTTTTCTGATGTTGCAGGCCCTTTTAGGTTGAAGTGTCAGATTGCTTGACATTTCAGATACGTCTGCTATTGCTAAAATAATATTATCTGCTAACTGATATACAGTGTCCTAGCTGCATGGCTGGCTTCACATGCTGTTCATGCTCATCATTTATTGTTTTGCGAACCCTATTTTCTATGCTTCATGACATATACATGAAATCACGCCTTACCCCTATTGCCTAATCTATTGCAATGTTTAATAACTAAAGAGCTCATGCCTAAAAATTTACTGGTTGTTGGATTTCTTCATCGTACCTAAACCTAAACCTAATTTAATTTATATTATAATTGTGTAGATTTTAAACCAAATTATACATTATACATGTCATGATAATGAGTGTGTGGAAGTACCAAACATTATAATTGGCAATTCGATTGTCACAAAAGGCATTGAGAAAACCAATTGGATGTTGTCTCTTGGCTTCCTTGTACAGATTTATTATATATTCTTCAGTAATTCATATGTTTTTGCATTTGATTTTTGAGCATTGCACAAGGCCCCGCTTAAAAGGAAATAGAATATAAGACAATAGTGTTTTACAAGATAAACCTTTCTTTTGGCCTTATAATCCTACTTTAAGGTTTAAAAGTGAGATTAGTCATCCAAGTATGGAATATAATTAAATCGAATCCGAGGCGATTAACGAAAACCTTGAGAATTTTAACAATAATTAAGCTAGAAGCATAAACTTCTTTTTCTTTCTTCTTTTTTTTTTTTTTTTCCGATGGGGACAATTAAAGTTATATGATTCAAGTTTCTCGTGGAAATATTTTACTTCTTGGTTGAGGGTTCTTTATTATTTATTTTTCCTTTTGTTTGTCTTGGTCACGGGCATGAGGTGCAAGTATGGCATATAAAGCAGAAGCGAGAGTCATAGCACAGCATATAAATAAACTTTAATTAGCTTCTGATACTTACATTTCTGAAGTCTTTTCTAGAAGATTCAACATGTAAACAGAAAATTTATCGACGATAAATCACATGGATATAAGCACTAATTAAAATCACTTACAACAAAAAGGACTCATTCGTGTAGTGGTTTAAAGCAATTACTCCTCCATGAAAGGTCCTGAGTTCGAGTTTTAGCATCCGTATAATGTGTGTGAGTTTAATATGTTATATCCCCTCTCAATAGGAAATTTCAAAAAAAATTAATAAAAAAATCACCAGTATGAAAGAAGCTCTTACCAAATACCCACATGTATCTCAACTGTCTTTCTTATCAGGTTGAGCTTCATCTGACTAAACAAGACTTTTTAATGCGTTTTATCTTAGCATAATGGCTATATAGATCAATGTCTTAGTTAGGCACGGCCCTTTATTAAAAATGCACAAATATTTAAACAACAAAAATGGATATTTGGTGTAGACTAGACATGTACGTGTGGCCTGCTCAGTGAAAGATTGAGCACACTAACCAAAAGTTGCCATAGCTTTTCCCCACACGCAAATATTATTGACTTTTTTTTTTTGTGGTTGTTAAATTAGGGTTTCTAACTTGTAATCACAATCTGTTTGCTTAATTAAAGACTCATTTGGGAGTGATTCTAGATAGAACAAAAAACACTTTTATGGAGAATCACTTTTCTATATAATCAATGTGATTTTTATGAATAAACACATGACAGGTGCTTCTCCTCATAATCACTTAAACTCACTTAAAATAATTATATGGAAAATCACATAAGAGGTGTTTTTCCCTATAACTGATTATGGACAAACCCTCAGAAAAGTGCAAAAATATCTAGCAATCAGTCAACCACATGTTACCTTAAAAATCATCTTATGCAAAGTCCTTGTTATCTTGTAGGTGTCGGTTACTTGTTCAATATATATAATCAGCCAATTCAGACTTTTGATGAGTTTCTTAAACTAATTAAACAATTCCAAACTTAATTAGACTTTCAACCCCATGAGTAGATAGATAGATTGCTACAATTTACCAAAGTTCAAGAACAAGATGTTGGTCTTGATGAAGATACTATAAAAATAAGCTTGCCCAGATTTTCTTTTTCGTCGGCAAATGAAAATAGGGTTTCGTAACTTTGTAACCACACCAAGGAAAAAACAAAGGTCAACTTCCTCATGCATTTGCCTTGTATTTTAGTCCAAAAGTAGGATAAAACTGATAAAGAATGTCCTGTACAGATTCCTCACCTGCCGTCTACTGCCCTCCACAAGGAGAAAAACTTAGTTGTAATAAGGATAGCTTTGCTATTTACGTGGAAGTGTTATCACGCATGATATAGCGTTATTAGTGGAAATAGTAAAATAGTGTTGTCCCTGTTATTGAGGGTAAAACGTGAAAGTATATAGGGACCCAAAATCCCAAGGTTAAATAAGCTTTAAGTGTCTAATGTTATGCATACATGTCATAGACAATGGTCAATTTGTTCTTGCGCATGTCTCTCAAGCCTCAACCAAAAAGCATACAAAAAGAAACAATCTGGATTGGATTATATACAAATATTTCTACACTAGTACCAGCCGCATCTATAGATTTTATTTAAACTAAATTATGAAGGCAAAAGTTGTTAAATTAACCCAATAATTTGTAGCAAGAATCCTAGATGTTAGTAGTTAGGCCAAAGGCTTGCGGAGGAAGAGGATGAGGAAGAAGCCAATGACCTAATTTCATTTCAAAGCTGAAATATTCTGATCCCCATGCTTGGAATTTTCATGGAGTTTGGGCCTCACGGAATGTTTCGGCATGCTCATGGACTAGACATTTGAATGATTGAGGTCAAGATGCAACATTTGTGCGGCTGATGACAAATTGCATCAGTTGTTGAAACAGCAACATCTGTTTCTGTTTAGTAAATATATGGTTGTTAGGGGGTGGCATCAAGTTGTGTTGGTGATATAATTAGATCATAATACAGTCTTAATGCAATAATGAAACCATATTATGCTTTTTATATATGTATTTGTCCCCTTCAAGCCCATAATGGATTTAAAAATTCAATTTTTTTTAATCAATGAGGCATGGAGATTCGAATTTTAGACGTCTTCCAACATCGGGAAGAAGAGAAGTGCGCTGCTATACTAATAGCTAGTTGGTATGAATTTAAATTCCTAAAACGTGATTTTATAAGATAATAATGCACCTAATTATATTCCTTAGTATTTTCTGTTAACCTCCAAAGTTCTTGTTGCTGTGGCTCATTTCATTCCATTGAACAGTGCCATAATGACAATCTCGCGTAATCACTTTATTATTTGTTTATGGCTTGTCCAAACTTATAAGTTATAATTGAAGGTGAAGTTCTTCTGTTTAGAAAGATACAGAGGAACAACTTCAGACCACCCCCCGCCACAAAGAAAAAAACAGACTGGCATGAATTGTGGCCATTGGATCTGTGAAGTTAGTGAGGCCCAAATTTTGACATGGGTTAAGTAGGCCCAACATCATCTTATGTTTTTTCGTTTGTCAAAGTTCACAAGTTATATTGACAAATATGAGTATCCAACCTTGCGTGTAAATGTTCTTAACCACTTGAATTCTAAGTTTGATATTCATGCAGAGGATCTGGATTCATTAGTACTACTTATAGATTCTCAATCGTATAATAATTTATAACATTTTCCCTTTGAATTGCTTAAAATAGATATATCAATGATTCTAAATTTGAATCCCTCCTCTCAATAGTCGATAAACACACACTAAATACTGGGGATGACGAGATATTGCTTATTAGCTATAAGAGCATCTCCAAGAGAAATGTCAAATACCGAACATCAAATTTAAATTTGATGGCTGATGTGGCAATTTGACATTTACACAGTTTTATACTCCACCCGATATGTCAAATGTAACAGACAAATCATTTAAGATAAAGAAAAAAAAAATGAAAGTAACAGCCAACTATCTTTTAAAAATAATAAAATATTCATTTGACATCTTGCTTTTGGGATGTCAAAAGTAACATCTCAACCTCCAGCCTTCATTCTACATCAGCTTTGACACATCGGTTGGAGTGATGTGAGATGTTATTTCTAACCGTTAATTGTCTATGTGGCACTTTTGACACATCAGTTGGAGATGCTCTAAGAAATTAGAGATTTAAGGGCCAAAAGGGATTGTCTTAGAGCATCTCCAAGGGAGATGTCAAATACCAAATATCAAATTTAAATTTGATGGCTGATGTGGCAATTTGATATTTACACAGTTTTTTACTCTACTCGATATGTCAAATAAATAATTATTGTAACAGTCAAATCATTTAAGATAAAGAAGAAAAAAAATTAAAAAGGAAAATAATAAATGAAAGTTACAACCAGCTGTCTTTAAAAAATAATAAAATATTCATTTGACATCTTGCTTTTGGGATGTCAAAAATAACAGCTGAACCTCTAGCCTTTATTCCACATCAGCTTTGACAATTCGGTTGGAGTGATGTGAGATGTTATTTCTAACCGTTAAATGTCTATGTGGTACTTTTGACATATCGGTTGGAGATGCTCTTATAGCATTTATTATGAAGATTTCATCATAAGGCATGGCTGAGATTAGAGAAATAATTTGCCATGCTTACCATTTAAATAGTAATGCAGCTGTCCAAAAGTTGGCCTGAGGGATGATTCCAACATCAATTTGTTGTTTGATGTTAATTTTATTTAATATTCGTGGTCCAACCCAAAATTCAAAAATCCTATCCTATTGATGACCATTAATTTTGTTCATAGCAAATTCCACGCCTTCCCAATGCAATCCACCACATTGCCCATCACTTTTGTTAGATCTCCCTACAAATTTCAAAAGTTTTTTGGGGAGTATCAATATTGCACCATATTCTTCATCGAGCCATCGAATTGGTTTGACTCATTCATGTTAAAGCCCCTCATGGACCAAGATGAAAAGCAAATTGTAATTTCCAATTTTTTTAATGGAAGATCCAGATGACCTATATATGTTTTTGCATTTCGGACTCGTTTAGTGCCTAAGATTGAATTAGATAAGTTACTAAATTAAGGTATGTTGAAGGAGGAAATGAAGGCAAATGTGACAGATTTTCATTTTTTGGGGATTAAGA
Organism: Prunus mume; assembly: GCF_000346735.1. Next base: position 33,489,726 of record NC_024127.1, read on the forward strand.
AGGATAAGTTATAAGGTGTTGTTATTACCATTTTGTGGAGATTAGATGAGACGAGTTTTCTTCATGAGTAATCCATCTTCTACCTTTAATTTAAACATTTTTTTAATGAAAAAAAGGGGAAGAACCTCAAACAAGAAACACACTTCGACACAAAAAAAAAAAAAAAAAATCATTTCTTCCTTCAGCAAGCTTTAAATCTAAGAAGTTAGCCTGTCCAATCAAATTCTAAACACCAAAAATAAATTAATATGCATTGACCACAATTCTACCTACTATAATATATATATATATATATATATATACATATATATTATCCAAGGAGGGTCTAGGCTCTAGCCTCTACCCATCCAACTTGACAACTTGCAGGCAGCTATTAGGTATATCAGAAATGGCTCTATATATATCCTAGTTCTGAAATTGGGAAGGTGGGGAAATGAGATGGTTAATAATTTTGCTCACCACCTTTTAATCATGGTGTAATATAATATTACCATTGCACACATTGAGTTAAAGATGTGTTTATGATTATATTTCTTACCATATTAGGCATTGAGTGGCAGCAAAGTTACAAGGTCCCAATGTCCCCACACTCCCTAGTAAGGCAAGAGTGGGGGGGAAATCTCATCCATTCACATACATATCTCACCTTCGTGTAATAAAACATGTGGTATTATTTTGAGCATAGCAGCCAGATAGCCTTTGGGACCAATATATGAAAAGGAATGCAATGCAAACCCGACGGGTATATTTTTGGAGTCATCTATGAGATTCGAACTCGAAATTTATAGAATTCGAGTTTGAGAGTTTAAGCCACATATATAGGTACAAAAATGCAAATTGGACCAATGGATAATAAATAATAAAAAGTAATTATAATATGGTATTAGAATAGGGTCGCGTGCGTAATCGTGTAATCGTGTTATAATTTCTATTGGTGGGGGCCTTATAAATTCACATCAAATTAATCAGGTGACAATTAGACGAATCAATTAAGCTGTCCGGTACAATAGTGGAGAAAACAAAACCCCGGGGAAGGAGGCTAATAAGAACGTGTAGATTCATTCAGTTCAGTCCCTAGCAAGGCAAACAAAGCCAGTAAGTCACAAAGAGAGACAGTGCCATAAAGCTCGAGGCCCGGATAACGCTCTGGTCCTTCGGCCAAAGATACTGTTGGATTCTCTTTCGCTTGTACAGAGAGAGGCACGAGAAGGGAAGAAGGGCCCTCTGTTGTTTGCTTGCTTCTTTACTTGGTTACTAGTAATTTTCTTTCTTCTTATTCAGGCAACCCCACGTTCTCTGTTTCTCTGATTCATCGATAACCCCACAGTCATCTTAGCTTTCCCAGGCTTATTTATTGTTGTTACCCAACCACTGTCCTCTACTATTTCCACAGTGATTTTTTCTCCTGATCCCGTCTCTCTCTCTTTCTGTGTGTCTGTTTCTGCCTGTTTTCCAAGTGGGTCGATCTCTGAAATTAAGCGAGCTTGTTCAGATTTAGTTGATTTTGACTCTTGGGTAAGTTGGTTCCTCTTGAAATAGACATGGGTTTTGTGTGTTAGATCAGAACCTGATTTGGGTTTTTCTCACTTGGTTGTGTGGTTCCTATAGATCTGCCCTTTTTGTTGTTTAATTTGGAAATGTTGGTCTTGTTAGTTAATGAAGAAACTATTGCGTGGTTCCTTGTTCAGTGCTTGTTACTAATAATGGTTTTGGATCAGATTTTGTATTTGTCCAAATTGGTTGCAGCTTCACTTTCAATGCTGATGTTGTACTGTTTCCTATTATTTATTCTAATAAAGAAATGTGTTATGCTTTCCTTCATGTTTGGTTAAGGTTATGCTGTTGTAGTATGTTCTGCTCACTGAGCCTTCACTTTCAGGTTTTAAAGCATTCTAGATATCTGAATCGGAGCAGCCATTGCAAGATTTGATCCTGACACAAATTTATAATTGAGTGCATGAGGTCTTCTTCTGGGTTTAGGGCTGCATAACATCTGCGGTTTGCAGTTTGGTGTGTGAGAAATATTGCATAAGATGGTCTAAAGCCAGAATTGATAACATTAGGTCTTTTGATAAAAGGAAATGCCCAAGATGATCAGCAAACCGCTGGTACTGACTTATTTCTACTTGTTCATCTACATTCTGCTTTCGTCTGGCGTTATATTGTACAACAAGGTAATTCCTTCCTCCTCACTATTTCATTTGAATGTCTTGTCATTACTCATTACCGGTTTGAATGTTTATATCTATGTAATAGTCATCCATGGGTTACATACCTAATGATTCTCTGTATGGTTAAACTGAAACTGGAACTTTAATCTCCCTATTTGTTTTATTGAAGTTCTTCTGTATGAATTTCTTTGCAGTGGGTACTGTCTCCAAAATACTTCAATTTTCCATTGCCCATAACACTTACGATGATTCATATGGGATTTTCTGGACTCGTAGCATTTTTACTTGTTCGTGTTTTCAAGGTATGACTGACATCTTTACTTTTGGATATGCTTTTATTTCTGTTTATTGTTTTTGACATCGGTGTTGAAATCTCTGTCAAGCCAGTTTAACATGTAGATAGGTAACCACTGTCTTGAATTTTCTTTTAGCCAATAGTCAAAATGGTCGAATGTCATTTCCCTGAAAAATTGTTTCCCGCTGTTCACTTCTACCCAATTACCACACAAAAACACACGCACACACACCAACCATTTCGGTTTTGAATTTTTTATGACTACTTTAGTTACCTTAAGCTCTTGTCTGAGCCAGTGTTGTTATTTCTGTGAGGATTCTTACCTCCACTGTTGGTTATTTCCTTATTTTGCTCTTACAAGTAGTTAATACACGAATGATCTCAAAACTGATGCATCTTCATTCAGTTCAATGCTTGAATTTGCATTTTCCACATCTGAATGAGAAGGGGAGTGCCAAAAAGATAGTGGTTAGATTAGTCTGTAGTGGGACACGGTATGCAACTGATGCCCTATATGGCTAGGGTGGGACAAGATTTATATTTACACTTTCTGACTGGAGAGCTTTATAACCCAATTTTGAACTTGCAAATTTAGTTTGTCAGAAAGTGTGGGGAGGTACACATGCTGTGCAACTTTCGTTTCTTGGTTCATTTTTCCACATTATGTGCCAAATTTGTAGTTTCTGTTATGCATGTGTGGCAAATTGCATCAATAGCTCCTTATTTTTATTGTTTTGTTCATCTTTTATGCATAAGTGATTTTTAATCTTCATTTATTTCTCTGTATCTTGTGCAGGTTGTAGCTCCTGTCAAAATGACATTTGAAATGTAAGTGATGTAGGCTATTTTTTTGTTCCAACTCTTTATTATTCCTCTGTTTATCCAAGTTGTTTTTCTAATTGCTTTTCTTCCTGTGGCAGATATGCAACTTGTGTAATACCAATCAGTGCCTTCTTTGCATCAAGTCTTTGGTAAGCACTGAAATGTAACATATTTGGGCTGTGGTTTTGCTAACAATGTGATCACCAATGGGCATGAATAGGTATCATGTGTCTGGTCTTCTGTTAGTGTTCAAACTCAGGGAAGAAAGCTTAAACGGTTCGTGACATATATTTGTAAGCTTGTGGTCAACATTTGTAGATCTGATTATAACCAGGCTCATGCCTCTCAACACTGAAGATATAAAGATAGTACAATACTAGAGATTGCATGTTTCCTTTTGTCAATCTGTTTGCAGACAAATTTTTCTAAGCAATCTCTGATTAAGTGGTCATACATGGACTTCGGTTGAGATTCCCCGCTGTAGAATGTCAAATTCCTCGGACTTGGGGACAAATGCAATACCCACATTTAGGAATTGCAGGGTTGTTGAGTTTTTCTTTGTGTAATTGTATCAACAGTCAAGACAGGAGAGTTCATACATTTTTTTTGGTTTTGAACTTTTGTTTTTCTGTCATTACAGGTTTGGAAACACTGCTTACTTGCATATTTCTGTGGCGTTCATCCAAATGCTCAAAGCTTTAAGTATGCACAGAGACTTGTGAATTCTATTTTACTTCAATAATGATGCTTTTAAAATAAATGGCTGCTTATACCTGCATTCCATGCTGCAGTGCCAGTGGCTACTTTTATCATGGCTGTTTTGTGTGGCACTGACAAACCAAGGTGCGACGTGTTCTCAAACATGGTGCTGGTCAGTGTTGGAGTTGTCATTTCGTCATATGGGGAGATTCATTTTAATGTAGTTGGTACAGTTTACCAGGTTACGGGCATCTTTGCAGAGGCTCTTAGGCTGGTCTTAACACAAGTCCTTCTCCAGAAGAAGGGCTTGACTCTAAATCCGATCACCAGCTTATACTATATTGCTCCATGCAGGTATTATATTGTGATGCTTGACTTAGAAGTGTTATATGAATTGCAATTTAGGCGACTGCCTGTATACTATATATGTTGAGCACAAAATATGAATAAGTAACTCTTTAATCATTTGGCATCCAATCTTAATAGAGGATATTGATTCATTTCTAGAATTTAATTTTGGTGGTGGATGAGATTTATTGCTTCTTTTAAATGTCGATTTTCTGAATCTGTATGCTGAGGTTCATAATTTAGTGGATGAAACGTAGTGATCTTACAATCAGTGTATGCATGATCCATCTATACCATGCATCTCCGTATTGATGATGCATGTGATTTAACACAGTTCTATTACTCAAGTACTGTTTCCATTGATGCATGATTTAACACATGCCATCCCATCAGCATCTCACCATTAATTCTTTTGTTTTTGCAGCTTTGTCTTCCTGTCTGTGCCCTGGTTATTACTTGAGAAGTCTTCCATGGAAGTTTCACAGATTCAGTTCAACTTCTGGATATTTTTCTCCAATGCTCTTTGTGCTTTGGCGTTGAACTTCTCCATTTTCTTAGTAATTGGTAGAACTGGAGCAGTTACCATCCGGGTTGCTGGTGTTCTAAAAGACTGGATATTGATTGCCCTTTCAACTGTTATATTTCCAGAGTCTATGATTACCAGGCTGAACATAATTGGTTATGCCATAGGTAGCTCTCCTTCCATATTATCTGGGGGTATCAGTTTACGACTGCAGTGTGTACACTTTTGAATTTAGAACTTTAATTAACCCGTAAGTTGATTTTTCCTGCAGCATTGTGTGGTGTTGTCATGTACAACTATATAAAGGTTAAGGATGTTCGTGCATCTCAACTACCTTCTGAAAGTATTCCGGAGAGAATTTCAAAGGTTTATTTTCTCAAGAATCTGATTACTTTCCTTATGTCTAGTGTTAATAAAATGTTTGGAGTCATTGAACCCCCTTATATTTGTTCTAACACTTGTTTTTCCATGGCGGCCAATACAGGATTGGAAGATGGAGAAAAAGTCATCTGATATTTTTATCCCCAACAACAGTGGATCAGCCTCCGATATCGATGTCGATGAAGAGACACCCCTAACTCAATCAACAAGGCTGTCACATATTGGACGATCGCAGGTTGGCAACCATGGTGCATGATTCATGAACTCACGTGTAGATTGATGATTGGAAAAGGAAAATCTGGAGATGGAGTATGCTGATTCTTTTTGCACTCTAGACCCTTTATTATTTCCAGGGAAGAGATTTTAACTCCGATACCCAGGGGCAATATTGTATTACTTTCAGTATTAGGAAGTGAATGCATGATTTGCCTGTTGAAATTTGCAGATGGTAGCTTAGGACCCATAGGTCGGGTGAACAAGCTCACCATTAACTTGTCAAGGCTCTTGATGAGAAAAACAAGTTTTTGTCTTGACAAATGATGCATTTTTCCGTTTTATGGTCCAGGCAGTCCAGTAGAATCCCGGGTGAAAAACGGTTTTTTTATTTATTAAATGTCAAAAACGTTTTTTTTTTTTAATAATTAAAATTAAAATTTTGTTGAAGGTGGTGGGTTTGGTAGTTAAAACATTAACAAGACCACACTTATTACTTCATTTTGTGAGTTGCGCAGACAAATGCAAGTTGAGTCTAAGTTCATGACCATAGCTACTAAAAAGTCAATATGCAACGGGGCAAACTACACACCTCCTCACCACCCCGGTATTCACCGTCCACCACCAAGGCAAACTACACACTCCTCACCCCAGTATCCACCGTCCACCACCAAGTACAAGGAATGAGTAAGGAGTAGGCAAGTAGTCTGGCAAGTTACCAACAATCTAAAGGATTCGGATCCTCTGCTCTCATTTTCCCTGCCATGATTTGCTTTATTTTTGTTATCCATACGACACCTCATTAAAATTTAATCTAATAGATTTACAAATTGTCACATCATCTTAAAATTAAAACCCAATTTACTCCTAATTAAAAAAAAATAAAAAAAATCCTAACACCTAAGTAACGGGATAGTTAGCGTCCAAAACCATAACTTCATCTTCAACTCCTCCCAACAACCTTCATGTCTCTTGCATTTATTTATTTATTTAATAATTAAATTATAACAAGTACAAAGTAGTTGTGATTTCTCAGCTCCCCACCTCACTCTCAATCCCAATCCCAAAAGTTCAACAATGGCCTCTTCCTCCTCCACTGTCGTGCTCTCAACCCTCTTCTCTTCCCATCCTCACCAAACCCTAAACCCCAACAAGAACAAGAGCCCCTTCTCATCACATACAAACAGACCCTTCTCATCCCTCCCTCACCCTCAAAGTTTCAACCTTTGCGAAACCTATACAACCCCCTCCCTTTCACATCCCCCATAATCATCAAATTCGATTGTCCCGCCAATTTCGTGCCTACATCACCGTCAGAGATTCATTTTTCTGAACAAATTAAAATAATAATAAAAAATCAAAATTCTACAAACAATTTTATTTCACTTAAAAATATTGCATTAACAAAAATTAAAGCAGCAGCACACAAAAAACAAAAAACAAATAAAACAAAGATGGAGTTGATCTTTCTCTCTCTCCCACTAAGTACTAACTGTTCGGACACGATCTCTCCAATATTAACTCTCCCACAATAAGCCGTTGGATGTCAACGGTACTATTATATGGGCCGTTGGATCTCAAAGTTAAAAGTTCACAGGTACTACTTCCTTAATTACCACAACCGACTCTCCGAATTTCTCTCAAATTAAAAATAAAATAAAATAAAAGGAGTTTCCAGATTCAGTGAGGTGAGATGCTCAAAGTTAAAAGTTGACAGGCTCTAGTTGTTTCATTACCACATTGATTCCGTGAGTGAGATGCTCGCCAAGGAAACTTATAAATAGCAGTGACTGAGATGCTCTTTGTTCGCAACAACACTCACAGAAATTCAGACAAAAACTTCACTTCAAACTTGAATTCTCTTCTACTCTCTCTTTTCTTTTGTTCTTTCATTATCAGCAGCATCAAGCAATGGAAGAGTCTCTTGTGCCGTTCGGTTTTCGTTTCAGGCCCTCCGATGAAGAGATTGTGGGTTCCTTTCTCTACCCGTTTTTGGTAGAGAGCAAGCCCTTCATGTCGCTATACAACAATTTCTTCCGTGCCTGCAATCTCTTCGGCAACAACACAGAGCCTTCGGAGATTTGGAAAAAATACGGAGGGCCGCAACTCGTTGATACAGACTTGTACTTCATCTCCAAGCTCAAGAAGTTAACCCCCAAGCGGATGGATCGAAGGATTGGCAACGGGGGTACTTGGAGCGAAACTGAATCCTCCAAATTGGTTCATGAAAAGGTCTCTGGAAATCCCAACCCGAACCCCATTGGCCGAAAGAGAAAGTTTCGCTATGAGAATAAAGGTTCCGAGGATCACACAGGGTGGCTACTAGATGAATATAGTCTTTTCGATGGTCCCAAGAATGACTACAATCAACGTGGTTACGATTTTGATTTTGTCATTTGCCGGATGAGGAAGAACGATAGGGTCGGGATCAAGGCAACAAATCTAAAGCGTGGATCACAAGATAAAGAAGAAAATAAGATGACCACAAACAAAAAGATGAAAACAGATGATCAAATGGGATCAACAGAATCATCGTCTCAACAAGGCTGCTCTTCCAGTCCAGTTGGTGGTGATCTTGTGGGCTTTGATCCGATTGATCTGACAATCTTTGAGGGAAATACGATGGCCGACATGGAACAACTACTTGGTGAAGCTTGGAGCCCAAGTAATTTTGAGGATGCAGTCTCTTATGATGTTGATCCGATTGGTGAAACCCAAATTAACTTTGAGAATGAGGAAAATACGATGGCCGACATGGAACAACTACTTGGTGAAGATTGGAGCCCAAGTAACTTTGAGAATGAGGAAAATACGACGGCCAACATGGAACAACTACTCGGTGAAGCTTGGAGCCCAAGTAACTTTGAGAATGTGGTCTCTCATGATGTTGATCCGATTGGTGAAACCCAAAGTAGCCAATTGGCTAACTGGTCCCAAGCGACATTAGATCAGCTCCTGGTTGGTGTATAAGGAATTAATTCTACAAGTGATGGCTGTAGCTCTCTAATTTTCAATGTGTGCAGAGAACTGAGTATTGATGAATATATTTGTACCACGATTTTGATCGGCTTTAGTTTCTTTAATTGTGTACCTTTTTGAGTTATCAATGAACTGATTCTATTTGTCTAGTAAATTTACTCTTAATTTGTTAATTTTACCAAATATTGCTAGCTAGTTGTAACTTAAAATTGCTCTAATTAACTTAGAAACACTTCCAGTCTCTTAATTCATAGAGCAGATGATATGTGATATACAATAACAGAACAAAATGTAGCAAGTGAAGTGAGTAAAAAAGATCTTTTATTTCATTCAAACTGTAAGACTTTAACCAGAAGGCTATTACTATATATTGTGATTACAATGTGCCATCAGGCAAAGATGACACTGAATTCCTCTAAATTATTCGATAAAATCATCAAACATATATGTACAATTGTTTGATTGTTTGTAGTACACATGTACAACATTCTATTCTACAGTTGGATGAAATTGGGAGAACCAGTCAAGTCATAGGGGAGCTGGAGTTGTCAAATCTATTACCTCAGCTCCACAAGGCCGGAGATAGCTTCTGCTGGGAGACTGATCATCGTCTGGAACTATAGCTGTCGATTGTTCCCTTGCAGGTCGGCCCAAATCAACAATCATGTCATCAGAAGATCCACAAAAACCTATATCTTTAGTTACTTCTGCGTCAAATGAGGTAGTGCCATTTGCTCTGTACAATCCTCTCCTACCACTTCACTGCATCCATATGTTTCGTTAATTATCTTGCCAGTATCATCCTGCTGATCATCTGCTGAACTTTGAATTATAAGATCTGATCATGTTTCTTCTGTCATGTACCATCTTTCATAGCTTCATCACATTCCTTTCCATTATACCACTCATCTTTTCCTACTTCCTTACTGCATCCATATTCTTCATTCATTCTAATGCCACTATCACTTTGCTGATCATGTGCTGAATTATGAGTCCTGAAGTCCAATAATGTTTCTTCGGGTAGTGTACTGGAATTCATATCTTCATCACATTCCCTTTCATGACACCACTCATCTTCATTTTCCAAAAGGTCATCAGATAGTTTATTACAGGAAGGAAGCTCATCCATTGAGCAGACTTTGACCTTCATCTGTTTCGGAAGTCATGGACAACCAGCAGAATGTTTGGTGTACTGGGTTGAAAAGAAGTTTACAGTGATGTTCAAGCTGATGATACATAGAAACAATATCACTTTCCATCAATAACAGCAAAATCATATGTATATATTCATCCATTCACAACTCACAAGGAAGATAATAGGATGATACCTCTGCCAAGGCCGGAGATAGCTTCTGCTGGGAGACTGATCATCGTCTGCAACTATAGCTGTTGATTGTTCCCTTGCAGGTCGGCCCAATTCAACACTCATGTCATCAGAAGATCCACACAAACCTATATCTTTAGTTACTTCTGTGTCAAATGAGGTAGTGATATTTGAAGATGGCGTTCTCACTGGCGATGCCATAAAACCAAATTGCTCTGTACAATCCTCTCCTACTACTTGACTGCATCCATATGCTTCGTTAATTATCTTGCCAGTATCATCCTGCTGATCATCTGCTGAACTTTGAACTATAAGATCTGATAATGTTTCTTCCTGTAATGCACCATCTTTCATAGCTTCATCACATTCTTTTCCATTATACCACTCATCTTCTCCTACTTCTTTTCTGCATCCATATATTTCACTAATTCTATTGCCACTATCACTCTGCTGATCATCTGCTGAATTATGAGTCCTGAAGTCCAATAATGTTTCTTCGGGTAGTGTACTGGAATTCATATCTTCATCACATTCCCTTTCCTGACACCGCTCATCTTCATTTTCCAAAAGGTCATCAGATAGTTTAGTACAGGAACGAAGCTCATCCATGGAGCAGACTTTGACTTTCATCTGTTCTGGAAGGCGTGGACAACCAGCAGAATGTTTGGTGTACTAGGTTGAAAAGAAGTTTACAGTGATGTTCAAGCTGATGATACATAGAAACAATATCACTTTCCATCAATAACAGCAAAAGCATATGTATATTCATCCATTCACAACTCACAAGGAAGATAATAGGATGATACCTCTGCCAAGGAGGGAGAGTGAGCATGGTGTATGCAAGTTTGATCTTACTGACAAGCTCTCCCCGTGATTTGAAGCTTGCAGCAGCCTGCCTAACCGCCTCCGATACAGTTGGGGTGCTGCCAGGCCCATTCAAACTGCAAAGTTCCAAAGGGCACATTAGAAAGAAGGTCCCAAATTTCCAATTAATATAAATCCCAATTAGTCAAATCTTAATCAGGCCCAAATTGATCCTAGAATTGGTGCCTACGCAAATGACACACAATTATCAGAATATAATTCTCACGAAATTTGTCCCAATCAATCAAATTAAAAACACAAACAGATCATGCAGAGCAATCCATAGACAAGTTAACTGCAAAGAGAACAAAAGAAAGAAATGAAGAGACCTGGAGAGCAGAAACGTTAGTTGGGAAACCATACATGCACAACACCATCTCCCATGGACGCTTCCGCTTCGTTCTCCAAGCACTTTGCGTTATTTCACCGTTGTGCTGTCTTATACGACGCCGTGTGTTCACTGTGAATCTGTATCAGAATCACCCAAATAAGCACAAACAAAGGCAGAGTTCAAGTGGGCTCTCTTATTGCTCCAAGCTCTACAAGAAAGTCTCAAACTTTAAAGAAGTTCAGATCGAAAATGTTCAAATCAAGATTGATCTTATTATTCTCAACAGATTGGGAATTTGAAAAAAGAAAAAAAAGAATTAGGGGAAGATGGAAGGTACCCAATATAGGTGTGGCCTTTGTAGCGGGGGCTGCGAGAGCTCAACAGATAGCATGCGAAGAATCGTCCTTCTTCTGCTTCTTCCTCCTCCGCGATTAGGGTTTCTGCTTCTTCCATCTCTCTTTTCAGGCGCATCTTTTTAAAATGCTGTCAATCCAATTCGACCGTTGGATATATTAACCCTCATCTCATTGTGCTAATATAATCGAGTCCAAACTGCATTGTTAGAAATGGGGACAAGTTATTTATGAATTGTATAGCCGCACGGCTATACTCGCTGTTTCTAATTTTTTATATAAAAGAAATAGTATAGCCGATCTACTCGGGTTTGAATTGTTTTAAAAGAAATAGTATAGCCGCGCGGCTATACTCGTATTGAATATGTATGTACATATTTTTTATGTTTAATACAAGTATTTTTTATTATAAAATTTTCAATAATACACCAAAATTCACAAAGTATACACAAAATTCTCACATATTATTGAATACAAATAATGTATACGAATTGCTTCCAAAGCTCCCCTGCAAAACCCATTCCCAATTCTCTTCCTAACAAGGTGGAACTTTTCTTTTTTCCTTCTTTAAGTTTCTAGGGTTTCAGATACCTGATTATTTGACTTTGTTCTTTCTTCATTTCTTCATTTTGAATTATTACCCTGCTTTTGGGACATTTTTTTAAAAAGAAATATTTATAAATAAAAAAAAAAGTTAAGACCTTCACTACCTTCACTACCTTCACTACCTTCATTGTCATTTTGTTTTTTCAAGGATGTGCTGTAATAAACTTATTTATTTGGCAACAATGCAGGTAGCACCTCTGTCTCCTGGGACCAGAGTATTATCTCCATCAGTCCCATCCATGTAAAGTAAATCTTGGTCAGTTTATTGCTTTGAAATTTTCTCTATTACTGCAGTATCAAAATTCATCTCTTCCCAAGAAAAAAAATATGTGTATAAACCTACTTGACTGCTTCATTTTTTGTGCAACTTGTATTGAGCATGAATAGGAGGTTCCTACTCTTAAAAAGACAGACAAATGTTTCTTTTCCTCCTTCTTCATATTCCACAGATTTCTCTTTAAATGTTGAAAATGGATCAGGAAGAAACATCCCACCTTGACATTCACCAATGGTTGAATCTTCCAATTTGATACCATTCTGAACTTTTTGGCATTCAACTGATTTATTACTTGCTGGTTGCATTGTTCTGCCTGCTGACCTTAAGTAATTTCTGCATATCTCTCGGCTCCTTTCTCCAACTTGTTGCCTTTTTGCAAGAAGATGAACGTCGGAAGGAGCTACCTAAGCTCTCTGTCAAATTATTTCTTCATGCTAGTGGAAGCATTGCCACAACATTTCCTTATGACCAGGTATTCCTTCTATTTGCTTAAACAATGCTCATTTACAACTTGTAAAACTCTTCATTTGCTTTATCGATTATGTTCTATCTTGCACCAGGTGCTAGTATGTGCGCAAGATCCCCAAATCCTCATGGAATGCAAAAGAGAGGTACACGTCTTCAACTCCCTTTTATGTTCTTATGTTTGGTTCATTGGTTTGGTTGTGTCTTTTACAAATGCTGGACATGTTGTGAGATGGAGCCCAATCCAGATGTAAGTGTTGAAACTGCAGGTTATGGATGTTCCCTATATCTTCTTTGTCATCAGCAGAAAAATTTCTTCATGAAACTTCTGGTGTTAATGTTGAGGTGATAACTCTTGCCCTTTTCCATTTTTTATTCAGGCTTTGCATGATGATTCAGTTTAAATTAATACAAATTGAGTTTCAATGTATACACTGTTATCATTTATGCTTGAAGTTCACCAAATCTGGATTGTTTTTTAACTTCAATTTTACCGTATTTGATATTTTGTTGCAAAATTGTGCAGGTAGAGAACGTAGATCCCTTAGTTCACCGCGCTATTGCTGCTGCGTCTGTTTTTCCGGATATTCTAGGCTCATCCATTCCTTCAGCAGCCACAGGCACAGAGAGCTATCATCCGATCCTAGTTTGTCAGCCGTCCTCAGCTCACAGCCACCACCTTCAATGGCCAGTGCTTCACTCAGCCTCTTCATCACGAAGGAGAATGGTCCGACTTGACTGAGGATGATTTGAAGCTATTAATTTCTCACATAGGCGAGACCGATGAGAGTTTCTTATTTCTTTGAAAGAAATCGTATAGCCGAGCGGCTATACTCTCTTTTTTTCCAATTTTTTTTAAAGAACCGATCGGCTATACACTGTTATTTCTTATTTATTTAAAAGAAATAGTCAAGCCGCGCGGCTATACTTGATATTTTGAATTTTTTTAACAGAGATAGTATAGCTGCGCGGCGATACTCTGTTTATGCGTACGTATTTTATTCTAATGCAACTAGGAGGGTCTTATTTCTTAATTTTGCTTTATCAAATAGTATAGCCGTCTGGAACTTTTTTCAATTTTTTTTAGCCAATACAAATCCAATTCTCATGTCACATTATTCATTATGAATGAATGCGTCTTTCTTTGTAACATTGTTTTCAAATTTTAGTTAGGCCCTACGCAGTACCGTACAAGAACCGTTTTCGAATACTATCACCTGAGCTACTGAGGGAATTCTTCTGGAACGATGAATTTAGAGCCCAGTGGGATAACATGCTCAGAGTTTGCCCCCAAACTGGATCCATGACGGTCCACTGCCTATTTCAGTGAAAAATAGGTAGGAATGGAGAGCAGCAGAAAATGGCATCAGAAGTACTTCTGTTTCATCATGAAGATATAGGCGTGCAGATTTACCAAATGGCAAAGGAAAATGACGTGTCTCCTTCCAATTAGCAAACATAACATAACCACAAAGATTACAAATTCGATGTTCGACAACACCATTGTCTGAAATTGAGTGGCAAAAGATCATCAACTTGTAAAATCTTCAACATGACATTGATTTAGACGAGGCTGAAACTTGTATATATTTCGCGTTCGATCATTGGGAACTGCATCAAATCAAAGCCACTCTTTTTCAAATGTCCAGTAAAATATTTTCTTTGCTGAATCAACTTTTTCAATTTAAAAATGAAAGAAAGGGAACAAAAAAAGAGAGTTAAAACACATCGAATAAAAGATATGTATGTGCTCATGTGAATAACAAAGAAACCAAACCACACAAATGCGAGTGGGCATCGGAATTTGTTCGGAGAGGAAAAGGAGGCGAAAGAATGGCTGAAAAGCCAGGCAGAATATCAACGAACAAAGAAATCAAGCAAACAGAGGGGTTTTGAAGGAATCGTCCTCTACAGTTTCAGCCATCAGACGGCGGTTTGTGGGCTTTGTTTTCTTGTTGGCCCTTTGGTGGGCTTGTTCTTTGGTTATTCTTTAGTGAATTTGTATTTCTTCAAAAATGAAATGAAAGTATAACCTAATAGAGAATGGTGAATCTGTCAATCCATCATTCACAATGGTTTTTGCATAGAATAAAAGTTCGAATGGTAGAAAAATAATTTATTTGATTCTTTTTTTCGATGCTTTTTAAATTTTTAAGGAAGATAAAAGGTGAAAATGTAATATAAAAGGAAGATAACCAAGAGATATTATTCTTTAAAGTAGGAGAAGATAGGCAACTTAGAAAACAAAAGGCATATATCAACTTAAATTGACAGATTCCTCCATCAAGTCCTCTTGGCAAATTCCCATGCGATATCTGTTTAAGAATATTGAAGTCTCACGTAACTAAATAAAATATAACATATAATGAAGGGGAATGCGAACAACCTTCTCTCTAACCTTCTCCATTTTTTGCTTGACATGTGTCATTCTCTTTACACTTAAAACAATGTTATTAATATATTATACAAGTTAACTTTTGCTTTCCAAGTTTACTCTTATTAAATGTATTAAATTTATCCAAAAAAATTTCACAACTTTTTTACTATCTTATTAATTATTTTTTTTAAACACAGGATTTTTTTTTTTTACATTTCCTCTTAAAAGCACATATTTTCTTTTAAAAAAATAATTGGCATTAGAAAAAAAAAAAAAGATGGTAAGAAAGTTTTGAATTTTTTTTGAATAAATTGAATACATTTAATAAGGGTAAACTTGGAAAGCAAAAATTAGCTTGTATAATATATTGATGACATTGTTTTAAGTGTAAGGAGAATGACATATGTCAAGCAACAAAAAGAGAAGGTCCAAAGGAGAAAGTTAGAGAGAAGGTTGCTAGCATTCCTCTATAATGAATGGTTCTACTATTAATCACATCGAGGTCTTTTGTATGAAACTCCACACTTGCTAAACATGTAGTTAAGTTTGGGACAATATTGATGTTGCTACTAGTTGGTTACAAATTCATTCCTTTGAAATTTAAGTGGGCTGAGAGATTAGGCCTGATTAAACCCAAATCAAACAAAACCTCAAGTTGAACCAAAATCAAACAAATCCCAAATTTTTATTTTTAATTTTTTTAAAGGTGACCAATGTGGAATTTGTTTCGCGTGTGACCCATTAAAGAGTTGCCTCACGTGAGGGAGAGTGTTGAAGAATATTTAAGTCCCACTTTGAAAACTTAACCAAATAAAATATAATCACATAATGAATAGTTGTGTGGATCTTTGCTGCATATATAAACATGAAACCAGTTGCTTTCTCCATACCTTGCATCCACATTGAAATCAACGTAACTTCAAAATGGAGGAAGCTAACAGTAAGTTGCCCTTGCTCATCTTCTCTCTTTCTTACAGACACTGTGAAATAAATTTTTTCATGATTTCATTCCCATGACTCAAGTTCTGTTGTATTTTTATTCTGCATCTTGATTTGTGGTTTTTCCAGGTGTACAAGATAGAGACAAGAAGTTCTTATGGAAGGCGGTTGACAAAGCATATAAAGGTGTTGACTGTGGAGATGGGGAAGATAAAGACAACAAGTTCTTAAGGAAGGCGGTTGACGAAGCATATAAAGATGTTGAATGTGGAGATGGGGAAGATAGAGACAAGAAGTTCTTAAGGAAGGCGGTTGACGAAGCATGTAAATGTGTTGAATGTGGAGATGGGGAAGATAGAGACAACAAGTTCTTAAGGAAGGCGGTTGAAGAAGCATATAAAGGTGTTGAATGTGGAGATGGAGGCCCCTTTGGTGCTGTTGTTGTGCACAATGATGAAGTACTTGTGAGTTGTCACAACATGGTCCTGAGGAACACAGACCCAACTGCCCATGCTGAGGTGACAGCAATAAGAGAGGTAATTTGAACGGAAATGATGACTTACCTCACATGAATTCTTCTCTTCTCATAGTGTTCTAGAAAGTAGCATAATCCTTACTAAAGTTTTTGCTTTACCAGGCATGTAAGCAGCTGAAGCAGATTGAACTTGCAGACTGTGAAATATATGCATCTTGTGAGCCTTGCCCCATGTGCTTTGGTGCCATCCATCTTTCAAGGATCAAGGTTGAACAAGCCTATATTTTGAATATTTTTGCCCTGCAGTCATTTGTGGTTTAAGCGATAACGTGTATCTGTACTTTTATGTCTACCAGAGGCTGATGTATGGAGCCAAGGCTGAAGCAGCCATTGCTATTGGTTTTGATGATTTTATTTCGGATGCATTAGGGGGTACTAGTTTCTACCAAAAGGCTCACTTGGAGATCAAAAGAGCAGATGGCAATGAGGCTGTCATTGCAGAACAAGTCTTTGAGGAAACAAAGGCAAAGTTCCAAATGTACTGAACTTAGTTGCTTGCTGCTATCATTATTATATTTCTGTTTGCTTTGTAATGGCTTCTATCCATCAAGCTTGACATGTATTATGATAATAACCATGCTTGTATGTTTGAGCCACTACTATCTGTAAAATGAAGCCGTATGTTTGCTCCTATGAAGTGTTTCGTTGCCGCCGAAAGATCTAATGCTAAATCTGGTCAAGCAAAATACTTTTTATCCTTAGATGGCAGCACAAAATTTATAACAGAATCAAATATTTGGCAACTCTTGCTATCTTGGCAATATTTGGTTGCAGATTCTGCTGCTATGCCACAAGAGGATCGTGCCCACAAGGTCGTGGCCTTGCACTATCACTTCAGTGCAAAATGCAGACATGCAATGCAATTCATCTAAGCAAAGAAGCTAAAGAAAAAAAAAAAAAAATTAAGTACTTAAGAAGTGGGAAAATGCATGTGGCAATGGGTCGTGCTACAGTTGATTATTGATTAAGCCATAAGTGGTTACTTTTATGTTGTGTTCAATAGGAAAGTGTTCTGTCAATGGGGACATGCCATAGTGGAAAAGTATGTTTGGCCTTAGACTAGTGGTTTTAGGCTCGAAACTCCTAGACACCAGTGTGTGTGAGTAAACCTCCCATTTCCTACATTTGACTAAAAAAAAGGAAAAAGGAAAGTGTGCTTGTACTTCCACAAGCATTGAACAATATTATTACATCAAGCAAGCAATTGACCTTAAGTAGTTTGTTTGATAATGATAAATTTAATGGCTAATTATAAGACACCTACAAGTTACCTATATACCTGAGATTATGGTATGCTTCAATATAGAATACTGCATGCATATTATTTTAATACAAGCGATGTTGGAGGAAGAGGACTCGAACACAGAAATGACCATTGTTGTAATTACCCAATTGTAACAAGGGACTTTTTTTTTTTTTAAACAAAAAAAACAAAAAAAACAAGAAGAGGGATTTTTGGCTCGGTGGGCCTGTCTAGTGATGGGCCTAGACGTCAAGGCTATTATTGGGCCAGCCACTAAATTAAAGAGTTAGCGGCCAAATCATGCGCGTAACGGAAGAGAAAACTTTTGGCGCTTGAGAGATGTTCATTTCTCAGAAAGGGCAAAATCAAAAACCCAAAACCAAAAATACTCTGCACAATCCGAGTGTGTGATTCTTACTTTCTAAG
This sequence comes from Prunus mume, assembly GCF_000346735.1. Next base: position 33,507,897 of record NC_024127.1, read on the forward strand.
TTTCTGTTCAAGAATGGCGTTGGAGGATGACGACTGGGACTTGAGTGCCGAAGAACTCGATTCTCTTGAACGAGAAGCTTTCCAGAAACTCGCTCAGCAACGCATCAACTCTGCTTCTGCTTGTTCTTCCTCTTCTTTTTCTTCTTCACATAATCACCACCAGCTGCATCAGTCTTTTCCTTCCACTATCAACAACAGTAACACGAATTGCTTCCAAAGCTCCCCTGCGAAACCCATTCCCAATTCTCTTCCTAACAAGGTGGAACTTTTCTTTTTTCCTGTTTCCTTCTTGAAGTTCCTAGGGTTTCAGATACCTGATTAATTGACAGTGTTCTCTCTTTTTCACTTTGTTCTTTCTCCATTTCTGAATTTTGAATTATTACATTACTTCCATTGGTGTGCCGTTAGTCATTTTCTTTTTTAGGATGTGTTGTTATATACATATTTATTTGGCAACAATGCAGGTAGCACCTTTGTCTCCTGGGACCAGAGTATTACCTTCATCAGTCCCATGTAAAGTAAATCTTGGTCAGTTTCCTCCTTTCCCATTTCAATTGCCTTGAACTTTTCTCTATTACTTCAGTGTCAAAATTCATCTCCTTCCAAGAAAAAAATGTGTATGAAACCTACTTTGATTGCTTCATTTTTAGTGCAACTTGTATTGAGAATGAATGGAGGTTCCTACTCTTAAAATGTTTTTTTTCTTCATATTTAATCGTTTTCTCTTAAATTTTGAAAACGGATCAGGAAGAAACATCCCACCTGAACTTTTTGCATTCAACTGATTATATTACTTGCTGGTTGCACTGTTCTGCCTGCTGACCTTAAGTAATTTCTGTATAACTCTCGGCTTCTTTCTTCCACTTGTTGCCATTTTGCAAGAAGATGAGCGTCTGAAGGAGCTACCTAAGCTCTCTGTCAAATTTTTTCTTCATGCTAGTGGAAACATTGCTGCAAAGTTTCCTTATGACCAGGTATTCCTTCTATTTTCTTAAACAATGCTCATTTACAACTTGTCAAACTCTTTGTTTGATTTATCGATTATGTTCTATCTTGCACCAGGTGCTAGTAGGTGCTGTCCGCAAGATCCCCAAATCCACATGGAATGCAAAAGAGAGGTATACCTCCCCAACTCCCTTTATCTTCGTACTTTTGGTTCATTGGTTGTGTCCTTTACAAATGCTGGACATGTTGTGAGTTGGAGCCTAATCCAGATGTAATAGTGTTGAAACTGCAGGTTGTGGATGTTCCCTATATCTTCTTTGTCACCAGCAGAAAAAATTCTTCATGAAACTTCTGGTGTTAATGTTGAGGTGATAACTCTTGCTCTTTTCCAGTTTCTATTCAGGCTTTGCATGATGATTCAGTTTAAATTAATATAAATTGAGTTTCATTGTATACACTGTTACCATTTATGTTTGAAGTTCGCCAAATCTGGATTGTTTTTTAACTTCAATCTGGATTGTTTTTTAACTTCAACTTTACCATATTTGATATTTTGTTGCAAATTTGTGCAGGTAGATAACTTGGATCCCTTAGTTCACCGTGCTATTGCTGCTGCGTTTGTTGTTCCAGATATTCGAGGTAAATCGTGATTATGCTAGTATTAATGAAGTTCAGTTCCTGCATAATGGAAAGAGCTGTCATTTTTTAGTTTTCAATTTCACTTTATTTTCTGGTGGAATGCATAATTTATAAATAAAGATCCGAAACATATAATTCAGATAAGAAAAAGAAAAAAGAAAGATAGTCAAAAAGCATGTCTTTGAGTCCTATAATTGGATGGTACACTCATGAGTAACAGGTTTTATCTATTTCAATCTCAATTGTGGTATCCTATATCTTTGCTTTGTTTTAAAGTAACAGGTTTTATATTTTTCAATCTCAATTGTGTTATCCTATATCTTTGCTCTGTTTTAAAGTAACAGGTTTTATACGTATTTTCATTTCTTTTTCTTTTTCTAACTTTTGCATCCTATTTTCTGAAGCTATTTTTTTATTTTTGTCTTTTGTTGGTGTCTTTACTGTCCAGACCAATATGACAGGATACCTAGTTGCATTGAATCAAAGCTCTTGCCATTTCAGCGAGAAGGTGTTAGGTATATTGTTAATCTGGAGATTTCTCCTTATTTGATGACTGTTGTGTGCTATTGAATGTATAATTATGCTTTTCTGATAATGTTGAGGATTTTTATTTATCTTTATTTTGTTCCCATAAAATATTTAGTCATTTTCTTAATTATTCATTTGTAACTTTTTCTGTATTGTTCTTTTTTTAGGTTCATCTTGCAGCATGGAGGGCGTGCTCTCCTTGCAGATGAAATGGGATTGGGAAAGACTTTACAGGCAAGAAATTCTTCATATGAACCCTTTCTGTACCTTCAATCATTTAAATGGTCCCAAAAAATCAATCCTGCATGTGAAAGTACTTTTTCCTAATCTTTTCCAAGCAGCTCCTAGTCTCAAGGATTTTGACTTTTTAGAACTTTATTAGTATGGTCACCTAAGAACACTAATGAAATCGAACCACGTTAGGTGAGTGCTTCCTATCGTTATATGTATTATAGCCAATAAATGTGAGAAACTTTAGTAATCAGAAGAAATTTGGAGGACAAACGAAGAATACTTAGGGTTTCTATTATTGCAAGGAAACTAGAGAGATGGAGAAGAAAAAAAGAGAGTAGGATATGGAGGGCAAAGTATAGATAGAAATATCAGGGGACCAAGGTATTCAACAACACTTAATTTTCACTCATAAAAAGTCTGATTTGCTTTACAAGAGAGAGCCATATAAGCTTCAAAAACCCCGCTGACTTTAAGAAACTATAAAAGACTATCAAGAATAGAAGACTCTTGGAAAAAGTAAAAGATGATAAGTCTTTCTTAGACTCAATTGCATCAACTCTTAATAACTCTTTTATCTCTTAGATTGACTTTGTGGCTAACTCTTAAATAGCATTGAAAAATAGACTCATTGGTGGACATCGCAAATTGGGTGATGCATATGATTATGTTTGGTTGCAGATGTCAGAATGTTAGTAACTAGAATAATTGATACCATTTCTAGTAACTCTAATAATAGGGAACATTGCTGTTATGGGTTACCAATGTGGTGGAATTTCCTCTAGCTTAGTCATAAGGGGATTTGTAAAGAGCCCTCTGTGGGGTTGAAATTTACATCAGCAAAAGCATTCCCAAATTCTGCCTTAAATTGAAACCTTACACTTTTTTTTTTCTTTTTTTTTCAGGCTATTGCTGTTGCATCTTGTGTTCGTGACTCATGGCCTGTTCTTATACTAACACCATCTTCCTTGCGTCTACAATGGGCGTCTGTAAGTGCATTATCCACTTCTGTTATTGAGAAGGTTGATCTTGCCCAAAATGATGTGCTTTTCTGCTTTCTTGCAGATGATTCAACAATGGATGAACATTCCTTCATCAGATATACTTGTATGTCATCAGCTATCCCTGCATAAATGTTCTAGTCTCTTCTTGACTATGCAGCTTGAATATTGTTTACATTCTCACTGGTCTGATGTGTTATTATAAACTTGATATTTGAATTTCACTGTCACCAGGTTGTTTTGTCTCAATGTGGGGGTTCAAACAGAAGCGGATTTACAGTCGTATCCTCAAACACCAAAGGGACCATTCATCTTGATGGCCTATTTAACATCATCTCCTATGATGTAGTCCCTAAATTACAGAATTTACTAATGGCGTCAGAGTTCAAGGTGAGAATTGAAACAATCAGCTTAACGTTCTTTTTACTTTCTTTAGTATACAGAACACAATCTTATTATCTTGGATCATCACTTGTGTAAGAACAGAGACTATCTAATGTTTTCCTTCCAAAACAGCTCAAGCCTCTATTAAGCTAACAAATGTAAATGTGTGCCCAAAACAGAGTCATTAAGAAATCCTCTTGGTATTTGTTCCCTTTTTTTCCCACTGATTGCATATGCTGCTTTTTATGATATTTTTTGTTCAGGTTGTGATTGCAGATGAGTCGCACTTTCTAAAAAATGCTCAAGCAAAGAGGACAACTGCTTCCCTTCCTGTCATAAAGGTCTTTCTCTTGTGAACTGATGACTAGCTTGCAACTGCTAACTTTTTCTCTCCGTACTTCTGAAACCCTTAGAGCAATCATTGTAGACCTGTATTTTGAGGTGTACTGCTCCTAAGGTTTCTTTCAAATATGGACTGGAGAAGTAACTATCTTTCAAAGTGAATTTTATTCTTTGAATAGTAAAGTCCACTTTGGTAAACAATGCAATAGGATGCAAACTCAGTAGGGGTATATTTGATATATATATATATATATATATATCTCTCTCTCTCTCTCTCTCTCTCTCTCTCTCTCTCTCTCACTTTGTCAACAATTACAGAAGGCTCAATATGCAATATTGTTAAGTGGAACTCCTGCTTTGTCCCGACCAATTGAACTATTTAAACAGGTTCTTCTAAATCCTAATTGAGAAGCTGCATATATTTAAGTATCTGTATCTTGAACTTGATCATTCATTTATAAATTTCTGTGAACTTAACAGCTGGAAGCCTTGTATCCTGATGTATACAAAAGTGTTCACGAATATGGTAATCGATATTGCAAAGGCGTAAGTCACTATTTCTTTACCTTGTAGATGTTCTATCAGGTGGTAAGGGATTTTGTTGGTTACTGTTTTGAAATTTCAGGGAACATTTGGATTGTATCAAGGTGCAAGTAACCATGAAGAATTGCATAATTTGATGAAAGCAACAGTGATGATTCGTAGACTGAAAAATGATGTTCTCTCCGAGCTTCCTGTGAAGCGCAGGCAACAGGTCAGTGTCTGTTTTGTCAAATCTGTTTTTTCACCTGTGAGATGCCCTTAGTAGTCCTTGTTACAATTGCTGATCTTTATTATGTCCTCACCCCCCTGCTGATCTCAGGTCTTCTTAGATTTGGCTGAAAGGGACATGAAACAAATTAATGCTTTATTTCGTGAGGTAATGAAAGTAGGTAGTACGTTTATGTCTAACACTCTTTAGTCAAGTTGATATGTTGAGAATAAGTAGCTATTGGCTTCTTGAAGTTCCAACTAGCTGAACTATATTTTTGCCATTTATGCTGTTATCTTATATGAAGCCTTGTAATTTTGTTTCTCTACTTCCAATATCCTGACATTGGGCTGGAATCTCACTGGCACAGGTCTGGTTCATGAATTTTCAACTTTGGATTAAACTGGCAAGATGACAAGAGACACAAGTACTTAAAAGGCATCGCCCATATTTGCACCAATGAATGTTTTTGAAGAGCATATGTGGGATTTTGGAAACCAATTAAGTTATTGAGAAATTAAGTCAAGAAAACACTTTAGGACTCTGATGAACTATTCCATCGTGATGACAAATATGCCCACAAATAGATTTGAAATACATTTTTACATTGGACTAGCGATAGCATTCTGATTCCACTACTGCATGTTAGAAAAAATAATCTTGTATCTTCTAAGCCCAGTCTACTTTTGATAGACCTGCAAAACTGCATAACCCTTGCTTCCACTTTATGTTGCAATTGGACCCCCCTAACAGAACTCATAATTGCCAAAACTAAGGTTTCACATGAAAATACCCTTTTGTTTTGGTTATCTCCTTGTATCATGCTAAGATAGGTATTCTGATTCTGAAATTTCTTTTCTCTATCTTTTAGCAGTTGTATGATTTCTTGGCTGTGGCACCATATTCATTCACATAATTTATGTGCCATGTAAAGTTTGCTTGTTAGTCTGTTTCTCAAACTTAAGAAAAATTATAGTAGGCATAGCTGATGCTTATCATCTGTTTTGTAGTTGGAGGTGGTAAAAGCGAAAATTAAGGCCTGCCAAACAAAAGAGGAGGTTGATTCACTGAAATTTGCTGAGAAGAATCTTATTAATAAGGTATTCATGCAAGTTATGCTTATAGCATAGGCACATGGGGCCAACATGGTTGCTAATTATGGCATTGCATTTGTTTCCTTTCTTCTACTGGGAATGCTAGCCACCGCATTTCTTATTCTTAGTTTTGATTATAAATTATAATTGGATAGCTAACTTTGAACCCTTTAACAACCTCACGTTGTGCTCCAGATATATACTGATTCTGCTGAGGCCAAGATCCCAGCAGTTCTGGATTACCTGGGAACTGTGATTGAGGTACTTCCTCTCTTTTGTTTTTTCTTGAGTGCTTTTGTTTCTTAAACATTAGAGTAGTCTGCATATTTTACATAATGGTTCTTGCAGGCAGGCTGCAAGTTTCTAGTATTTGCACACCATCAATCTATGATTGATTCAATTTATCAGTTTCTTCTGGTAAGGCCACATTCATTCATACTTTACTTGAAGATTGACCAATTCTTATAAGAACTTCCAAATTTCCAGAAGAAAAAAGTGGGTTGCATTCGAATTGATGGAAGTATCCCTACAGTGTCAAGGCAAGCTTATGTTACAGAATTTCAAGAAAAAGATTCTGTCAAGGCAGCAGTGGTATAGCAGTTTGCTTCGTTTATATAAATTGTTTTTTTTTGTGTAATCTAACTGAGTTCTGTTGAAAGTTGGATTGTAAAACAAAAGAAAAAAGAAAGTAAAAAAGTTGTACTGAAAATTTTGGAATACTCATCTTAGGTGTGATTCTGTGACTAAAGTCTAATATTCATCTTTTGAAATATCATCATGCAGCTATCTATCAAAGCTGGCGGTGTTGGATTAACTTTGACAGCTGCAAGCACCGTTATTTTTGCAGAACTCTCATGGACTCCTGGTGACCTAATTCAAGCTGAAGATCGTGCTCATAGAATTGGCCAGGTAAAGTTTATTGAATTCTGAAGCATTTATGCATAAATAAAAAATATTGACGTCTTCAACAATTCATGTTTCCAAGGGTGGTTGGTGTGATATGTTCTGCTCATGCTTTTAGGTGTCTTCGGTCAATGTATATTATCTTCTAGCAAACGACACAGTAGATGACATAATATGGTAAGCTTTTACACAATTGTCTGTTTTCCAATCGGTTTGATGGTTTTTGCAACTCTAATCCTTTTCTCTCTCTCTTCAGGGATGTTGTTCAGAGCAAGTTGGAAAATCTAGGACAGGTAATTTCATCCCTTTTTGGGGAGCTTCTAAATACAGACAAAGCACTGCACACACCTTACGCCTTACTATTCTCTGATCCCTCTGCTGATCTCAGGGGCAAAACATTTTTTTTCCTGAATAGTAACTCTGGTTTTTGGACAATCAGATGCTTGATGGCCAGGAGAATACGTTGCAAGTTTCAACCAGCCAGCCGCCGCGAAGCAGCCCTGCAAAGCAGAAAACCCTTGACTCTTACATGAAGCGTTGCAACAGCCAGGAAGACTCTGAAAATCAGCCCAAGTTCAAAAACCTAAGGCACTGAATGAAGGCTGTACAAAACGGTAACCTACTGGCATGGAATTTTGCCAGTTTGAAATGTCAAGAGCACAATAGAAGCCGAACTAGTTGGGTTAATACAGCACCTAAGGCTCAGTTGTAAAACGCCACCATCTGGGTATATACAGCAAGAACAAGAGGAATGATATGAAAAGTTATGGCTCAGAGTTTTCAACATTCCTGTGGTCACTTTTTTGTTTATATGTGCTATTATATCTTGCCTTGGTTTAACTAAAGTTAATGTAGACATAACAGCAAATGTGTATACCGTCATTCTGCATGCATACTTAACATAGACATGATTAATGAATAGATTTGGTGAATTTCCTTTAAAATATTAATTTTTTACACAAATCTAAACTACTCTGAAGTACAAAAGAGATGATCTAACTCTGGTGAAAGGGGCGGGCACACCTGCCTTATCTAAATGGTTTAACCGATATATGCTAACAAGATTAGTTGCTCATGTTCTTAAACTTGTCAAGAATAAAAATAAGAAGTTTGACGTCAAGGAAGGAGTTTTGAAATAATAATGAAGAAACACCAGATAATTATGACATTAGATAAATGTAATGATGATGAAACACAGATTATGAAATATGGGAGTTGATTCTATTAATTTATTGGCAAACAGTACGTGAATATGAAATCCTAAACATTTAAGATGATCTCAAATCAAATTATCCTACCACATGAAATAGTTTTAAATTTGAATATACAACTTTATTAAATTGCTTTAAAATAATTTAACTCTTAATTTTTTGTTGTGATTTTTTTTTTTTTTGAGTTCACTTTTACTCATACCTTTGTGATTTTTTTTTTCTGA
>NC_024127.1:33516505-33571228 GCF_000346735.1 Prunus mume
AAATACGATGGCCGACATGGAACAACTACTTGGTGAAGATTGGAGCCCAAGTAACTTTGAGAATGAGGAAAATACGATGGCCGACATGGAACAACTACTTGGTGAAGATTGGAGCCCAAGTAACTTTGAGAATGAGGAAAATACGATGGCCGACATGGAACAACTACTTGGTGAAGATTGGAGCCCAAGTAACTTTGAGAATGAGGAAAATACGACGGCCAACATGGAACAACTACTCGGTGAAGCTTGGAGCCCAAGTAACTTTGAGAATGTGGTCTCTCATGATGTTGATCCGATTGGTGAAACCCAAAGTAGCCAATTGTCTAACTGGTCCCGAGAGATATTAGATCAGCTCCTGGTTGGTGTATAAGGAATTAATTCTACAAGTGATGGCTGTAGCTCTCTAATTTTCAATGTGTGCAGAGAACTGAGTATTGATGAATATATTTGTACCACAATTTTGATCGGCTTTAGTTTCTTTAATTGTGTACCTTTTTGAGTTATCAATGAACTGATTCTATTTGTCTAGTAAATTTACTCTTAATTTGTTAATTTGACCAAATATTGCTAGCTTGTTGTAACTTAAAATTGCTCTAATTAACTTGAAATTAGCAACTCTTCCAGTCTCTTAATTCCTAGAGCAGATGATATGTGATATAAAATAACAGAATAAAATGTAGCAAGTGATGTGAGTAAAAAAGATCTTTTATTTCATTCAAACTGTAAGACTTGAACCAGACGGCTATTACTATATATTGTGATTACAAGGAGCCATCTGGCAAATATGAAAATAAATTTCTCTAAATTATTCGACAAAACCATAAAATCATCAAACATATATGTACACTTGTTTGATTGTTTGTAGTACACATGTACAACATTTTATTCTACAGTTGGATGAAATTGGGAGAACCAGTCAAGTCATAGGGGAGCTGGGGTTGTCAAATCTATTACCTCAGCTCCACAAGGTCGGAGATAGCTTCTGCTGGGAGACTGATCATCGTCTGCAACTATAGCTGTTGATTGTTCCCTTGCAGGTCGGCCCAATTCAACACTCATGTCATCAGAAGATCCACACAAACCTATATCTTTAGTTACTTCTGTGTCAAATGAGGCAGTCACATTTGAAGATGGTGTTCTCACTGGCGATGCCATAAAACTAAATTGCCCTGTACAATCCTATCCTACTACTTCACTGCATCCATATGCTTCGTTAATTATCTTGGCAGTATCATCCTCCTGATCATCTGCTGAACTTTGAACTATAAGATCTGATAATGTTTCTTCCAGTAATGTACCATCATTCATAGGTTCATCACATTCTTTTCCAGTATACCACTCATCTTCTCCTACTTCTTTACTGCATCCAATACTTCATTCATTCTATTGCCACTATCACTCTGCTGATCATCTGCTGAATTATGAGTCCTGAAGTCCAATAATGTTTCTTCGGGTAGTGTACTGGAATTCATATCTTCATCACATTCCCTTTCATGACACCACTCATCTTCATTTTCCAAAAGGTCATCAGATAGTTTAGTACAGGAAGGAAGCTCATCCATGGAGCAGACTTTGACCTTCATCTGTTCTGGAAATGGTGGACAACCAGCAGAATGTTTGGTGTACTGGGTTGAAAAGAAGTTTGCAGTGATGTTCAAGCTGATGATACATAGAAACAATATCACTTTCCATCAATAACAGCAAAAGCATATGTATATTCATCCATTCACAACTCACAAGGAAGATAATAAGATGATACCTCTGCCAAGGAGGGAGAGTGAGCATGGTGTATGCAAGTTTGATCTTACTGACAAGCTCTCCCAGTTATTTAAAGCTTGCAGCAGCCTGCCTAACCACCTCCGATACAGTTGGGGTGCTGCCAGGCCCATTCAAACTGCAAAGTTCCAAAAGGGAACATTAGAAAGAAGGTCCCAAATTTCCAATTAATATCAATCCTAAAATAATAATAAAAAACCTTCAATCCCAATTAGTCAAATCTTAATCAGGCCCAAATTGATCAAAGAATTGGTGCCTACGAAATTTGTCCCAATCAATCAAATTAAAAACACAAACAGATCATGCAGCGCAATCCATTGACAAGTTAATTGTAAAGAGAACAAAAGAAAGAAATGAAGAGACCTGGAGAGCAGAAACGTTAGTAGGGAAACCATAGATGCACAAGACCATCTCCCATGAACGCTTCCGCTTCGTTCTCCAAGCACCTTGCGCTATTTCACCATTGTGCTGTCTTATCGACGCCGTGGGTTCACTGTGAATCTGTATCAGAATCACCCAAATAAGCACAAACAAAGGCACAGAGTTCAAGTGGGCTCTCTTATTACTCCAAGCTCTCCAAGAAAGTTTCAAACTTTAAAGAAGTTCAGATCGAAAATGTTCAAATCAAGATTGATCTTATTATTCTCAACAGATTGGGAATTTTAAAAATAAAATAAAAAACAAAAAGAATTAGGGGAAGATGGAAGGTACCCGATATAGGTGTGGCCTTTGTAGCGGGGGCTGCGAGAGGTCAACAGATAGCATGCGAAGAATCGTCCTTCTTCTGTTTCTTCCTCCTCCGCGATTAGGGTTTCTGGGATTTCTGATCCAATCTTTCTTCTCTGCCCCATCACTCTTTTCAGGCGTATCTTATTAAAATGCAGTCAATCCAATTCGACCGCTGGAATATATTAAACCTTATTTCACTGTTTGAACTCTACGCCTCAGATTCCGTTTTCTACGGTCAGGTACTCGGAGAGTGGCCAAGTTTTTGCCACGTGGCCGGTTGTTTCTTGATCAACCAAAAAAAATATTGCCGCGTAAATAATCTTCAAACTCGGGTTTCTGATCGCAAAGAGGCTAGTGCGTGTGTTTCTCAATCTCATTGTGTTAAATATGATTGAGTCTTCGTCCAAAAAAAAAAAATATGATTGAGTCCAAACTGTATTGTTAGAAATTGTCGTCAAGTTGTTTGTATGTTGAGGAATTAATTGTAGCCATCTATGACATCATAAATCATAATGGGTTATTGGGAAAACAAAGAAGCTTACTATTGGATTAAAATAAAATTAGATTAGAAGCATGCAAATTCCATTCTGGTTTCCTTTTGTGTGTGTACAGTTTGTGCGACTGCAACAACAAGAATCGAAGATGACATATTTGTAGACAAAATTCCTCATCAGACAGCTTTGTGTTTGGACCCGCCACCCTCCCTCATCCCAGTCTTCATTTCTTCACTGTACAGATTGAACACTTCCTCTCTCTAATGAGAAGATTTCGGAAAGAGAGAGACAAATTCTTTTGCAACAAGCCGCTCTCATATTCACTAGAAATTAAAATAGTCAGCATACAGATTGAAAGGACATACATCTCTATGTGAGTAGATATAGAATAAAGTACATCTCTCTATACCTAAAACAATCTTGGAAAGATTACAGAAAAGAACCGTGCCCACCCAAACCAAAGCAAAAAAGGACTCGCATGTGATTTACATAGAGAATCACAAACAATATGCACAACTCAGCCAAGAATGAAAGTATAAATAAAAAGAAAAGACCGATCAATGCAATGTATTCCTCTGAGCTTCCTCTGCACCCCAAGAACACAAATCATAGTAACTATATTGGAAAAACTGAATCTGGTTAAAGAGGAGGAAACTATTCGAACTGTTGCAGAGTACTCAGTGACAAAAGCCTCCGTGCAGCAGGCGGTGCCAATCCAGGGATATCCCGGATGTTTTTGTTGCCAGGGTTCACAATCTGAAAGAGTAACACACTCAAGTTAAGAACAGAGACGGGTGCGGCAATAGTGCTGGTACTAATGTACATGACATGATACAACGCAAAAAAGCCCAAGTTCACAAGCAGGGCAAAGCATAAATGTTGGATCTTTTATTAGTATTACTACTATTCGACACACACTAATCCACTTTTCATGTTCAATAATAAGTGATCATCGTAGAGCAGCATCAAGGTTCCCAATAAATCAAACTCGTAGAAACGACTGCATTTCAAAGATTCATAAGATGGTCATTTTTCAATACTAATCTCTCTTTGTTATTTCACTTTTTCGCTAGGAAGATTTTCAACACTCAATTCAGAGAATGAAAGCGTAAATCTTCCATGCATGACATCCTTAACTACCTAGAGGGAGACGAAAAGAGATAATAAGGTTCACTATTCACATTCCTCTTGTATTGCATCTCTTTCAATCAGAAAGAACTTTCCAAACTCTTGCATCGACAGATTTCCTTCACGAAAAGTTCCTAAAATGCAACTTTGCAGATACCTTTGTAATTTCATATGCAACATTTGGTTACAAAAACCTAGGGCAATATATAAATGAACCAAAGAGCATACCTTCACAACAATAATTGCTATTACACCAATTACAATAAGCAAAAGAAAAAGCATGATACACTTGTCTGTTGCCACCTGAAAATATTGAAAAAAAATTAGTTTTTCATAGAAAAATATACAGATAGAGCACTTAGGGGGAAGGATCTCAACTAACCTGTCTACCAATCTCTTTCACAAGCTGGGAGGCCTTCTTAATTGAAAACTGAATTGTGTCCAGCTCATTCACAATGCGGCCCATTTGTTCAGTCTGCAAGATTTTGAGTGAAACCATGTTAGGCTAATTTCTTGAAACGAATGTTAATAGAAATGACAGGTGAAAATACTTACTTGGCCCTTTAAGGTAACTGCAGTTTGAGTTCCCACTTCAATTGTTTGCTCAACAACCTATCGGCCAACTAAAGAGTTAAGATTGCTGGAAAGAGGAAAAAAGAAGGGCAAACTTAAAATTAGTGTTATTTCGGATAGCTATTCACCTTTTTAGAGCGTTCAATGACCTGATCTGTCTCATCCATTGTTTTCGTCCCAGAATTGATTAGTTCTTGATTTGACATAGCTATCAGACATACATGTAAATTGAAAAGGAGGTCAGACAACTGCATTATTTTCAAATCAGGCATGAAACAAGCACGGATATAGACACAAAGTTCCAAGCAGTTTGATTTTTTCGAAGTTTGATTCACATTTACATTGTATTGATCAAAGGAGCGCAAGGCTGACTAGCATCGGATAATCAACAGCTAAAATAATGGAACAAACTGGAGGAGAAAGCTCATCTTTACATAATCAAACTAAGCTGATAGATATGCAGAAAGATAAGAACTTACCTGAAGCCATTTGAACATTGTCATCAGCAGTTGGTTCACTAACTCCTGCTCCCATATCAAAGAGTTCAACTCTCTTGTTTCCAAGGCTATTCATAAACCTGCAGTTAATCTAGAGTATGAATATCATCTAGAGTATGTACAATAGTTTTCTATCTTTGGGGATTAACTTGTTTGTCCCATGAATATAAGGACTGAAGGTAACAAACTAAAACAATCAGATTCCAGAGTACATGAGTGAGTAAGTAATGGTCAAGAATACAAAATGCATAGCTGAACTTACGTTTTTCTCAATTGAACATATGAATTCAGCTCTTTGATCTGCAAAATGAAGTATTATAATAAGATGCAGTTGTTACAATAGCAAAAAGTAGGAGGAATCAAATGTGTGCCTAGAAAGATCTTGTGCACTAAAATATCAATCCCCAGATTAGTTTCCTCACACAAAAACTATTACATAAGAATTGAAGGACACTGTTATAAACCTTTGTAATAGAGAAAAAATTCAATAATATCATTTAATTACATAAAAATGGCATATGAGAATAATCTGAAACAAATATTGCTCTCACAACATTTTCAATTCAAAAGTAGTAAGCAAGTTTGCAAGCATGCATGTGTTACAGTGTACATGTACACATTATGTGATGTGAAAAACAAAAGCTCATAAGAACTGACCATAGATTGCTTCTCATCATTGAGTTGTTTATTCACATCAGGAGGATTTCGGCTCTCCTCATCCTTGATTTCACGGTCAAACTCTTTGATTAATCTGAAACAATGAATTTACAAAATCATACTCTGTGATTTAAGTAAAGGGAAAATATCAAGAACTGGGATCAAAATAATTCCTATTTATTTTATTCTTTCATATGCCATCATGACAATCATCCCATACCTGAATTCTTCCAACATCCCCAAAACTGATCACAAATGAAGAGATGTATGGGAGTCCAGAAATAGGATGCAAGACTTGTATATTAGGCATGACTTATAGTCGCTCACATCTTGATCCCAGTTAAACTGAGTATGCTCTCATGGTTGTAGTCCTAATTTCTCTTTTCCAATAAGTTGCTAATTTTTAAGGATGCCAAAATTGCCTAATGACATGGTGGTGCAAGACTCATTAAAGTGTAAAAATTACATTAGATGTAGCAACATTTGTCTTTCTGTCTTTTCTTTCTCTTCATATAATGTGAAAATTAAGAATGTCCAAAATTCTAAGTTTCTGAAAGTAGTCAGATAAAATTAGGAGAGTAAAAGCCCATATGGCATACCTTTTACATTCCCTCATCTTTCCTGTAAGTTCTTCCAGCTGTTTACTTTGTCTATTGGAGTCTTTGATCTTATCCAGCTTCTGGAAGCCATTTCTGAAAACAAAGAGGAAGTCCCCATAATTATAATAATATCACTCTATTATGAAAAGCAGGGAAGTACAAACATCTACTGTAACAACCCCACCACTTCCCCCCAACAAAAGAATCAGAAAAATAGTCTGCAATTACATAAATTATTCTTTTCTTTCAGTAACTACACCTTGTAGAAGAATAATAGGCAGACAGTTAACATATAAGATTGTGTAAACAAGGACCATGTGGAGTTGGCAACACATAAACATATGAGAGATTAACACAGGGCACAGAACTCTGGTTCATGGTAAAAAAGAAAAGAGTGCACTGTGTCAGACGGAGGCAGAGAACAGTGATACAACCATGACAACTGAATTCAGTAACCACCTAATAACCGGAAGTTAAATGAAACTGTAAACAAAGAACAAATGCTCACAATGGCTACTATTGACTAACATCTCCCTCATTATCCATCAGTTTGTGGAAAGTATATCATGGTTGCTGCTTCCATGGGGTTTCAAGTAGGGATGTCAAAATAATTTTGAAGTAGATGTGGAAACAATGATGCACTTCTGGCATATATTGTTGCCCGTTAGGTAGTATGGATGTAAGTAGTGATCCATCAAGAACATAACCAAAAGAATTTTATTCATTGTAGTATTGGATCACCATAAATAACCGACATCAATGCTTTACGCAAACAATCAATAGAGCAAGTTGAGCCTTGAAAACTAGAAAATCTGTATACGTTTCTAAAGAGCAGCCAATGTTACTCAACACTACATGAAAACATTGCACAGATGTAAACTCTTACAGGAACAGCTGAGCAAGCACGTATACTCTTTAAATCGCCTCAGTAACTCTATCTATGGCAAGTTAATAATGCTTAACTACAGTTTACGAGCATCAATCTAACTTAAATGTGAATGAATAGGAACACATACAAAACAAACAAATTGATTATCAAGCAATACAACATCCTACATATCCTGACATCCCTCTAACTGAATTGTCTATCTTCAATTGCTAAACATGCTAGGATTCTAAGAAAACATCCTATCACCGAATTCACAATTCAACAATCAATGCGTAGAAAAGTTCAGGCACTTAAGAAAACGAAAAGCCATGATCTTTATTCAGTATGGATAAAAATTAAAATGCAACTAAAACACAGAGACATACGCGAGGGCTCGAAAATTATCGTGGATTTCACCATAGATCTGCTCCAACTGAGGACTCATCGGCAAGTTGCTGGCCATGGTTGCCATAGACTAATCCCTCCGAAATCGAATCCGCAAGAAAACCCTAACCTTTCCCCTTTCTACAATTTTGCAAAACTCCACATCATCTGTTGCTCCTGATTGAGATTTGCTGGAGGTTTAACAACGAAACCCTAACTGCAATCCTCCACGGTGTTCTTCCTTGGGATAAAAATCGAAAGTTTAATTTTCTCCAAAAATAACAAGAATTGAAAAAGATTACAGAAAAATTCAGGAGGGGAAATTGTGAGAAAATTGAAAAAGAAAAACTAAAAGCGTGGAAGGAAGAGAACGAGGGTGGAGAGAGAATCGCTGTCTGGTAATTGATTGTTGTCCAAAAAATATGTATTTTATTTTATTTTAAGTTTCTTTGTTTCTTTGTGATTAAGCACAAATTAATTAATTATTTCACAGAGAGCAAACCAGGCTATCATGTCTAACATGAGCCGCTAATATGGCGCCGTTGGACCGTGAGTTAATGATATTTCGCGACAAATTAGTTACAAGAACTTAAGGAACATCTAAAAAGTTGTTAAGAATGTTCTGTTTGGTTGTTTTTGTTTTTTTTTTGTTACATCTCATGATAATGCAATGGAAGATAACCTTCCTTGCTAACTCCTTCAATTTGAGACTTGGTTTTCTTTTTTTGGATAGTGTTTTATCAACATACTATATATGTCACGTTATGTTTTTTATAAGACAATTTTATTTCCATTCTTGAAGAATTAACATGGAAATTGGATTTCAAAATAACTCATTTCACAAACTAAAACTAAAATAATTTTCAACTAATCGTAGAATGTGATGAAATCAAGACTCAAATAGAATAACATCACGTGTGGAGAACTGGGTATCGAACGTTGATTAGTTGAAAGCTTGCAAGTTTAACAATAACATTCATCATTTCATTTGGAGAGTAGGCAATCTAACTTTTATATCCCCTATTTTCTGTTAATTTATTTGTGAATTGTACTTGTGTATTGTGGGGTTATTAGGTGTGATAAATAAAACGAGATAGGAGTATAATTTATCGTGAGATTATAAACACACCCTTTCTATGCGGCTTACGTTAGCAGACAGCAAATGACGTACTGTGGGGAAAAAGAACATTTGTGAATTATAATAATTGGAGAAATAAAAAACAGGCAGTAGAGTTGAGAACGAGGAGGAGGAAATTGGATTGGAAATGATGCGCTGTCAGTCTGTCTGGGTGTATCGTTGGGTGCCTTGGTGGATTTCGAACAGCTATCGCGCTCAAAAAAATTTTCCTCGCATGTCTGACTGAAAGAGCAATGATAAACCTACCCACCGAGGACCATTTTCTTGGACCCTCCATCTTTATGACCTGACACCTGGTAACAACTTTTTCCCTTCCCTCCAAACCAATGAATCGGAGAACTTAAATAGAGGAATGAAGAAATGGAATCATATCAACTACTCACCTACTGATCCTATTCTTGATTTTAAGATTATTTAATTACGGATTTTAACGGATGAATTGAAACTAGAATAATTCAAATACTTGTGTATTGTAAACATATGACAGTATGAATTGAAATCAATCAAATACTCATTCCTAATAAGCACTAGCGGATTTAGGAATTTTTTTAGCGGATGTGCAATATAGAGAGAGTTAAATAAGAAAAAATAAATATTATTAAAAAAAGAATAAACAAAATTGGCGTTTGCTCAAGAAGAAAAAAATATGAATCTGACTTACTTTAGATTGGTGTACTCAAGAAGGATAAAAAAATGCAGAATTTTTGTGATGCACGCACACTTGATAAAATTGGGTGATGTTAAATTGGTCCTTTATAAAGAGAACTCACAATCCCACTTAAATAAGGAATTGTGCAAGTCCTATTAAAACCTAATTAAATAAAGATAACTCCTAATCCCACTTAAATAAGGAATTATGCATACCCAATTAAAAGCTTAAGCAATGGCAGGTTTCCTATAAAATTGGTCTTTTTTATTAAAAAGGAAAAAACAAAAACAAAAAGGGAGTGCGTGTTTTAAAAACCTGGTCCAAAACGTGGCCAATATTTATTAATAATAAGACCAGCGCACAACAAGACTTCTCTTAGGCTTTTCATCGAACACCTGCTGTGCAACTCCAAGGCCGAGGAGAGGTGCAATATGTAGCATCTATGATGGCTTTTCCGGCGAGGGAAGGTGCAGCTGCACCTTTTTGCGTCTTAATAGGTCCACCACTACTAATAAGTAAACATGACGTTAGTGTGTTGCTATTTTTTCACTTCAAAGTACATTTTGATATTTTTCTAAAGTATTAGACTTTAAGTATTTTTCTCTATGAGCCTATATGTGAAAGCCCTTCTTTTAACACCCAAAAATGTCAACAGAAAAAAGAGAAGAAAAGAAAGTAATTTGTTGTTGGGCTTTTCTGGCCTCCTTTCTCACCAAGTAAAAGAAAAAAAATGAATTCTGCTTCATTTTCTTCAAGACTATTGGCATGTGGCCAAACATGTCTGGAAGAGCAAATAACAATAATTTGTAGTAATCACCTCCACTGGTTGGAAACATACATGTAAATTTGTTATTATGACGAACAAGCTTATGCAATCGAACACGAGAATGTATCTCAACCTTAGAAGCGTTTCATCAAACATTTTATTTTAAATAAGAAACTCATAAGCATTTGAATCAAATTGCATCATAAAATTGAAAAGAAAAATAAGTTGTCATGGCCAAATATATTCAATTTCTTCCACTTTACTCGTATAAAACTTTCGTTCTTTTTTCTCTCTCCTCACGTGACCAATCACTTAAGATAAGAAGAATAATCAAATTTCAAATATATCGTTTCACTGCTCTAGTTAGTTAATACACTTACGCATAAATGGAATGGTTATTGAGAGAACAAGACTAGGTTGTGAAACCAGACATTATAGTCTTTTGACATCTGTGTTCCTTTTGCTTTCTAATCAAAATCAAGGTACCAGCCTTAACCACACAACCTATGTAATGCCCATTTTATGACAATTGAAAGCACATAGTTTTTCTTTCCAAAATGTATAAATATTAATTTGGTAACGGATCTAGCCCAGTAGAAAATAACCTTAACTTACAAATTAGAGGTCTCAGGTTCGAATCATCACGAAATTATAGTTGTGCCTGCGCGAGAAATCTCCCTCCCCTGTCGTTTAAGTATTTCCTTTTCGGGATCCACTAAGTACTCAATGGATGTATGAGTTTAACTTATCACATCTTTGAAACATTACTAGATGTTGTATTATTAGCTTTTCGTGGGTTCCTAAGGATATAAGATCTTTGCATTATATTTATAGAAGTTTACAAATAACTTAACACATGATGAATCAAAAACGTATACGCAAGGGTTTGGATATACATCGATGCTACTACCATATTAGCTTACGCTTAATCATCTCATTAAAGACTAATTTGATGGCTTAATACTAATCCATTGTTTTTGTTCTCATCTATTAATTTAATCCAACTAAGATGCATGCATGCAACAAGTGGATGAATATTGCTTAAATCAATTGATTGTACGCCTCATATTAATTAAGGTTGGAATTACAAATGGAGTCGATATTGTGAGTTTTTTTTCGTAGGATGGGTTATCAAATATGTAGGGGGTGATTGAATTTCTTCATTGTATGCCTAATATTAATTAAGGCTGAGTTTTCGACTTTGAATCTTAACAAGGATGAGGAGGATAGGATTGAGACGGGATGGAATTGTTGATGTCCCATTCGTAAAGAAAAAGGAAAGCTGACTAGTATACGCATCATACGATTGACGTTACTCATACTAGGATATGATCTTCAAGCACTTGAAGAAATATGGACAAGAAATTGGCATAGCAAAATAGACCGCCATATTTTGTGTTTGTGAAAATCGAACGCAGATACGTTATTCGCATCATTATCTCCATTTCGAACAAAGGTTCTTGCGGAACAATTGCATATATACCTCTCTTGGTATTTTTCTTTGTTGGAGACTCAATGGGAGTCTCTTATTATTGTCTCATGGGCTCACCATAGCTTTTGGAATTTTCTTAATCTTAAATCCTAAATCACAAACGTAACACATCAAATATGTTAATATTATTATAAAGAAACATATAAATTAGAACTAGAAAGTAATCTATACAGTTATGGTATTTTCTTTTTAATGTTCTCACTTCCATAAAGAGGAATATTTACCATACCTCAACTTTATGATAAAACTTGACTAGTTTTAGTGTACTAAATTTTCACGCAATATCATTTACAGATATGTTCGATTCTTCCTTCTCCAAATATCGTCGTTTATAAACATTTTAAGCTCTCGAACAATCTCATAAAGGAACATTTTTCTAATACCTCCAGAACTTAAAATGCTTAACCTTAAATCCGAAAATGACCTAGGCTTAGATATATATACATAAAATAAAAAATATCAGTGGATTCAGAACATCCTATTTCAAAATTGAAAAAGTCTATATATTGATATTATCCACTCTGCCTGTACCCGAGTGAGCCATGGTCACACATTGACATGAGCTATCTTTTGGTACAAAAATGGGACCATGGGCTCCTGGGCCCACCACCCACTCACACTGTTGCCTCTACTTTTTCACCTGATCCATCCAGGCCCGGTAAAAGCTGTCCATTTTGGCTTTCCCGCGAACCCAAAGGGTAAAACCCCTCTGCTCTGCAGGTGGAGATAAGGGTTCGTGTCCACGTGTCGAAAACCAAGCACGTCAGTCCAAAACGTGGCACGTGACGACTCTCAGAACCACACCACCCATAGATACCAAGAAACCGAGAATCCGAAACCAGGACCAAACAAAAACGAAGCCTCAAAATCTTAATTGGGGTGAGTGTTTGTTCTCATGGTCCTCCTCTGGTTAAAATATAACCCTAGGGTTGAAATTGAAAGCAAAAGGTTAAGACACCCATTTGTCCTCTTTATATATCGCGCATTTTGTATCTTGTAATTTACAGAAAAACTCAGAGATTAGCTTTGGGAGGCTTTGGCTTTGATATCTTCTATGTCAGTGTTGCATTGTTGTGAGAGTGAGAGCCAGGCTTGCATGCGGGTGATTGCGCATTTCCAAGGTGATACTCGCTTCTGGGCTCGCTGGTGGAGCCATGGCGGTTAAGAAGGCCTGCGAGTCCTTCTCCAAGAGCTTGATCGACGAAGTGCAGAGATGGGGCTGTATGAAGCAGACGGGCGTGAGCCTCAGGTACATGATGGAGTTTGGGTCCAGACCCACGCGGAGGAATTTTATAATCTCCGCTCAGTTTCTTCACAAGGAGCTTCCCATTAGGATTGCTAGGCGAGCAATTGAGCTCGAGGCCCTCCCCTATGGCTTGTCTGAGAAACCTGCCGTTTTGAAGGTACTTTTCGTTTTTGTTGTTGTGAATCATGCGTTTTCTTATTTGTTTTCTTTTTGGAATCCAATGGGATTTGGTGGGAATTAATGATGTGGCTTTGAATTTAATTCCTTTGTCGAACAGAATAAAATTTGATTTATTGTCTTATTATTTTATTTGATTATACAAAAAGGTTTATGAAAAGTTTAGGCTACATGTGCTTTTAAAGGGTCAATCTTTTGCTTTCAAAAGCGAGAATGCATTGGAATTGTTTGCCAAATGATTCTTCAGAGTAACTGCATGGGAATTGCTTGTGGCTTAGATTGTTCTTTCTGCAAACTACTATCTGAGGTCTTGTTCTCGAGCCCTTTATATTTCAGAAGAAGAAACTATCTGTTAAGTGCACTTGTTTAAGAATAATTTGGTTTGTTGGGCACGCTGGTGGTTTGGAGTTACAGGGTGATTAACTAGATAGCACATCCAGCATGAAGTTACAAGGATTTGAGGCACATATATACACTTTAGTATAATTTTTTTCTTTATTTTATATTCAGGTACGAGACTGGTATTTGGATTCCTTCCGCGACCTTAGATCCTTTCCTGAAATTAAGGATGCTAATGATGAGAAGGAATTTACACACATGATTAAGGCGATTAAGGTAAGACACAATAACGTGGTCCCAATGATGGCTTTGGGCGTTCAACAGTTGAAGAAAGGCATAAATCCGAGGATTGTCTACGAGGATCTTGATGAGATTCACCAATTTTTGGATCGCTTCTACATGTCAAGAATTGGAATTCGCATGCTCATTGGTCAGATTGCCTTCTTACTGTGATATTTTTGTTGGGTGGTTTTGCTAGATATTTCACTTTTCTTTCACCGGGTTCTAAAATCTCTGTGGAACTCAGGCCAGCATGTCGAGTTGCACAATCCCAACCCCCCTCCTCATGTTGTGGGTTATATACATACAAAAATGTCTCCTGTGGAGGTAGCACGAAATGCTAGTGAGGATGCCCGCTCAATCTGCCAACGGGAGTATGGCAGCGCACCTAATGTTAATATCTATGGGGATCCTGATTTTACATTCCCGTAAGTATATTTTGTTCTCACTTGGTTGGTCTGTTTCTAATCGATATCGATATTTTCTCCTTCCTTCTTTTTTCTCTCTTCACTTTGAACCTATTAGTGGTGGCTGGTGATACGATATTTTCCAACAAATGAAGTTTTGTTAGTTTCTGTAACAGGTATGTTCCAACACACTTGCATACCATGGTCTTTGAGTTAGTTAAGAACTCCTTGCGTGCTGTCCAAGAGCGGTACATGGACTCGGACAAAGTTGCACCTCCTGTTAGAATAATAGTTGCCGATGGAATTGAGGATGTTACTATCAAGGTATTGTTTAGTGTAATTTAGAGAATTTCCTGATGTTTTCAATTGTTTACTACTTAAACAATGAAATGCTTATCAAGTTGGTCTGGCTGACTTCATAGGTATCAGATGAGGGGGGTGGCATAGCAAGAAGTGGACTCCCCAAAATTTTTACATATCTTTACAGCACTGCAAGGAACCCTTTGGATGAGCATTCAGAAATCTCTGAAGCTGATGCAGTTACAATGGCTGGGTATGGATATGGGCTTCCTATAAGTCGCTTGTATGCTAGGTATTTTGGAGGAGATTTGCAAATTATCTCAATGGAAGGATATGGTGAGTTGACTAATTCCAAAACCTGTTCCATTTAGATTATTCCAGCAGAACTTGACGATCAAAGTCTTTCCATTTGTTTGCACCTTTCTTTCTCCTTCTGAATTCTGAAGGGGTATTTTCTGGCATTAGCCATACGATATCGTAATTAGAGAAAATACTTGTCTATGTCATTAGCTGGTCATCTGTATGTTTCACTTAGCTCTTGATCTCCTCTTTAAATCAGCTGTCGTTTCCTTTTCCTTCGTGCACCAAAAGTTCGACACACAGTTTCATCCACATTTTCAAGCCTGTTGCGTTCAGAATGTTATACATAATTAGCAAGGCTTCACAATCAAAATTCTTAAGGGGCAACTCCAGTAGTTGCCATGAATAGATAATAAATTTTACTTGTCTATGTCATTGGTTAACCATTTTATGTTTTACTCACCTGTCATTTTCTTTTGCCTCATGCACTGAATATTCTGCACATTGCTTTATCCACATTTTCTAGCACGTTGCATTCAGAATATCATCAGTCTTCCAATTTGTTTGTAGCTTTCTTCTCTGAGTTGTGAGGGGGTAGTCTTCTACACTCGAGTTGTATTATATTCTCTAAATCCGACTGTAAAATTGTCGTCATATATTTGACTTGCCTTTTGATCTGTCTTTAAAATCACATGTCATTTTCTTTTGCTTCGTCCACCGTGATTTTCTGACATGCGGATATTTGTGTCATGTATGTACAGGGACTGACGCATATCTCCATTTGTCTCGCTTGGGAGATTCACAGGAGCCCTTGCCATGATGAATCTGTGGTGTTTCTATGTGAATGAATCGATACAGATGAATTTTCAAATTAATTCAGGGGAATATTATAAGTTTAAAGTGTCATATATTTTATTGTAAAGGAGATAAATATGCTGATTTTTTTATTGTAATGAAAATTGGCAGTTTTCTTGTGTCTTTGTCTGTGTGAGTCTACCTCACCAGGGGGAGGAGGATATAATACAATCAAGTCGTGTGGCGATCTTATGCTTAAAGACCATTCTACCGACTGTTCTACATAACTCTTTTCCATGTTGATCTAACACATTGGCCCTTTTAGCATTTCTAATCACCCTGTGATATTAGTTTACGCCAATATGTATCGCTAGCTGCTAAACCAATTAAAATATGATGTGAGGAATAAATCCAGAGACAAAATGAATGGTTATGAAATTAAGGGTTTGTTTGGAAGTGATTATAGATAGGCTAATAATCACTTCTATGGAGATCTTACTTTTCAATTCATTGATGTGAAGTGAACTCAGAAATCCTTCATAAGTGGAATTCAATTCCTGATGAGAATTCCAATTCTTGATTAGTAAACACGCCATAAGTGACATTATAAAAAAACACATAAGAGAGAGGTGATTTTCACTAGAGTCACTTAAAATCACCAAAAGTGAATATATGAAAAAGCACATGGAGGTGTTTCTCTCCGAAAAATGATTTTGGTCTAGCCCTAACTAATTCTTCATTGTAACACATAATTTATGAATATGCATTTATTAATAAATTCAGGAGAAGTCGGAAATTGAAATAGTTTCAATATTCATCCTAACTAACTAATCATGACTCAACATAAACTTTCATGAAACTGGCCGAAAAAGAAATCAACTACATACATCAAAATTTGAAACTACATGTTTCTTCCATTGGTACAATTACACATTAACTACTGATTTGACAGAAACCAAATATCTTTCTCTGATTTGACAGAAACCTATCAGCCTCCATGGATTTCCTTAAAAAACTGGTCAAAGTGAAAACATATCAGAGCCTTCTTTGCTTTGCACGCTGATACGACTTCTTCCCCTTTATCTTCCATTTTTCATTTCCAGCCGGCCGGTTTTTGTCTTCTATCTCACGCACTTTCCGCTTTCTAAAAGGTCATGAAACAAACAACAGCATAGTTAAAGGTTTGTTTGTATTTCATAGAGATACTCAGCTTTTCAGAATACTGAACTTTCATAACTACAGCATAAAGATACATTACAGCATAATACGCTGCATATCATATGATTTCTCACAACTTCTTCAAATATTTATATCTAAATTTAAATGCACGTGGGACTATTGGCACTCCAAAACTTGCTACCACAGCCCCTCCACTTGTTCTCTCCAAAAAATTTCTTTTATAAATTGTTTTTGAATTGAAGAGAAAATCCCTCGTCCCACATCCTCCTACCCCACACCACCCCCTTCCCTGCTGCCAGCTGCTGGGCATGACCTCTTCATGATCGGTAAATTTTAGGATTAACTACAGAAAACCCCCCATAGAATCATCCTTAAATCAAATGTATTGCTTCAGAATTTGGAAACAGTGAATGTCTCTGGCTATCTCACCTGTAGTTCCCAAGGGTATGATCAGAAAGCAGCTCTCCTGCAAGGGTTGTCTTCCTTTCCTTCTTTGTAAGTCTGCCTGAGAAGAAATCTAACGGGGACTCTATCACCGTCCCTACCTGATGAACAACCAAAGGAAGAAAAATGTGACAACTATAATAATACATTCCTATGAATGGCTTCTTTTAATGTAATCAAGATACTATATTCTCACCTGGAAATACTTGTTAGGCTGTGAATTACCCTTCTTGTAGTGTCTCTTTGGATCCATAACATTCCTTAACTGTAACCATTAGCAAAACAAATCAGTCGACTAAACTTCCCTTTAGCATAAAATTCAGAGGTTAATAATTATAACAGTGATTGCACATGGATGACCCCTTCAAGTGAATGAATGAACCCTTCAAGTCAATGAGCTAATAAATTGGTCTGCATAACTCACACTAAGTTCAAAGAGATAACAATTGATATACTTTAACAATACAAACAATTTGAACAATAGTGGAATCATGGAAAATGCAAAAGAAGTGAATGTCGGATTTGATTCCAGATTCCAAGGAATTATCAGCTTGTTTAATGTTCCCACATACAAGGTTTGCAGCTGGACAAGAAAAAAGGACACTTACTATAGACTGTGTTAACATTTGAGAATGGTTCACTTTCGTTACAGCCAAAACTTGACAAGGACTTGGAATGATACTAAGGTAAGTGCACCATAAAATGCAAACTTCCAGGTTAGATTAGCTTTTATTAGGGTTTCTATACTAGAGATTGCTGTTGACAGACTGTCTGATGTGAATTACCTCCAAGGTAGTAGAAATAGATCCAATATGATTCACGGTTAACTATAAGTCCCAAAAATTCTAAAAACACAGGATCTTATAATTTATTTTATTCAGCTGATGCAGGAAGCCAGGAACCAACGTACAAGATTGGATATTTTTAAAGCACATACAGCTCAATAATGAGAGTAAAATTCATAATTATGCAAGCGCAAAACCCAGTAAACAAGGGATGTAGATTATTACAACTTAGTGCCTGTAGATGATTACAACTTAGTGCCAGGGAAACTAAGAACAGAAACAAAACAGGAGTTACCATACCTTGAGTAATTGGAGATCTTTCTGCAACTCTGGGGTCATGGTTGGTGCAGGCATGTCAAACCTACATCACATAAATTATCAGGGGACACAGACAAACATAAGAAGTTCAATTGTGAGTGAATTTCATAAGGGTTTCTGATAAAATCCAAGACTCAAAAGAAGCAGAATGAGTTGAGATGATGACATACCAACTTGTCCCAGCAGTGTCTTTGAGCTGCTTCTTAAGCAACTTGTTCAGCTTTGTCGGGTTATTTGGTGGAACAAAGAGGCCATCAACAAGCTGTGTGTTGGGTTTCCAAAGTTGATTGGTTTCGCGGTGAGTTTCGTGAGGTTTGGTACCAGACCCACCTCCATTTTTGGCTGCTGATGAAAAAGTCGGCAACTTTGGCTCCCATGAGAGACCAATCACTGCCTTGATTTCCGGCATCCTAAAACACAACTTTTGAAATCAAAATCAAAACAGCACCAACGTAAAATACATGCGTAATCTGATAAGCACAAAGCGATCCAAATTCATTGAAAAATCAGAGAGAAGAAGATGATAACATACTGGCGGTGGCTGAATCAGAGAGGGCAGGAGCTAACAGCGTTGCTTCAACGACAATGGCCTCGGAGTGGGAGAGTTTAGCGGCCGAGAGAGGAGAGACTGAAAAAAACTAGGCTTTGGTAGGAAGAGAGAGGCGTCGAAGAGAGTTAGTTGTCCTTTCGGCGTTCCACAAGCGATCAGCCCGGTAATAAGTTACTAGCCAAATGGGGCGGCCCAGACTAAAAGTAGCAGCCCAGTAGAGAAAACCAACAACAAAGGTCTAGGGTTTATAAGAAATTTGTAATGTGGGATTTTATCAAATTCTTATCTGATTTAGAAATTTGGGGTAATTGTTTTTCCATGTCCACCTAAAAATTTGATCATCACACCCAATCCATAAAAGAGATTTTCGGAATTTCCAGTTCTTTACTTTGAAATAATTAATCTATTTAATTGCATTTTTCTTCTTCGAAGTGTGATATTTTCCTTTCCTTCGAAATAAATCCAACACCTTCATAACTCGTATTCATTCGCCACATTGTCTCCCATCCCATGGCACCCATAGTCATTTTATTTATTTATTTAAAGTATTTGGAAAATATTTGGCCAAAAAAATAGTATTCGGAAAATATTGGTGGATGAGTCTCAGTGAGTTTGGCTAATATGATTCTAGAAGAGAAATTTGCCTACATCATCTCACGATAAGCTGAAGTATACACTTGTTTGTTACATGTAAGTTTATAGCGTGGGAAAAGTATGATAGGCAGATGACCAGTTTGATGAGCAGTGCGAAGGTGATAATAGCGCCACGCTATGAAAATTGTGAATAAAAAGTGGTTAAGTAACAGTGATTCATCCATGACCTGCCCAAGTTACATTTTGATAAAGGGTCGAAGAATATTACATGTAAGGACGCCCTGTTTCTGTCAAGTAGTAACTTCCAAAACTAGCAAGGCTGGGATATAATTGCACAACTATGGCAGAGCTGCCTCAACACCATTACTTCTTGTGTTAGTCGAAGATCTACAAACTGACTAATCACTCATGTCATCATCGAAAAAGTTTATATCGCCATCCTCATCATCTTCATCATCATCATCAGTCGCAACACCAGCATTGGCAGGATTTATATCTGCATCAGCCAAAGTTAACAGCTCGACTGATCCGTTCCTAGTCTCTGCATTTCCATTTACACCTTCATAATCAACCATATCATTCTCATATTCATCAACCTGTTCGATTTCATTGTAAAGGACTTCCTACAAAGAGAAAATAAAGAATTTGATTCAGACAATGTAAGCGATTTCTTGCAGTTAGCCAACTCAGCAAATTGAAGCTTGTAGTGCAATTGGCACGTAACCAACCCACTCCGCAGGAAAAATAGAATCTACGCTTGAAATACCTCATTTTCTAGCATGTCATTTTCGGCGGCGTCTACAATCCAGTCATCTAGCAAACGCTCTAACAGAACATTGTCGAGGGAGATTGAATTATCAGCCCTTCTTCGTAATTGTTGTTCTCTAAGACGCAGATTGTAGTGAACGTAGATGAGGTCATTCAATCTTTTTTGAGCTAAACGATTATTTCTTAAACTGTACAATTGATCGTATATACTCCAGTTATGCTCACAACCAAAAGATGAGCACGTCTGACTCAAAATACGCACAGCAATACGCTGCAGCTCTAAGCAACTTATCCCATGTTGTTGCCACCATGCAGCTAATAAGAGGCAAGAAAAGGAGAAATGTATCTGTAAGTAAAATAATGCTTGAGAAGATGTGGAATATGTCCAGAGACTCGATGCATGGGCATGCATATGCATATCGGAACTCTCAAATGAGTAGCATGACAGTGTAATATTATACCTGGATCAAGCTCAGTTCTTGTACTGATTGCCAATTCGGTTCCAAAATCAGCTTTAGCAGAGTTGTAATCAGAAATCTGAAAGAATAGAAGAATATAAGAAGATAATCTCAACATATGAAAACATTCAGGAAGCAAATAATGAATTCCAATAAGAAAATTATTACCTGCATAGATGCAGAAATCCTTCTTGCACTGTCTGGCTCCAGCCGAACAATGCACTCATTAAGTCCACGCATCCCCTCGGTATGCTACAGACAATTAACATCTAGGTTAGGAAAGAATTCAACATGATGATAAAATCACAAGCAGCCATTGTTCGTCCTACCGCCGTAAAATCAGGTCGATATCTGTATGATGGATTTAAGTAGTAAGCAGCTACATATACCGGGTGGTAGAACAACGAGTTCCAATGACTTTCTATAACACTCCAAAATGGTTCATATTTACGTACATTGTCACCATGAATGGTTTTGATTGCAAGCTTTGCCCTGTACATGTCATTATATATAGATGACATTGACAAGCAGTCACCACTCTCAACCTTCTGAAGAACTTGCATAATTGGGTCCACTGAATTCCTAACAAACTGTAGCTTCTTCCAGAATGTAGCATTTAATACAATACTTTCCACCTCTTTTCCTTCACATGATTTGGAGCACTGAGATGATATCCATTTGTTTGATTGAAACATTCTTCTAAGACCAGTCCTGTGGTCCAGCAAACTTTGTAAGGTGGCAAAGCTAGAGGCGAACCGGGTAATAGACGGTCTCAAAAGTTCCTTCCCCTGTGTAAAATCACTCTTCAGAAAATTTAACAACCAAATTTGGTTGTAAATGAGCTTTGTAATTTTTTGCCCCTTCTCTATGCACTCCGCTACACATCTTATCTTCAAAAAATCTTCAAGCATTTGATCAATACAACTGGTGGCACATGGGGTCCAGAATAATTTCTTTCTTTTCTCTTCAAGCATATTTCCAGCAGCTTTATAGCTAGGAGTAATTGGAGTGATTACCTGCACAATAGGGGATTAGAAGCAAAGCAAAGCAAAGTTAGTAGCTGGCAGATGACAGTTTGGGATGGGGAACTACATGAGAAACAAAGAAAACCAAATACCTGAACTACATTTTCCTCACCCATCTCTTCAACCACTTTGTCCAGCAGCTTAAACAAATTCGAAGCATCTTCAACTATTTCAGTGGCATCAACTGAAGAAACAAAGTATACACCATTTGGGCCAGAAGCCAAGAAATTTATTAATATCCTACCCTCTGTGTCTCTCCAACTGTCTGCCATTATAGAACACCCAGTGATTGCCCAGGACGCCTTATAATCAGCCAGGTAGGTTTTAATGGTTGCAATTTCCTCTTGCAGAAACCGACCAGATATTAATTGGCTTGGAGGTGCTACCAGACCCTGGCCATATTGGCCAACCAATTCCAGCATCTTATGGAAGTATAAGGAGTTTGTTGCTTGTAGAGGAACTCCTGCATGGTAAAAGAATTTGCAAATTCCAGAAATAACTTCCTTGCGGGATATTTTATTTGACATTGTTCTGACCCTTACTTGTCTGTAAGAATGTGGTGTCAAACTCTTGGGAGCAGTCAAGAAAAGGGAATCTAGCCTTGATCTTTTAAATAATGGTTCAGAACCAGTACTGGGAGGCAACGCCTTGAATGTATTTCTCAAATTTTGGCCCAATCTCCTATCACCATCAATCAATCTTTCCTTGTTTATATGATGCAGAGCAGCTTCCATTTGGTCATCGTCTTGATCTTCATTGTCTGACTGCAGATCAAAAGGTGACATGTCCTTTGAATCGGGTTGTCTCTGTCTCCTTCCAGTACGATGCCATTTCATATTCTCTTTTATTTTAAGAAAAACTTCCTCAGGAGCATGTTTACAAGGTGCTACTTCTCCAGGAATTCTAGCTAAATGTTGTTTAAACCGATTGATGCCACCACTAACTATTTTCTCGCAATAAATGCATTTCACCTTTTTCTTTTTCTCATCCTGAGCAACACCATGTTCCCACCCAGGGTCAACATATCCTAATGACCGAAGAGGAGTCAACTTCATAGCTAAATTCCTGTCACCCATCAATTGCTTTCCTTTGCTTCTATAACCAACATGCACCTCTTCTTCATCATCATTAGATTGGAAATTCAAATATGCTTGCCCAATATCTTCAGAATGCCTAGGTTTCTTATTAGAACGACTTCCTTCCATATTTGCTTTCATACTCATGTATACATCCTCTGGAGCCTTATCACAATAAGTAACTTCTCCAGAAACTCGGGCTAAATGTTGCTTCAATCTATATATTCCTCCACTAACTATTTTTCCACAGTAATTGCATTTAACCTTTTTCTTCCTCTCATCTTGAGCCATGCCATGTTCCCATCCAGGGTCAACAAGTCCAGAGGAGCGCATTGTGGCCGTCAATTTAAACCATTTAAGAACGTATATCAGAAACTACCCTTGTCTGATTCACTCGCTGTATCCTCAGCACTAAAAGAAGTCAATATCTTTAATCTTGCAACGTTGCATGGTCCGACAATGACACTAGTAAAGAGGATGTTGGTGTTTACCACAGTGAGAGTTAGGCAACAGGAAATAGGAATCTGCAGGAGATGTTTGAAAAAAATACATTTGTTCATTAGCTTAAGGGCAGCGTATAGGCCAAAGCATGGCGAGCACAAATGAGAAATACGTAAGAATTCAGTACGAAAGACAGTAAGATGAAATGTTTTCAAGCTTAACATGGAGTAATAAAGACATAGCTGGCAAGATTCTCAAACGTGCTTGATACATTGACACAATATGAAAAAGGATTTCGACAAAAAAAAAATATGAAAAAGGACTGGTTACTAATGGAACTCTGGACCTAGCACACAACCAACTCCAAATAATTCACACAAATAAATTTGGGGTTTCACAAATTTATAATAGATGTTGATATTAAAATGTCATTTGACTCTTAAAATGAAAATTTCAACAGAAGAACAACTCCTTCTGAGCTTGGAAAGCAACAAATGGGTTTATTTGATTCAAAAACTCAATCCAGCACTTCAAAATAATTTTGTCTCAGCATCTGAAGCAGCAGAATAAGATTTGAAACAACAAAAAGCCACAATAAATGGTACCAAAAACGGCAAACATAGTACATAGGTAGCTAGCTGAGACCAAACAAGACTTAAGCATGAGATAAAAATCAGACAAATTGGCACTCACTTTTTGCAATTAATCACATAAAAACCACAGCTGAAATTTCCTAACACCCAAATTTAAGGCTACAACTTTCTAACACCATAATATATAGAAAGGGGATAATCTGATTCCACTGAAAACCAGGTAAAAATACACAGCTCAGAAAACTAAATGGTTGCTTAAATTCTGCTTACCTGGGTTAGAAAAAACGAATGGCATAAAGAAATATTGATCTATCTGAAAATTCTTCGATGTGGGTCAGGCGCATTTGGATTTGGGATGATTGATACGCTCGAAAGTGGAGAAATTGATGGAAAGTTAGGTTTTTGAGGGTCAGATTGGTGGGAAAACTTGAAAAATTGGGTGGAGGAAGAAGAACGAGCTGGGATCGTTCGGAATCGTGAGTCGCGAGTGGAATAGGTTCGACTCGATTGCTCGACCCGCCGTTTTTTAGGGTTTCTGTTCTTTATGGTAAACATATTATTTGTTTTTACTATTTACCACCAATGATTGATTGAGAAAAAATATAAATAAATAAAAAGAAATAAGGTTAAAGGTAATTTTGGCCTTTGGCTACCCAACACAAAGTTCTTTTTAGCTGTTTTTTTAATTTTAAATAATTTAAGACAAATATTTTTTGCACAATATAATTGTGTGAGTTTGACTCAGTGAGTGCACAACTGGTTTGGTGAATCGTTGACAAAATGTCATTCACTCAATTCTATACAAACTGTTTTTTTTAACACAGGGAAGAAATTTGAAGCATAAAATTATCGTCAAATCAAAGACAAATCATAAACTCACGTGCTAGAAAACCACAAAGTTGATCAAAATAATAACACAATCAAATGAATTTCAGTATTTGGATGAACCTATCTTGCTTACAGCATATCTTAAGTAAGATGTACAAAATCTATACAGCTGACCACCAGACAGCATTACCAGTAATCTTTACAAGAACACTCTCCCCTTTTAAAATGGTGAAAACGATTTCGATCCCTCACGATTATTTCCCGATCGAAAACCTTTGAGATGAGCTTGCTTGCTTGGTGGCAGTCTTTACAGACTCGCAAATTCTTCGATATACGAAGAGTTTCCCCAGGTTTAGTCTTCAGTAGGCCAAAGGCAATTGCAAGTTTCTCACTGTGGTAGTATAGAGGATTCTCCTTTTCCTCCTCATCAAGATCATGCAACACTCCCTCTGTGTCAGGAACATAGCCTGCAGATCTTATACATTTCAGCATCTCATCAACCTTGGCATATATCTCTTTTGTCTGAGGATGAGCCCCTCCCCCCGCAATAAATTCATTAACAACACCTTCCAGTTCAATCATGGAAAATCCAGGAACCTTCTTCACTCCCCTGTCATTCATCAATCTCCTCACATTAGCGACATCTTCCCATCTGCCCACATTGGCATATAGATTGGCCAATAACACATAGCGACCACTATTTTCTGGCTCCAGTTCAATTACTCTCTTTCCTATGTGTTCTCCCAGTTCAACATTTCCATGGATCTTACAAGCTCCAAGGAGGGCACCCAATATGCCTACATCGGGGCTCATTGGCATCTCACTTATTAGCTTTCTTGCTTCCTCCAGCATCCCGGCTCTTCCAAGAAGATCAACCATGCAGCCAAAATGCTCTTTTCTGGGCTCAATACCATGGACTTCAATCATGGACTGGAAGTACCGTTGCCCCTCTTCAACTAACCCTGAATGAGCACATGCACTAAGGACATTAACAAAAGTAATGTTGTCAGGAGCTACCATGTCCCTTTGCATCTTCTCAAAAAGCTCAATGGCAGCCTCTCCCTTCCCATGCATTGCTAGCCCTCCAATCATGCAATTCCATGAAGAAATACCTTTATGGGACAAACCATTAAAAACTTCAAAGGCCTTCTCCAGGAAACCACATTTGCAATACATGTCGATGATTGTTGTTGCAAGTTTTGAGTCCAATTCAATCCCACTTTTCTCAATATATCCATGAATCCACTTCCCTTGTTCCAGAGCACCTAAACCTGTACAAGCCGATAACATACTAGCCGCCATGAATTTATCCAATTCCACCTTCTCCACTCGCATTCTTTGGAACAAAGCAAATGCCTCATGAAAACGATCACTCTGGACATAAGAGGAAATCATGGCATTCCAAGAAACAGAGTTCTTCTCAGGCATCAACTCAAAAATTTCAAAAGCCTCATCAACAAAACCACACTGCGAGTACCCAGTAATCAAAGTGGTCCAAGACACAGCATCCATCCGGGGCATCTTGTCGAAGACCCTTCTAGCTTCTTCCAAAGACTGAAACTTCACATACATGTGAATCAAATTATTCTGACAAAACCCATCAGCTCCATACCCCAGTTTCACAACATGGGCATGGACTTGTTTCGCTTCTCCAATAGCATCATCATTGCAACAGGCTCGTATAACAGAAGGGAACGTGTACTTATTGGGAGTGACAGAGTCTTGCAACATCTGTGAGTACAAAACAATGCAATTTCTGGGTAATTGGCATTGCAAGTAACCTCTCATTACGGTGTTGTAAATGAATGCATCCGGGTGGAGCATTGTATCGAACACTTGGAGAGCATAACCCAAATCGCCATTCTTGGACAGGGCACAGAACTTGATGACACGACCCATGGCATCGTTGTCGGCTGCGAGGCCGAGCCTGATGACTTGGGAGTGCAACTGCTTGAGCTCGGCCATGGTTGAACATGATTCGATGCCACGTAGTGGTGAAATCTGGGTCTTGGGCGAGCTTAGGTGGGGTGGGGTGGCTTGAAGGACTTGGAGCGAAGTCATTTGTCTTCACTTTGGAGCGAGAGAACCTTCATACTCACCCTATTTTTCAGCACCTTCTACTTTGTTCACCGTTGATAAGATATTGTGGGTCCCCAAAAATGTTTTGTTTTTAAAAAACATTTGCCAAAATATGTATTTGCAAATACAAAAGGTTTTTTAGGTTTTAGATATAAAAAAATTTTCGCTTTTGAAAAAAGCCAAAACTTTTTCAAAAAAGACAAAAAAACCACTCAACTTTCAAATCAAAGACATGCAAATGTATTGGATTCCTTAGGAAATCTAAAAATAAATAAGGGTATTTTTGTCCATTTTTACTTCTTTTAAAAATTTTCTCTCTCCTTTTGCTTTTTCCAAAATGTCCCAAATACAAAAGGTCGACCGTAAAATTTGCATGAATGAATATGATATAATATGGTGATTTTTTTATATATATTATAGACTCAGTCCCGATCTCTTGGATTACAGGAGTCCAAGAGATTTGTGGTTACTCACCGTTAGATGTAAATTCAACAGTTCACTTACTCTTGCACTCTTTTTAAGAAACTTTTTTGAACCATTGGATTAACATCCAACGGTGGGTGATTACAATCTCTTGGACCTCGGGGCTGATTATAGACTATATAGTGATAAAGATTTAAATATGAATGAGTGTGTTATAATGATCTGTCACGTCAACTTGTTATGAAATATTACTGTCATGTCAACTTGTTAGTGCAATATATGTAATGTTTAATTTCAAGAGTAATTGGGTTTTAGAACTCTAATTTAGAACATTCGAATAGGATTTGTAATTATGTGAAAAGAATAAAAAAAATAAAAAAAAGACAAAACAATCATCCCATCTTCTAAAAGCCTAGATATACGTAGAGAAATCACAGAGCTTTTGATTGATATCTTGGGCCACAACATAGACTGCTTGACTTGAAGGTCAAGTAAAAAAAGGGTATCGTCCTTCTAAAGATAGGGTGCATGCTAAAGGGAGGGAGGGAGTAGGGAAGTGAACTCTGTTGTTGGTAGGTTTTGGTATGATCATCAAGTCCAAAAAAAGACAGAGGCAATGTTGAGCAGGAACTCATTCCGGAGAAATTGTAGGAGATGATGATCTTATATATACACAATAACTAATATAACTGTCCCTTAACCACCACCACATTATGGGAATTTTTGTCCTAAGCTTCACACCATCTACCTTGCTCTTATTCTAGACAAGGCCTTCAAAATCACCACTAAATTTGGACAGCCCCCAATACAATGCATGCCTTTTTGTAGATATATATATATATATATATATATATATATATATATATAACATATATACATGATCTCCATGATTTAGAACTTCCATTTCTTCACCAAAATCAGATATCAGAAACTAAATTATGGAGAAAAAAGGCAAGCTGGTAATAGGAGGAGTTTCAATTGTCCTTGTTGTTGGCGTCGTGATTGGTCTTGTGGCTGTGGTTTGCACTAGGAAGAGTCACAAGGACCAACTTTCTACAAGTTCTAAGGCCGTCGCTGCAATTTGTGAGCCAACTGATTACAAGGAAGCATGCATCAACAGCCTTAGCAAAGTTGCGAAAAATGAAAGCGCCACGGCTAAAGACCTCATCCAAGCAGCCATTGATTCCACCATTTCAACAGTGAAGTCTGCAATAGACAATTCTGGCAACATTGCCAAATCATTTAGCAATCTCAATTCCACAGGAAAAATGGCAATGGATGATTGCAAGGACTTGTTGGAATCGGCAATTGCTGATCTTCAAGCTTCGTTTTCATACGTAGGGGACGGTGATATGCACACAATGCATGACAGAGAGGATGAGCTGAAAAATTGGTTGAGTGCTGTGATATCATTCCAACAATCATGCCTTGATGGGATTCCTCAAGAAGAGCTCCAAAAACAGATGAAAGATGGGCTTCTCAATGCCACGCAGCTGACGAGCAATGCCTTAGCAATTGCTTCCTCAATTTCTGAGATCTTACAAAGCTTCAACATCACTTTAAACAAAGATTTAAGGAATCCAAGCAGCTCCCGAAGACTTCTCGAGCACAATAATGATGAGCAAGGCCAGTACCCTAGTTGGTTTCGCGCTGCAGACAGGAGGCTATTGGCAAGTCAGAGCAACGGGCAGGTTAGACCAAATGCGGTAGTGGCAAAAGATGGAAGTGGACAATACAAAACAATTGGTGCGGCTCTTGCTGCATACCCTAAGGGGCTTAAGGGAAGATATATCATATATGTGAAGGCTGGGATTTACAATGAGTACATTACTGTTACCAAGGACCAGGTCAATGTGTTCATGTATGGAGATGGACCCCGGAAGACCATGGTCACTGGAAGTAAAAGCTGGGCTGATGGCATCACCACCCAGAACACCGCCACATTCGGTGAGTTACCTGTTAGATGTTACTTCTCCAGTTAATAATACCATACCAATAATGCTACGGTCACCAAATTTGTTCACTAAATAATGCTTTATTTAAACTGACTGTGAACCTGACATATATTTACACACGCTTTATATGCTGAACAAATTTGATGACCCTAATGCTTTACAGAAAACCAATTTCCATGATAAGGATGGATTGGCTGTTATGGTAACCTTGTAATAGATACAGCTTATAATCACATTTTCTTCTTTATAATCACAGCCGCAATTGGAAGTGGGTTTCTAGCCAAGGCAATGGGATTTCAGAACACAGCAGGCGCCCAGAAGCATCAGGCAGTGGCACTCCGAGTCCAGTCGGAGATGTCAGCCTTCTTCAACTGTAGAATGGATGCGTACCAAGACACATTGTACGTCCAAACGCATCGCCAGTTCTATCGCAACTGTGTCATTTCCGGCACAGTTGACTTCATCTTCGGTGACTCACCAACACTCATCCAGAACTGTTTGATCATAGTGAGAAAGCCTATGGACGGCCAGCAAAACACTGTGACTGCTCAGGGAAGACAGGACAAGAGGGAAACCACAGGCATTGTCATCCAGAACTGCAGGATAGTCCCCGAACAGGCTCTGTTCCCAACGAGGTTCAAGACTAAGTCATACTTAGGGAGGCCATGGAAGACATACTCAAGGGCTGTGATCATGGAATCAGAACTAGGAGACTTCATACAACCAGCAGGGTGGCTGGAATGGAGTGGCAACTTTGCACTTGATACTCTGTATTTTGCAGAGTATGGGAACCGGGGTCCGGGGGCTGTGACCAACGGAAGGGTGAGATGGAAGGGATTTCATGTGATCCGGAACAGAAATGAGGCTCTTCAATTCACTGCAGGTCCTTTTCTATTGGGTGACCAGTGGTTGAGAAACACAGGCGTGCCTTACTTCACTGGTTTGAAACATTAGCTCATGATATCCCATTTCAGCCCAATTAACTACTCATCATGAGACATGAAGATGAGGAGGATTAGCTGCCTCATTGATTTGAATTGAAATAAACAAGTTTAATCTGAAGATGGATGGATGGATGGATGGATGTTTGGATGAGAGAGAGGATGGCGCTGTTGATTGTCACCCCCCGCTAGTGATAACAGATAAGGAGCCCTTTTGTCCCTGCGCATTGTTTGCATATTGCTGTATGTATCTGTACAGTTTTTCAGTACCTTTTTGCATAGCATTTTTATGTACCCAAATGCCCTTTCTCTGTATATACATTTCATCATAGTAAATACATATGCTTTGCTTACTCATCTTATTCCCCATGGAAGACACATCCTTGAACTGATATAGGCAAAGCACATTGTTTTTCATTTTTCTCCTTTCTTGTAAAAAGGAGGCCAAAATGAGAGTTATTTTTTTTTTTCTTGGTGAGATCCAGGATTTTATATTTTAGGGCAAAAATGTGGTGTACAAGTAATAACCCTTTCAGTGAAAAATGATTGAGCCATTTTGTTTGTCAGCAAACCCATATGACATATAGTTCGACCAAAAAGAAAAACCCTAATCAGGCAAATATGAAGCCCTGCTATATTCCAATATTTGTTTGGTCAGAAACCGGTAAAATTCAAGACTTCATTGGCATCTTTTCTCCTTTTCTTCTCAAAATATTGCCATGCAGAAATACCCTTCCTCTCTCTAATTGAAAACTTATTATATTATATATATATGGTGGACGGAAGCACAGGGATGCATGCAGCGCACTCGTGCACATGACATATCCTTCATGTTAGGAAACTTGACAACTCAAAAATAAAAATAAAATGAAACGCAGGGGTGGCTGGGAATGCGGCTGCGCAAAACTGAAATTTGATGACAAGATGAGCATCATGGCAGAGAGCATAGATTAGGCAGGAAACAGAGAAACCATGGAAGATGATGTAAAAAGAAGGTTCAACTCAATTGAGTTTTGAAGACTCAGTGATGTAAAAAGGAACCTAGGTCAATTCATCATTCAATCGGCCGCAGATCAAACGACTTCCATAATACAGTCATGTGAAGTTGTCGGCATGCACACACAGAACTCTGCGCAAGAATAGGTTTTAATCGAAACCTTACGAATAAGAACCATATAGCAATTCCGACCAAAAAAAGAAAAAAAAGAGAACCATACAGCAATGTAATCTTGAGCTTTAACCAGACAAATGGGTTTGTAACCATGAAGTTGGCACAACAGAGCATAAAATTTTAAGCTTTATGCAAGCACCTACAAAATGAACTAGAAAGAAGAATGTTTTGTATAACTAATAAAGTTCTGGAAGAGCACTGTAACAAGAGAAAATTCTGAATGAATTGGAACCATAACAGGAAACGCAAAGTCATATCACTACCAGATAAGTCTTTCAGGAACTTGACTCAATAAAGCATTAGTAACTAGAGAGTTTGCAAGATGCAAGGAACAAGAAATAGACTCATTTTAGGTCAGTGTGCATAATGAAACACCAACTTTGAAGTTCTGATAAACATGTCATCTTTCTAGCATCTCCTTGAATAGCACCAAAATCGGACAAAATGCATTTGCACACAAGCAAGCAAGGCCATCACACATATTTGGTAAAGCTTCATAGCCAAGGAACCACAAAAGATCTCATGCTAATTGGGAAACAAAGTGTATGCAAAGGGAGAAAACAGAGAATTACAAAATGCAATTTCTGATTATGGCAAAGAAGGACAATGTAGATACAAAGGGGCCCAGAGAATCATCAGCTTGGGAAAGTAAACATCGTCTCTGCAAAAGTTCCAAGGGCGTCCGCGTAAAAATTTAAAAAAATAAAAACCAACAGCAACTAACAAAGAGACTCACAGATTGCCAGAAGACTGTGTAGAAGTTCAAGCTGAAGCTAAATAGCAAAAGCTGAGCATCATCAAATAATGAAAAGAAACTTAACCTACGAACCCATGAACCCATGAAGAAGCTCAAGCTCCTTCCTTCATCTCAAATCAGTCTTCTTCCATAGGATCCGCATGACTGGTTTTCAACCCATTACTTTCCTCAGGCTCAGAAATCTTGGGCACCACTTGAATTGGCCCAGGACCCTCCAATTTGGGCTTCGCGTTGAGGCTCTCAGGCGCCGAAACAACGCCTCCACTCTTCGAATCCTTCTCCTTTTCCTTATTGACAAGAGACGTGAGTCGTTCCAAGGCCTCTCTGGCCTTCTTTTTCGCCACGACGGCTTCCTTGACCCGGCGCTCGGCGTCAACCCTGGCGGCGACGGCAGCTTTGGTCATCAAAGCCGCTGCGATCCTGGCGGCGGCAACGAGGGCCTTGGCGGCGTCCTTGTCGATGACGACTGTCGTTTTGGTATCTTGTCCATCGTTTTGGCGGGTGAGGTTGAAGAAGGAGAAGGTGGGCTGGGAGCAGGGAGGGCACTGGAAGCTGCGGAAGGAGGAATTGGCTGCGACGCAGGCAGAGTGAGAGATGGAAGGGCACCGGACGCACATGACCTGGTCACGTGCCGGAAGGGGGTGCTCGAAGAAGTCGAGGCAGATAGGGCAGAAGAGGCCTGGGTTGTTCTTGAGGACGCAGTTGGTGCAGAGCTTACGAAAATGTCCTCTGTGGCGGACGTAGTGGAGGAACCACCGCTCAGTGGAGCCGCAGACGCCGCAGAGTCGCTTCTCGAGGTCGGGTTGGTCTCGCTTCATTGCCATTGAACTCGCATTTGACTGTGAGATTGGAGGGTCAGGATTATTGGGTAACGGTAACCCTAGGAGGAGGAGGAGGAGGAAGAAGAAGAAGAGGGAGGTGGAATTTAGGGTTTTTTTGGGTACGAAATGGGGCGAGGAGAGGACGAGGTTCAGAGCCGAAACTCAATAGCAGCAAATTCTTTAGGAGGCTGGTCAATAAAATCATCGATTGGGTTTTGGTTTTTAAGTCTACGAGTGTTTGACACTTGACTGTTTGCGTTTGAATGCAAATTTGGCAAAACTCCAAAAGCAAAAGCCCTTTTTCTGCTTTTGCATTTTTCCTTCTTCTTTTTAACGCTTTTAATCTCATCCTGCACACAAATACCAGAAAGAACAGAACTAAAAATCCATAGCATGACAAATTGATTCCATTTTCTTCTTTTTTGAACCTTTTCTTCTGTATCTTGCAACAATTCATTTGAGTTTAGAAGCCTCTTCTATTGGAAAAGTATCAATGCTTTTCAACTGGTTCAAAGCACAACCATGCTAAGAGTCAACAATTTCATGTCAGCCACATTTATTTCAAAACATGGTTCCAACAAAAAAAACACCATTGTCGGTCAGTATTCAATTCTGAGGTTGAAATGAACTCAATTATATAAATATTACAACCTCTGCGCCTGCATTCCTCTAACAAAAATCAACTTTATAGGAAAAAAAAAAACATATTCAACACCCTCAGACAGGTCTTTATAACCCTAAAGCCAGCATGCTCTTTGCATCATCAAAAAGGACGTGACCGCAGTGTAGTCAATTAGGCTGAACGAAACATCCTAGTTCCTCACGGGATTTCAGATTACACTCCAGCTTAATCTGCCACCATGAATGGATCTACCTCTCCAAGATCAGCAACCAGTGGTTCTAACTTGGTTGCATCCTCGTCCTCCGGAGCAAAGTAAGTTGGAAATGGCAGCAATGAAATGTCAGGTTTCTTGTAGAAAGCATCTCTTATGAACACAAAGTTCCCTTCAGCACCTGGGACCTGTGAGAATAGACAACATCCAATTGAGTAACACAAAACCAGGAATAA
Organism: Prunus mume; assembly: GCF_000346735.1. Next base: position 33,550,374 of record NC_024127.1, read on the forward strand.
CAATACAACATACTGACTTCTGAAGAGGATTAAGACCAATAATCGTATGGCTTTTAAACTGTGCAGTTGTGAATGTGTGTATCAGCAATTTCATTAAACCAACCAAAATCCTCTACCCGGCACAAAACCCTTAATTATACATTCGTTTCCCCTGAACATTATTAACACTTATGAAGACCATTAAGCTCATGAAACTACTGTTGAATAAGATTCAAAATGCATTCACTTAAGGTCATCAGTGTGCAGGTAATTGAAGAGGGCCGTGGATAACCTCCTCCTTTTCCATCCAATTTTGAGCACTTAATTCAGAAAAGTAAAGTTTGTGAGGAAATCTTACTTGGCCTCTCACCCACATCAAATTCCTTGCAGGATCAATTTTGTAGACCCATACATTTTTTACCGTCCTCTGTTTCCCACCCATGCGCCCAGCCATCTTTTTGCCTTTAAATACCTGTTCATACAAACATATGATTGTCACAATTACAATTTATAACCTAATGGAACTAGAATGCATCCGGAAATATTCAGAAATTTTGATTCTTGAAACATAATTATAGCAAACCAATGAAGAAATTTACAGAAAACATTTATTGAACTTTCCAGACCACACAAATGCGACAGTGTTTACTCATATAGGGGGAAAAGATAAACAGGTTAAACACAATAGTATGTAGAAAGTCAATGCAATGTAGCATGTCCGAGAACAAACAAATGAGCAACAGAATATTTGACAAAATTAAGCCATCTCATTTGAAGCAAAAAGATTTGGTTATACTGATTTTCCAAAAGAGTTCATGGGAATAGTTTAAGGAGATTTGGATCCCATACAAACCTTTCCAGGAGCATCCCGCTGACCTGTAGAACCAATACTTCGGTGTGACAAGGATGCACCATGAGATTCTGGCATTCCTTTAAAACCATGCCTTTTCATCCCGCCCTGAACACAGAAAATAAAAATGATACATAATATTTCATCATCTAAAGAAAGTATTACTTTTTTTTATCACTGTTGTAGATTCATTGATTGGATCCTTAATACAAGGATTTTATTTTTTTTGCTTGAAAAAATATATACAACCACAGGATAGACCAAAAAACGAGGATTAGGAAATTAGTTCACCTGGAAACCTTTCCCTCTCGTGATTCCTGTGACATCAACATATTGGCCTGGAACAAAATGGCGAACACCAATTGACATACCGACAGGGAGAAGTGCATCCTTTGTTACAGGAAACTCCTTCAGTTTCCTCTTAAGTGGAACACCTTGAGCTCTGAAATGACCGACCTCAGACTTTGTCAAATGTTTTGCTTTCTTCTGTCCGCAACCAATCTAACTAGCACCACAACAGAATACCATCCTATAATTAACCCGTGCCCTTGAATTTTTTTGAAAATATAAATTTTCCCTCTGTTTAATTACCAAGAAAAATCAATATGATCAATGTTGGCAAAACAGAAGAAAAAGAGATGCAAGAACCAAAGGACAACACTTCCAAAAAAAGCACTTGGAATTTCAATATAAATTTTGTTGCGTTTTTATCAAAAGCACTTCTAAGCAAAAATGGTTCCTACACTATCACTGCCAAATTGGCCTGTCATATAATTAACAAAACAGAAGGAAAACAAATCACAAATTATGCGCCCTCGGTGACAACGAATTTTGAAATTTATGAGCATCCCATTCATAGAAACCCCTTTTACTGTAACAAAACTAACAAGACCTTTCACACATGCCCAGCAAGAGATGCGTATAGCTTCAAATTTTAAAGCACAACTGAAGCCACCAAATAATAAACTCCAGATGATCTGACTAATGATAAATTGCCAAGTAGTCTGGTCTCCAGACAGGCTTTTTTGCAGATTTAAAACCGCTAAAATGGAGTAAATATTGCTTTAGTTGAATAACAAAATCATAAAATCAGTGTGTGCCCAAATGTTAAGTTGTATCCGCTCCATAGGACTGAACGCATATCGTCTCTCCAAACTCTGAAAAATCTAAAGTTCGGAAATTTCATAACCTATAGAGCTACAGAGATATTATAAATCAACCCACGAATACAAAAAAACTTTAACAAAACAGTAACCAGACAAAAGCAAAATGAATTCGTCACAGAGCAAAATGAAGAGAAAAAAGGTTACCTGTAGAGCAGGGAAGCCCTCTTTCTCGGGGGTCTTGACCTGAGAGACGATATTATCATCGACCCAAAGCACAGTGATGGGAACCCTAGCACCCCATTTGTCCCAGCGCGCAGTCATCCCACACTTGACTGCTACGAGCCCAGTCCTCTTTGAGCTTGGGCTCATCGCCCCAGGCTTGGCTTCGATGACGCGGCTCCGCTCCTCGGCGACCTCAGCCGCTTCAACCAAGGCCTCGGAGCTGAACCATCTGAAGAAATGGTACTGAGTTTGCGTAAACGACGTCGTAGCATTAGCATTAGCAGCAGCAGCGGCAGTGGGGTTAAGGGAGAGAAGGCGAAGGCGAGAAATGAGGCCTCTTGATAAGGCCGACATGGCCGCAGTGAATCTCAACAGTCTTATTGGATTGATGGGTTTGATGGCATGGCTGATTGGCTGTGAAACCCCACAAGAGGTTGCAGAGTTTTCGAATAGGGGCTTTGGCGTAGGGTTTAGGACTTGAGGGAGAGAGAAGGGGTATAAGTTTCACTGCATTCGAGTCCACCGTGTTCCAGCAAGGATATCTTGACACGTGTATCACATCAGTTTAAAGGGACGACGTCGTTCTTTTCCATTTAAAGGCAAAATGTATTTTTCAGTCCTTATAGTTCACATGTTTTATTACTTTGGTCTCCATAGTTTTAAATATCTCGCAATTCAAAAACACATTATAAATTTTATCAAATTCATTAATTAATTTTGTCCAAAATATTTCTCCACGTCAATGACACCTACTTAAGGCTCGTTTGAGAATGTTTATGTAGAAAGAACTTCTATTCATTAGTGCTTTTAAAAGTGTTTCTACTAGAAAAACATCAAAAAATTTATTGAAAATCCAAGTGCTTATGTTGAAGAAATATTTATAAGTATTTCTACCAAATGCTATCAAAGATGTTTTTAATTGTCATGAAGCACTTTTAGCCATCTAGAAGCACTCTAAAACAGACCCTTACTCCATCATAAAATTGAACGGAAATTTAAATGTGTTCTTGAATTGAACTCTAGGGATCCAATTGAGATAATTTAAATCACATGGATAAAAGTGAAACCATCAATAAACTATCAGGACCAATAGTGACTTTTTACAAGTTTAAAAGAGGATAAAGTTGATAAAATTACAAGCATATCCTTATATTGCCCTGCTCACTGTCTGTCTACTTCTCTTTACCTCTCCACCACGAACAAAGCAGAGACATAAGCGTGGAGCTTCCATCTATGGAGCTTTACTGTCCACGTCATCGTCTTCTTCATCAGGAGCCAATACCCAAAACCCATCACCGTACTGTACGGATACTCCCGGGTACTGTGACCCTGCAGAGATGTTGTACTCAGCGAATTCGAAGACTGGGTTTCTTGAAAACTCGGTCGTTTCTGCTGGAACAGACAGGAGGGAAGATGGTGGTTGAGCTGGTGGGGGCATTCAACGAGCTCACAGAGAGGATGGGGATGCTCTCCAGCAGTGGGTCCCAGTTACTCTTCAAGGCTCTCAAGCTCTCCATTCCTCTGCTTCACGCTTTGCCTCTAACCTCAGATGGTCGGTCCTCGCTCTCCAGGGCCTTGTCTATTTCTCTCCTTCTCGCAGACCTTCAGGTATGGACTTTTTTTTCAATATCTGGACCTTCAGTTATGTAATTTTGATGATACCATTAATGGGTTTTCAGTGAATTTGATTTTTGTAGATGGATGCTGAAGTTATCTCAGCTGGGATACTCAGACCAGTTGTGGAGGCTGGTGCAATTTCGATTCTTGATGTTAGAAACCAGATTGGTACTGGCACTGCCCATTTATTGCATGAAAGCATGCGGGTCATGAAGGTCCCTTCTAAAGTTGATGTCTTGGATGATGGCAGTGCTGTTGCGCTAAGAAAGTTCTGCTTGACGTACTATGATATGAGGGCTGTGATTTTAGATTTGGTCCTCAGGCTTGACATGATGAGACATCTTGGTTACCTCCCAAGGTATCAGCAACAATCGATTTCTCTGGAGGTTATGAAGATTCACGCACCTTTAGCTCACGCTGTTGGGACCAACTGGCTGTCACTGGAGCTGGAGGATCTCTCGTTTCAGTACTTGTTTCCCCATTCCTACCTTTATGTTGATACATGGTTGAAAAGTCATGAGAGTGGAAGTAAGCCTCTGGTTGATGTTTACAAGGAACAGCTCTTGCAGTCTTTGAGAGTTGATCCTTTGTTGGCAGGCATGGTTGTTGATGTTTCAGTTGATGGTCGGTATAAGAGTCGGTTTAGCACCATGAAGAAGCTGTTGAAAGATGGTAGGAAGCCAGAGCAAGTACATGATGTGTTAGGATTGAGAGTCATTTTGGAGCCTAGGAGTGGCAAAGATATGGCAGAAGTAGGGGAAAGCGCTTGTTACAGGACGCGTGAAATTGTTCGATCTTTGTGGAAGGAAATGCCTCATAGGACAAAAGATTACGTTGCCAGGCCCAAGACAAATGGGTACAGGAGTTTACATATGGCTGTTGATGTTAGTGACTGTGGCAAGAGTAGACCATTGATGGAAATACAAATAAGGACTAAGGAGATGGACATGTTGGCAGATGCTGGAACGGCATCCCACTCCTTGTACAAGAGTGGTCTTACAGACCCAGAAGAGGTTGTTTGATATATGCCCTGCGCATTAAGCTTGTAAATGTACTTGAAATGGTTTATATTCGCCTGTTATGTGACTTACAATCACTTGTTGATGATGATCAGGCAAAGCGACTCAAGGCCATAATGATGGCTGCAGCTGAATTTGCGGCATTGCGTCTTCAAGATATTCCATCCATGAATCATGAAGGTATTGAGACGGAGCAGAGTCAGAGCGATCGAGTATTCCGCCTTCTTGACAAGAATGGAGATGGTAGGATCAATATTGAGGAACTTATGGAGGTGATGGAAGAGCTTGGTGCCCCAGGGGAAGATGCACGTGAGATGATGCAGCTCCTTGATGCAAATAGTGATGGTTCACTTAGCTCAGATGAATTTGATTTGTTTCAGAGACAGGTAAAGATTGCTGTATTTCACATTCAAAGTAGTTAGCCACGAAAACTTGTATTAAAAGGACTATCAGATTGATGCGCCACTTCTTTGAAATTTTTTGGTGGACCATTATTTTGTACTTTATTTCATGTTTATGGAACGCCTTATCTACATTAATTATCTGAACTACAGTTAGCTTCTTGCCGTTCAGATTACTTGTTAAAGACATTGATTCCTGTAGGCAGTTGTATTTGAATGATTTTTTTTTTCTTCCTATATATGCAGGTTGAATTTATGCGTAATTTCGAGGACAAAGATGAGCTGTACAAGACCGTATTGAATGAGAAACTTCAAATTGCCGACAGTAGCAGCTTGATCCAGGTGTCTGGTGAAGATCTTAGCAGCAGGCTTGGAAATTAGATCTGCTTGCATCTGGTTGAAGAGATATATGTAGTTACTCTCATTCACCATGTAAATAGAAATATTTGAACTGTATATACCAAATTTCTCTTGTAATGATGTAAGATATTATTGTTCAGGGGTCTAATGTTGTAGAACCTGTTGGTTCCTAAAGAAAGAATAGCCAGATATAGTATCCTAGGTGTGATGTATATGTAATTAGCTATCCAACATGGCATTTTCTCTCTTGATTATAATAAAGAATGTATAGCATCCTTACAAGCTATTGTCTTTGTGTTTCAGTAGAGAAATTTATTAGATGGTCCGTTAGTGAGTGATGGAGTCAATTATGGTGGTTGTGAAACTAGTCGAAAGTGGAGGAAATAGCAGCAATCTTCATGTTTATGTTTTCGGAAATTTTGAATTTGTGTTGATACTTTTCTCCAGGCCCTACTTTATTAGCAGAGCCACCCGAAAATGAGTGAAAACTCTGGTCAAGCTGCTCAAGAGGTCTTCTCCGAGGAGATGGAGTTTGACGACCTATGTCGTGAGCAAGATGTGCAAGAAGCAATCAAAAAACTAGCTGATCGGCTGAACAAGTTCCAGGTAAATGTATACTAGATCATGTCTTTTGAAAATTTGTTCTTTGAAGAGATTAGACTCTAATGGGGCCTAAAGATTCACACTTTCCTGAATTGAGCTTACCAAGCACAGGACCCTTCATTACTCTGCAAGATCTCAAGCTCTCCATTCCGTTACTCAGCACCTTGCCTCTATCTCGAGATGATGCAGCGATGGTTCTCTTAGCTCAGATGAATTTGATTTGTTCCAGAAACAGGTAAAGATATCTCTCATAATGGAAGTACTTAACCACAAAAGTCGTATAAAAAGTTTTCTCTTTGCCTTCTTTTTCTTTGCGGATCACCTTGTCTACACCTTTTTAGGAACCTAGTCTACATGTATTATTTGAACTAATGTTAGCTTTTTCCCATGCGCACCACTTGTTAAAGACATCGATTTTCTGACAGGTAATTTAGTCTGAATGATCTTATTTGTCTTCCTATCTCTGGCAGGTTGAATTTGTGCGCAATTTTAAGCACAGAGATGAGCAGTACAAGACCGTGTTGACCGAGAAACTTCAACGTGCAGACAACAGCAGCTTGATACATGGTAGAGATCTTGACAGCAGCCTTGCAAATCAGATTTGCTTGCATCTGGTTGAAGGGTTATTCGTAGTTACTCTCATTCACGATGTAAATAGATCAATTCCACTGTATATGCTAAAATACTTATGTAGGTTATCATTGTCAAGAGGTCTAATGTTTTAGAACCTGTTGCTGATCCCAAAAAAAATAGCCAGACGTCTATAAAATATATGAGGTGTGACGAATCTGTACAAACCTCATAGACAATAGTTGTTGAGTCAGAAAATAATAATGACTGCTTAGAAAATTTGAGTTAGCTTTTAAGTTTTTTCCTTACAAATACGAAATAACTCGGACTATTTATCTAGTGGTTTTTGTCTTTCTAATATTGGAAGATGTCCCAAGTTCGAATATCTCATTCCCTGTAGATGAAAAAATAAAGTATGAAATGATTCTCGCAATCAAAAATATATTTCACATCTACTCGAGTCTTACATATTAACACTAAATACATCCAAAACTGAAAATTTACATAAATCGTAATATAGGATTCTATACTATCTACATCTCTCCAAGGCTTAAATACCATGTTGTTTGACTTTGCAAAGAACATGGTTTTCACACTCGGCTAGTCAACAACCCTTGGCTTGCGGGAACACCTAAATCATTTGATAGCTTTTCACACAACTGCACATAGCAAAAGAAAATGATTTTAATTCCTGAAATAAGAGAGAGACGGGGTACTTGCAGATAGGACTGTAAACAAGCTGTGCACCATTCAGAAGAATATATACCTGTCTATATGCAGAAGAATCACCATATGACTTTCTGATTTCAACAACAAATAAAGATGGGCTTATCTCAAACACCTGATGCAATTATGGAGACAACTATCAGTTAAAATTCAAGTAATAAAATTGTCACAGAGAAGGATTAAACATTGAAAGAGAAAGTTAATGTGGTTAGAAATTAATTAAAATGCATGCCAGGCACAAATATTTTGTCAGGAAGAAAACCCTCCAAGAGTTTGAAATGAAATACCTCTGCTGCAACTGATAGACTACCCATACTTCTCTCCCCTTTGTGCTCTTGCATCACTTTTAACTGAAATGTTGGACAAAAACGAAACCATATTTCAGTCAATATTGCATTGACGAAGGAAACATAAATTATACCAGTTATCATTGCAACTTTAATATTTCAGGACGTGAGTCGAAAATGAGGATATAAAGCTACTAACCCTTCCATTTTTCTTTTGGACACAATATCCCATCTCTAGTACAATTTCTTCAATCTTTTCAAGCAAATCTTTTTCAGAGTGGTTGGATGTAAATCTGATCTTCCTCTCAGACACATCCTAAATTAACCCACAATCAGAAAGAGGTGTCAACTTCAGTAATAGATAATGAAATACTTAATGCCAAACAAAGAAGACAAAAATCGTTTTACAAAGTAAGCTTTTACCCTCACCTCTTTCTCAAAGAAGCCGGAGAGGTCTAGACACGAGGACATTCCAATCAACTGAAAGGCATTTATATGGGTGTGCGAGTGCCGGGCGTCTGGACTCCTCTCCCCCTCAGATGGCTATACCAAAAGGTAAAAGAAACGGTTTTCAGTTAGCATAAAAGAAATTGAAAGATGTACAAAAAAAGAACAGGTAGGGAATGGACATGAATTGCATATTCATACCACTTCATTTATTGAGAAAGCTTCATCATCAACGTTTATATCTTCTTCTTCATCATCGGGATTCGCATGAGAGTAATCCTGCCTGAACCATTCATCTGACTTGATGCCTGTCATTGTTATTCTGGTAACAGGGTTGGGATCAAGAATCTTTTTTATCAAGTTCTTTGCACCAGGTGATAGCCATGTGGGTATCTGAACTTCACCCTTCAAGATCTGAAATCCCTCTAAAAATGTTAGCATCAAAGTGAAGGAAATGCAAATAATAATAAAAATTCTTCATTCCTAAAGCCATACAACAAACACAAGAAAATCAAAGAGAGTTGTTGTCAACACCTTTTGATAGAGAACTGCAAGATTTCTATCATCGAAAGGGAGAAATCCGGTAAGAATGACGTATAAGATGACACCACATGACCATATATCAGAGGTGGCACCATCGTACCCTTTATTAGCAAGAATCTCAGGAGCAACATAGTTGGGGCTTCCACAGGTTGTATGAAGCAACCCATCTTCCTGATATATCAGACAGAATTAAAGGGTTAAGTTATTAGATACCAAACTTATCACTTAAAAAAGTTTGGTTTGGAAGAGTAATGTACCCTAAAATGCTGGGGCAAAGCACTGAGGCCAAAGTCTGATATCTTTATGTTCCCCTTGGCATCAACAAGAACATTTTCCAGCTGCAACCAAAAACATACAAAACTTGTCATGCAAGAAAGAGCGAGCAATTGAAAACCATCTGCAGCTTTTTGCTGAGTCCTCAGTTTCACAAAGTTTTTCTTAAAAAGAAAGGACGTACCTTCAAATCCCGATGGAAAACGCCTTTGTTGTGGCAGTAGCTCACACCATCAATCAACTGTTGGAAGAGCTTCCTGCCTTCAGCTTCTGTAAGTTTTCCCTTGTGTGCCTGAAACACAGAGTAACTTATTAGTATCATCAACTATTCAACTTCCTGCCTTCTGAAACAAAAAGCTGTGCATTAGAGTAAGAGCTCCTTACAATTTTGTCAAACAATTCTCCTCCAGTAACATATTCTAGGACCATGTAAATCTTGGTTTTGCTTGCCACAACCTGCAAGATAAGCATAATCAGCAGGATGAAAACAAAGCATTGTTGGCCATGGCATTGAAAGTCCTAATACCAATGATGAGAACACAGAGAGAAAAAAATATGGTTTACAGTTTACAGCATTATAAATAGATCAAAGATCGAACCAATGACAGCGCTAATTATGCTAATGGTTGGGATGTGATTTTTATTTTTTTATCAACGACACCCTTAATATTATTTACAAGCTACTGTTTTGTTGAATACCAAACAAATTTGATGACATTTGTTGACCAAGGGGACACATTGAATTGAGTTCGAATGCTTTTACTTAATCAAATCAAAATGTGTTCCATCCACCTTTGTAGAAGGCAACCAAGACCAGTTCTCTGCATCAACAAAACCCATATTCTAAAACTCCACATATATAATTCGTAGTCATCACCACCATCCTTATCCAAAATTATCACTTTCCATTCTTCTTTCTTATTAAAACTTTTTTTTTCCCTAAATATATTATATATTTCTGTCTATATGACTAATTCATCCTATGATTCTATTTAAAGAAACCCTAATGGATGCTAAAATTAATTAAGGTGCTTAATGAATATACCATACGCAACTAACTTGAAGCAATCATTTTCATTTTAGGGGACAATTGACAAGGCATGGCCCTCCCTTGGTGACCACAATTAAGACCATATTAATGATCTTAGTCTTATCCATCAAAATGGTATCATGGGTGGGCCCATTCTGAAAATATGCTTGTTGAAGTGAGGTCAGGTCACTAAGTCCATCCAAACTGCAGCAGAGATAGGTATATATACCATTACTATATACACATGGCTAGGTTGGACTGGTTGATGGATCCCCTTAACAGAGTCATATACACAAGAAAATATCTCAATAACCAACAAAAAAGTTTTTTTTTTTTTTTTTTTTTCCAGGCCCAACCAAATTTTTTTTTTTAATGAGGGTAAAAGTATATTAGGGTGATTGATCAAATCATCCCGGGTGAGACCTCATGAACAAAGCAATCCGTGCAAACCGCGACATGAACAAATAAAACAAAGTTAATGTATCATAAATATCATGTTCGAATGTGTGGTTCAGATTCAGCAGATCACGTAGAATAGAACGGTAAACGAAAATCTAGAAAGTGTTTTTGTTATATGCTACCTTTATTTGAGGAAACGATAAGCAAAATGGGGTAGTACGTGTCATGTGACGCGTTATTGAAGTGATTAGCCAAGTAAAAAATTAGAAAAGTTACCACAGTAAAAAACAACTGTGCTTGCTAGCACCAATCCCAAAACAAAACAAAACAAAACAAAAACAGCAACATGAGGTTGTCATTATTAGAAATTAGTGGGAAGAGATTATGGTAATTATAGTGATAATTAGGGGTCATGATTCATGGATTAGACAGTAATGGACAAACAAAAACGCTGTTAATACCAGAGCTCTAGAAGCAGCGAAGCAATGCATACCTCGTGTAATCTAACAACGTTGGGATGTTTCAGGAGCTTCAAAGTGCCAATCTCCCTCTTTATCTGCAATTTTTTTTTCTTCTAAAATTGTGTTATTGTGTTGTTCAAAACAAAACAAAACGTCCAAAACTCAGAAATATTTTTTAAAAAAATTCAAGAATGTCAATTTCAGTTTCGATAGAACACACTGCCCAGAAAACCCATTAATGAAAGATTAAAACTTTGAGGAAAAAATTGAACAATAATGAATGGTTGAAAGAGAAAAACGAAACCCATCAATGAAAGATTGAAACTTTGGGCAAAAAGACTGACCTGGTCTGTGATCTTGAGATCAATGATTCTGGTTTTCTCGAGGATCTTAACAGCAAAGGGCTGGCCAGAAACGACGTTCTTAGCAAATTTGACTTTGCCGAAATTGCCCTCACCAAGAGTCCTTCCAAGCTCGTATTTTCCCAGTCGCATTCCCTTGTTACTGCAATTGCTCGCGTTCTTCTTCTTGTCCACCTCCTCCTCTGCACCTTTTCTTACCATCACCATGTAATGACACGTTTGCTCTGGTTTCCGTGAAGGAAGAAGAAGACCACTTGCTGCTGCTTCTTAATTTTCTGTCTTTATATATAGAAATGATGGGCTCTTGGATTGAAACGTTTGAATTGAGAAAGTATCAACGATTCGAAACGTAACGCAAATTCTATAAAAACTATAACAAAAACCAAAAGTCCAAGTCCAACTGGGTGAAACAGAGACGCAATTGGGAATTTGCAATCAAATAAACGAGCTCCCTTTTATTTCTAGGCCACGCCTTCTCTCTCTCTCTCTCTCTCTCTCTATCTCTCTCTCTCTCTCGGAAGCCTCTCTATCTATATATATTGGCAAAGATAATGAGTTGAAAACCTCCACTTAATGTATGTACTAATAACGCATGTGCATACATTCATAGGAGAAGACAGAAGGAGGTTGGGGTGGGTTGAACTGTAATTAGGGTTGACCGTGGTTAAAACAAGTTGTTTTCATCCCCATAAAAACAAAGCTTCACTGTGAACTGGAAATTCCACGGTTTTTTTCGATAATCGGCTTTATCTTTTAAAAGGTAAACTTCCTTTTCATCTACATTTCGGATTTCCTAACACATGTTATGTTTCAGTTCGAATCTAAATTTATCTCGTTAGTCTTATTGCGTTGTTATTATTTAATTAAGATCAAATTAATCCTGGTACACATATACGTAATACATCATAGTCAAACCATTAATCGTAGTATATGTTACTCAAATTTTCGGTTATAATATTTGAATAAAATATAAACATCCAAGGTGTTTGGATTACCACGGACGTATGCGTGTATGGATAAGAGGGACATGAAGACCATAATTTTCTTACCTTTTCAGCCTCCTTTGCTATTAGCCACATTTTTTTTCAGGCTTCCCGATGACCATCGAGGGGTCCATTTTCTCACATCATCTTTCTCCCCCACAAAAGCCTCCCATGCATTTTGAAGCCACCACGGGCCTCTGAGCTTTAATTTTATACCACAATTTCAACTATACATTTCAAGAAAAAGTATTACAACTAAGCATTTCTATTAAAGTAAATACGTGTCAGGTGTGTAGTTGCGTCACGCCGATCATGTGAGCATGGACCCTCTACTTTTTTGCTTTTTTGTTTTTTTCTAACACATTATTTGTGATTAGTGATTTTTGTATGCATTAACTACATTTTAGTCTGTAAAAATTTAAGGTCAGTATCGAAATTGATCCAATACTAAAGCTTTACGTTGAGTAAATTACGAGAAACATTTACATGAAACGGAAATGGTATTATTTTGCTATTTTTAGTCAATCACGATATGTCACGTATGATAACTTTTTTATGTGATATTCTGCAATTGATAAGAAATAACAAAATAGTGTTATTCTTGTTTTAGAAAAATATTTCTCTTAAATTACTGATAATTTAATGTATTTATAAAAGGTGTTGAGCTAAGATGGTTGAAATTGGCGGTCTATATTTTTTGACTGCCCTTACGTGGCTATGATTTTTGTCACTGCTTAAAAAGATGACACTCGTGTTTTTATGTATGGCTGCTTTTTACTATAGAATTGACGGGTTACCTATCTACTTTAAATTATGAATTGACTTCCTGTTTTTAGTGTCAATAATGGTAGCTGCTGGGTCATATGGCTCAACGAAAAGCATCTTTACTTTTTCCTATATATGAAGAAACCAAACATTTCGTGCTCTCACACGATTAGCTATGATTTGGTGGGGAAATTTTTAGTGTTATCGTAATACTGTTACGTGATGTTATCAATCAATTTATATTATAATGAGAATAAATGAAAATAAATTACTGATATTATAATACGTGAATCACATGACAATTTTGCAGTCCAATAAAATAATTTTTTGATCTCGACACAACTTAATACATTAAGCAACAATTATTGACAAGATCAGATCTTGACCATAACAAGATGAACAGTTGTGATGGAAGCGCTTATTATAAACATATCCATGACATGATCGTTTTCCTCCCAAAAATGTTAGTATATTGAGAAAGAGGGGGGAAAAATAATGAGAAAATTGTTGTGTGTGTTTAAGATGTAGAAGAAGGATCCGAAGAATAATCAAAACCTATAAAGAAAAGAACATGTCTTTTGCGTGTACTCGGCCAGCCACCCGCCCAATTGACATAATAATTTGAAATCAGGTCAAAATCATGAGATCATATGCCAGTGGCTTGGAAAGATGTTGCACATGGTAGGTGGAAATGGAAGTCATGGGGCTCACACCTTTATATGATTGGATTGGCATATATATAATTACCTAAATTATAGGTATGAAGCCATTGGGAGAAAAAAACAATACATAAACTTTTAGATTTCTTTTAGAAGTGGAAAGAAAAAAATGCACTCATTTTCAAATGATTTTATTGTTTTTTATATATATAGAATTTAATCGTATTTGTATGCGTCATTTAAAATGAATGTAGGTATTGTATACAATTACTAGTGTAGTGGTTTGGAGTAATTGCTCTTCCATGCAAGATTTTGGGTTCGAGTCCTAACATCTTTGTTATGTTGTGTGTATGAATTTAATATATTATATCGTCCATTTCAATAAGAAATGTCCTTAAAAAAAAAGGAAAAAAAAGGGTTAGGCATTATATTCAATTGCTTAAAATAAATTGTATTAAACCTTTTTTCTAAATTATTTATTCCAAATCGAAGGTTGAAATTCAACCAATCAGAAATTATCTAATAGAGTACCACGTTTTTGTTTTGTTTTTTATTTTATTGTTTTTTTAAAAAGTCATTTAAAAGATTAATAACTATTAGAAATTTTCTTGGCGGTTTCTTATTTTATTTATTCCCTTGTACATAAGGAACGTGACAAGTGACGATACTTCTGGTCCTACACATGTCAAACAACAATTTTTTATTTTTTATTTCTGTTCTTTTCTCCGACGGACAAGTTACATTGCACCACCATATTTGGTCTGTGCCGACCCACTCGCATTTCTCATTGTGGTTTGGTTTTATTTGAAAGCAAAAACATTACATACCAGAATAAGCATATATAATTTTCTTTGTCGCTGAGGTAAGTTATACTTGTTTACTAGGACAGTGAATCTATTTGCTTTTAGGCTCCAAAAACAAACCTTACAAATGACAAGTTGTCATGGCAAGAAGTGACCCACGAAACTGGGCAAGCCCGAAGACAAGACTTGTATAGGCAAATTGATATCATGTTGACGTCAGCATAAAGTCAGAGACCAATTTAAATACTAAAAAAGTTGATTAAAAAAACCAATAATTTCAGATTTTTTCTTTCTTTCTATAAATATCTAGCCATGTTCTTCACTTTCCACGCCAAAATCCATACAACTTCATCTCCTCATATCTCATGTAAATAGTGGTATCCCTTGGGTTGTCATGGCAATGGAAGGAAATGCATCAAAAAATTGCTAGGGCAGTCACTATTCCTGTGAATAGTAGTTTGCCTTTACCCTTTGCCATGACATAATTGAGTGAAAGTGCTCTTAAGTTCGAATTCCGCTGTTGTAGTGGTTTATATAATTTAAATATATGTAATATGTGTAAGAATGGAAAAGAAAATCTTAAGGATTCGTAAAGTAAACTAATTAAAGATCTTGCATATTTTCCTCTCTAATATGTCACTTCATTTGTCTATGTAGCTTTTGTTTTGTGTTCTTTTTCTCTTTTATGTTTTCCCATAATTCAGAGTGTAACATCGCTGGGGGAACTGCGGGTAAGTTATTCCTTTTGTTTGTTAGCCTCAAAAGAGATAGCATAAGCTTTTTTTTTTTTTGGTTTGAACCACGAGGTGGTCCTGGATGGGCCCCAACTATGGGTGGCACCTTTAAGCCTTAACCACAACCCAGACTAATCCCCGCTCACACCGGGTCGGCCCGTAAGGGGTAAAGTGCTTTTTAGCCTCAAAAGAGATAGCATAAGCTTTTCAGTCCAGAAGAATCGTTGCGTTGTTCAAGCTATGAGACAAGAAATATATTCAAAGCTAGCTCTCAGTTGAATAAAGAATTTCCGGATGCGTGCGGCGTGTTATGTATGACTTGGATTAAATCAAATCCAAAGGAACACGTTTGAAGCGTAATTTACGCATGTTTTCTATGGCAATTTGGCCTGCACATCATTTTCTTCACGACAAAATCCTCACAACTCTCACCAATAAATGGGATCCCAACAAAACCATTGATGCTTATTTATGATCGGGCATCTCTTTCATTGCATTATTGAAGGACTTTTTAGGAATTTCATAATTTATTCTATATTAGACAAAATATTCACTGTAAGAAGTTGTGTTTTTACGGTACCAAATAATAACCTTTTAGATTTATTTAATCTCAAATATGCATTAAAATACTTTTTTACGGACCAAATATGTTACACATGAAACTGTGATTTATTTGTAAGAAAGAATGACTCAAAGTATTATCAAACATGAAACTGTTACGTATAAAGACCGTAAAAATGCCCATGTAGTCGTTCTTATGTAACAATCTAATCATGGTGTATAGAATTGGGCATGAATTCAGCCACTATTGTCCTTTCACCCATTTAGTCAAGCCATCTTTGTCCAAGAAAATGCCATATACTTTCTTAGTTCACGGATCATATTCCAAGTGACTAAGAGCACTTCTAGCGCTACAAGTCAATTTGGGCAGAGGGGGTCTTATGCACTTCTAGTGCTTATGTGACACTTGAAATTGATGGTATAATGTGGGAAATAAATAGAAAAATCATGGAATTGACGGATTTATGAAGAGTACACTTAGGTGAAAAGGACTTATTATTTTTCAATGCTTTCAAATAGTTTTGATGAATTGATTGAAGGTATGAACAATTATATGAATTTTTAAATGATTTTAACAGTGGGGTTAGTATGTTGATATTATATTTTGCAAAACTTTCTTTTGTCTACTCACATTTTTAATGTTTTGCGCTCTCAGACAGTTATCAAGTACCGGAACATCACCACTGGGCATTCATCACCCACCACTCATATACTTCCATTATGTATGATATTCTACTGTAACCGTACTATTTTTGTAAATTAAATTAATTATTAGGCTATGATATTGCCCTGGGATTTTTGTAAGGCCTGAGGCCACACAGATTTGCTGTTGAATTGTGTGTGCCCTAACATTGTGCATGCTGAACACTTGTAGATATATGAATTGCATTTTGTACAGGAGTAAATTTTGGGAAACGAGCAATTTATAAGGGAGACTATGCCGATTTTTTGGCAGTAGTCAAACCTTAAAAGAATATTTGAGTTTGGTTTAAAGGGCAATTTGGTCAAGTGTTGTTGAAGGAAAATATGATCCTCCCAACATAATTTCACAACCACTAATTAATTAATGGAGTTTTATTATTTTAGGTTCGACTCATTCGAGACGTAGTATCTCTTAATTACAATCTCTTGCTTCAAAGGAACACCTTTTGATTCTTTCATAAAGAAATAGAACGTGTGTATTTGGTTTTGCGGCTGCCCCTAAGTCGAATCTCAGGGTGCCAACGTATCACCTAGGAGAATCAAGCCACTCGCAGTTCAAAGAATCGCAATGAATAAATGACTCATTTCAAGAGAAATTTGATTTGAATTGTATTGAGAAGCGTTTGAGTGAATTTAGTTTGAATAAACCAGGGATTCGATATGGAATTGTGTTTTGGACAATTGCATCTAGATTGAATCTCTAGATTGCCTACGTACCCTTTCAAAGAGATCAAACTAACATAGTTTGGATTTGATTTGTGTAAAGATAGATATTTGATTTGTGGGAATTTGGTTGATATAACCAGTGATCCAAATTTGGTTGCGGTTGTGTCTATTGAGATGCTAGACTATCTACGTACTCTTGATGAGATCAAACAGGCGTAGTTTCAAAATTTGGAAATTAATAGGTAAGTGTGGCCCACTAATTGAGAATTTATGTCTATGGGACAATTTAGAGATTTTTATGGGTAGATGACCTATGAGAAAAATTGGAAATTAATGGGTAAGTGTGGCCCACTAATTAAGAATTTGTGTTTGAGAGATTTGAATTTAATTTCATTGGAATTTTCATGGGTAGATGACCCATGAGAAAAATTGTAAATTAATGGGTGAGTGTGGCCTACTAACTGAGAATTTGTGTTGAGATTTGAATTTAATCTCATTAAAATTTGCATGGGTAGATGACTCATGGGAAAAATTGGATGGTTTTGTACCATTTTTCTTATTGTCAATGTCTAAGAAAAATACTGAGCAATTTTGATTAACCCACTAATTTTCTAAAATTGACATTTGCACTTGAAAAAGTGTTTTGGCAAATTTGGTTAAGATAAACCAGGAATTTAAATTTGGTTGTGGTTGCGTATGTTGGGATGTTAGACTGCTTACGTATCATTGACGGAATCAAACCGATGTAATTCCAATTTGATTGTTTAATTTGCGTGATTTTGTACCACTTGAGATTTGGTGTGGCTTTGTATGAGTCTTCATTGGGAATTAATGGGACTTTTCTTATTTGAGACCATTAATTTATAATTTGAGAATTTAGGACTTTGCACCAATTATTCACCCATTGGATTTTTAATGGACAAACCCGTTGGGCTTGAGACGAGCCCGTTGTATTTAAGACTGTCGAGAAGTCTGAATTAGGCTCCTGATCAAATTGGAATCCCACAACTTCATTTTTCTTGTTTTCTTTCCCCGACCAGCTCGTAGACTTGCTCGAAGCCACCTGTTGCATCATCAAAAGAAGAAAACAAATTGTTTCTTCCCCTCTAGGATTTCACGTGGTAACCCACATGCCAATCTTCCTGTTTATTTTTTATTTTTTTATAGTTTCATGCTTGTCTGGATTTTATAGAGATGAGCTCTTTTCTGCGACTTGCTGGCAGCATGTGAAAGGCAGCTCAACTGCCATGGGGTCTCTTTGATTTGTTGGGCTTCACACAGAGGCTTGCCACTACCACTTGAGAAGGTAATCACATACATTCCTTCTTAGCTTTTGACTCCGTGGTGGGTTCACCTCCACATCTTCATCAATTCTATCTTGTTTGATTTTGTTTTTTTTTTAATTGTTGTCTTCCTCAGCAGACACAAACAACATTGAAAAAAAAAAGTCTTAGCCTTTGTGCTGCTGCCATAAGAGAAGTCCAGAAAATTCTAGGAGCTTCTCTACGTATGTTAATGGCATCGCAAACCAATTTTGGTTTTGTGATGGTGAGCCCATCATGATAAGCCATCCTACCGGAGTGCTTGTGAATTGGATGTTGAGCACATCCTGGAAGCATCTGAGCGGAGCTGCACCTCGGAGCAGATCAGGACTTGATCTCATGATGACTGAAATCATCTTGGCTGTCAATCCATAGCTGGATGTCCAGGAGGTATTTGAGAAGAGGTACGCCTTAGAGTAGATTCTTGACTTAATATGTGATGATTGAAATCATCATAGCCAAGAATCCCCATGGGTTAATTGTACTGGATGTTGAATGCATCCTTGGAAGTCTTTGAGCGAAGCCTTGCCATAGAGAGATTCCTCACTTTATTTACGATGACAGAAGTCACCATAGCCAGGAATCCTCTTATGTGCTTGCTCTTCCTCTTCGTTCCTGCCGCTCCCCCTTGCCCCTTCTTTTTTTTTTTTCCTTTTTTTTTTTTCTAGGGGTCATGCCTCTTAGAGCAAGTCCAGCGCAGGACTTGGCCCGGGGGAAAGGCTGCCTGACGCAGCCCGAGACACCTCTAGCGCAGGGCCCGTAGCCCAGTTTGGTGGCGGGTCTCACGAGCCCGAGGAAGCCCAAGGGCAAGTCTTGCCCGGACTGAAGCCCGAGTTGGCTGACGTCACGCTGGCGTCAGCGTGACACCAGCGCTGACGTCAGCCACTGACAGCTCCAACGGGCGGGTGCCACGTGGCGCGACGGGGACTCTCCGATGGATTTTTTCCAGAAATCCGACGGTCCTTGTTTTTTTGGCTAAAAAAATTGCAAAAAAAAATCGAAAAAAACTGAAATTTTTTTTAAAAAATATCCAAAAATTCTGTATTTTTTCTCTATAAATACCTAACCATTTTATTTACTTTCCACACTAAAATCTTCATACAATTTCTTCTCCATCCCATATTTTTTACTCTTTACTCACATTATTCACTTTCCACACCAATTCTTCATACAAACTTTTCTCCTTCCAATTTTTTTGTTCATCTCCACTCACATTTTTCACTTCCACACCCATTCTCCATACAAACTCTTCTCCTTCAAATATTTTTTACTCTCTTTCTACTACTTTCCATTTGTATAAAAAAAAAACAAATGGCATCTTCTATTGAAGTCGGAGGCTCGTGGTCAACGAATGAAGATATTGCGTTGTGTCAATCTTGGGTGAACATTAGTCATGACCCTATCACGGGTAATGAGATGAAGTTTCATCACATGTGGAGCAAAATTCATGGAGAATTTTGTCAAAGATCGGGTTCTATTCGGACCGAAATGGCGTTGTCTAGTAGATGGAAACTTCTTAATAAAGAGTTAGGGAAATGGAGAAATGCCTTGACAAAAGCAAATGCGAACATTCAAAGCGGTCAAAATTTAACCGATGAGGTAAAATATTTATAATTGCCATTTTAATCAATTCAATGTCACTTTTTTTTTTTGCATATTCTATTTGTTTTTCTTGCATAATTTCTTTTTTCTTGGTGCACCTTTAATTTGTCTATATTTTCTTGCATAATCAATTTTATTTTTGCATTTCAAAATAGTTTATATTTTCTTGCATAATAATTTTTGTTTCTTGCACTTCCAATTATTTATTTTTAATAGATGGTACAAGCACAAATGTGGTTCGGTGCCATGGGGCAAGGCAAAAAAAGTTTCGTGCATTTCCAATGTTGGGAAATTGTGAAGGATTGTTCGAGATTCAAAATTATTCCCACCGGTCCGCCGGTTGTGATGAATGAGACGCCACTCCACGATTCAACATCAACCCATTCTCCATTGGACTCCCCAATGGAAACGGAGTCACCATTTGTGCCACGTCCGCCAAGACCTATTGGGTGAAAGGCGGCAAAGACCAAGAGAGGGGCCACTTCGACCAATGATTGTGTACAATTATTGGAGCAAATAGCTAAGAGCGCCTCACTAAGAATGGAGAGAGACTTGAAAAGAGATGAAATGGACAAGGCACGAGATGAAGCATTTGTTCTCCAACAACAAATGGCACAAGAAAAAGACATAGAGGATAGAGAGATTAAAATCATGGCTATGGATACGAGCCATATGTCTCCCGAAACAAAGGCTTATTGGAAGCTACGACGAAGAGATGTGATGAGGAAAAAACTTTTCAATGACGATGGACTTAGCAATACGGATTGGTTAAATGATGAAAACCATTAGGAAGCAATTGAAAC